>JARQZK010004342.1:202500-297500 GCA_030704885.1 Cynegetis impunctata
AAGTTGCGACAGTTGTTGAAAAGTGTGGTTATTTTAAAAATTACTATTTTGTAAATAAATACCGATTTGTTTATTAATTAAATTTAGTTATTGGAAATCATCCTAGCGAACCCGAATTCGTAACAACTGGTGTCAGAAGTGTGGGATGCCAATAACCAGAAAAATGGAATCGATGATTGAAAAACTAATGCAAAAATTCGCCGAACAAGAGGAACAACGTCAACGAGAGAAATTGGAAGAGCAGAAATGTCGAGAACAGGAGAAATTGGAAGAGCAGAAACGTCGAGAACAGGAGAAATTAGAAAAACAAAAACGTCGAGAACAAGAAAAATTAGATGAACAGAAACGTCGGGAGCAAGAATTACAAGGACTACAGAAAATCCTGGAAGATCTCAACAGAGTTAGGAAGGAGGATAATGAGAAATTGAGAGGAGAAATAGTACATGTGAAGGAAGACCTGGAGGAGCAATTGCATAATTTAGAAGAACGTGAATCACAGGTATTGAAAGATTTAGAAAAACGAATATCTACAGTGGAAAGAAATGAATCAAAAGTAATGTCAAATCCAGTCCCCAGACAGAAAGTTTCGAAGCCACCTACTTTTGATGGAGATTCTTCCTGGCCAATATTCAAACGACAGTTTGAAGCAGCAGCCCAAGCTAATGGTTGGACAGATGAAATGAAAGCAGTAGAACTGGTTTTGTCCCTCAGAGGTAAAGCTGCAGAACTGTTACAAAAATTGTCAGTAAAAGAGCAGGAAGATTACATAATTCTAATAAAATCCCTAGAGTTGAGATATGGTGATGATCACAAAGAAATGTTGTATCAGGCCCAATTAGAAGGTAGGCATCAATTGGCAAATGAATCACTACAAGAATTTCAGGCCGAAGTAGAAAAGTTGACTCGGTTAGCCTACCCAATGGCTCCAGATGATATCCTTGAGCAATTGAGTGTCAAGTCTTTTGTGAATTGGTTAAAAGACACCGACCTGATTCAGCATCTGAAAATTTTGAGACCAAGAACAGGAAATGATGCTTTAGTGAGGGCTCTGGAATTTGAAACAGCAAAACTAACATCTTGTAATAACCGAGCAACACACAGAGCTCGAAAAGTGGAAGTAGAGGAAAATAAAACACTTGGAGTGGATATATTAGAACGGTTAGACAAACTCATTTCTTCCTTTGAAAAGAACCGAGTATCTTTTAAGGGTGAATGTTACTCGTGTGGAAAATATGGACACACTAGTAGAGAATGTCGTTCCAGAATGAACAGAGGCAGAGATGATAACCGACACAGAGGAAGATCATCCTCACCAGCACCTAGGAGGAATCAGGAAAACTACCACCAGTCAAAGTAAAGGGGCAAACTCTGACTGGGGAAGTGACAGCCCCCAGGACCGTTTTCATTAGAAGCATTGCAGGTGGAAGCTTATCAGTTAATGGCTCAATCTCAGGACAACCTGTGAAGGTAATTGTTGATACTGGCGCTGAAGTATCATTAGTTAGGCCTGATATATTACCAACATCTAAAATTACTCCAATGAGGTACAATATAACTCTGAAGACAGCAACTGGTCAAAGGAGCTATATTCGTGGAGAAGCTGATATTTTATTGGAAATTGGGGGAAGATTGCAGATCCCACATAAAGTTCTTGTAGCAGACATTACTGATGAGTTTATTTTGGGTATGGACGTTGTGAAAAAATATGGATTAGTTTACGAGAAGAATACTGGAATTTTAAAGATTGGAAATGAGGAATTCATTCCAAACTATGGCTCCAATGAAAATCAAGTAAGTCTGAAAACAATTCAAGCCTATAAGATACCTGCTTGCTTAGAGCATATTATCTATGTAAGACCAGATACGATTTGAGGGCGAACTCAGCCGGATTTAAAGAAGGAGATTTAGTATGGTTGTACAATCCCCAGCGAAAGAAAGGGTTATCACCTAAATTGAGCCAGAATTGGGAAGGGGCCTATAAAGTCACAAAGAGGATAAATGATGTTGTCTACCGAATCCAACGCACTCCTAGGACGAAGCCTAAAGTTGTACATTTAGATAGGCTAGCAAAGTATCACGGTGGAGGTGTATCAGAAGATTTTGATCGGGACGATCAAACTTAAGAGGGGGGCAGTGTTACGAAAATGTCTAAAGCCGACTCTGTGTTCTCTGGAATATTCGATGAACGTTGAAGTAACCGCCCTCTTAATTCGAAGACTAGAACATTCTGGAAGCTTCTCGAAGGAATGACAAGACATATAAAAGCGACCATAGAAGAGACGAGGGACAGTCTACAGTCAGTCTACAGAGTCTACAGTGAACTGCCGTGTTATAAAAGAAGAACGAAGCTTGTATTTTGAAGTTGCGACAGTTGTTGAAAAGTGTGGTTATTTTAAAAATTACTATTTTGTAAATAAATACCGATTTGTTTATTAATTAAATTTAGTTATTGGAAATCATCCTAGCGAACCCGAATTCGTAACAATATATATATATATATATATATATATATATATATATATATATATATATATATATATATATATCGGATAGCCTAAAAAAATATACACTCAATATAAACCATATATGTTTATAGAGAGAGGAGAGAAAACACATAATATGAAGAAACGAGAGATTTCAGTACAAACAGAAAACACAATGTACAAGTTATTTGTGTTGAGATGAAGCTATTTCGATATATGTCTCTTCTTTTGTTGAAAATTTTCTGCCGTCTATATATATATATATATATATATATATATATATATATATATATATATATATATATATATATATATATATATATATATATATATATATATATATATATAGTGGCGGCTCGTGAGTTTGGCTTCAGGGGGGCGCAAAAATAATATTTGTGGTTCAATTCAAGTATTGAGATCGATACATTATACGTGTTCCTAAATGTAACTAAATTGTTAGAAGTGACAGAAAGTCGTTCCAAAATATACTTATGTGACTAAAATGTTCCATTATGGAACGCCGCACAAGTGATTTGAAGTGATGGAAGTTACGTTGCTCTGGAGCATCATTACTTCAGTTACTTGTGGTATTTTAACCTCTAAACACATAACAACAACAACGACTCCAGCAGATGAACCACACGAATAAATTTTTTTTTTGCAAAACCGTGAACATAAAAACGAGAATGAGTATGGATTCATGTGAAACTAGTTATGTGGTAAGAATTTACGTTTATTTATTCATTCATTAGATTTAATTAAGATTCATTGATTTCTTCATCATGACAAAATCTCTACAGACTTCTGAAGTATTTACATGATGATGTTTTTTCCACCAGGTTGACCCAAGTGCAAATGGACAGGAATTCTTTTGTGCTTATTGCAAAAATTTCATTGCAACATACTCAAATATTCTGAGCAATGAAAAACACATTTCTCAACATTACTGCCTTCGCAGCTCATCATCTATTCAGTTAGATTTCAACATGTGTCTAATCTATGGAGACAAAGTCGGGACGAATACATCAAAGACATTGTCTCAAATTGAAAATAGTAACACCACTTCATCCCTGAGTTCTTCTGCTTGCTCTGATGTAAACCAGCTACCGGAAACCTCTTCAGAAGTAACAGAATCTACTAAAGATTATTGGTCGGAGACACAGATCAAAATGCTCATTGCTATTTATGCTGAACATACTGATAAACTCAATTCAGCTAACTATCCTATCACTCGTTTTTTCACACTTATAAGTGAAAAAATGGCAATGGATGGAATCAATAAAACTGCAAAGCAGTGTGAAACAAAATGGAAATGAAGAAAAGCTTTAATAAGGTTAAAAAGAACAACAATGAAACAGGAAATAGCTTCACAAAGTTTAGATACTTCAAGGAAATGAATGAAATATTGAGGAAAGATCCAAAAACAAACCCTATTTGTACTGTCAGTTCAGTTCAGGTGAAAACCACGAACGTTCAAAATGATGAAGGTGAAAGCTCGGATTCTTGTCGTAAGACCAGAGGCAAAAAAAGGAAGTTATACTATGCAGAAGTTGAAGATAGAAGGCAGAAACGACATGAGGAGAAAATTGCTCAAAAGAAAGAAATGTTTGAGTGGTTTAAAAAAATTTAAAGAAAGAAGATTAAAACGTATGTAGACCAGTAATGTCTAAGAATCCTATTTGTGTTCTCACATGTTGTTGCCAAGAGTGTTTTCATATTTGTTGTTCTTTATATTTTGTTGATCAGAATGTTTTTTCACGTTTGCTTAGTTGTTAATCTTTAGTATTGTTATTTTTTTTCTAATGTAAATTTTCCTACTATCGCTAGATGCAATATTATGAAAATTTGAATGGTATTCTATTTGAGTATGATTTGATCAGTTGTGCTTATAAATTTTGTTTTCATGAATAAGGTATAATAAAAATGATACTTTTGTTAGCAGGTATATTTTATTTACTATAATTTTGAGAAGAATGATCTTGATTTATTGTATAAGAGAAAAACAAGAAAAAAAAATGTATCTATAGTATACAAAGTTCAAATACCTTTCAACTTTTCGGCAAATTTTCTTAGAGAAAAATTCGCTTACAGAGACAAAAAATTTTCATGAATATAAATTTATTCAAACCATTTAAGAAAATTCGCTACTATGAGGGACTTGTTCCCTTTATGGATTCTAAAAATTATTTATACTATTCAAGTGTAGCACAAATAGCATTCCTTTTCATCTGCCCCTGTCTCCTTAATTCATTAAGATGAGCTTCTGGGATTAATTCCTCTTCATCAAGATTATTTATTTCTGCATCCGCCTCCCAAATATCGTTGTTGTCAATACAAATATTGTGTAAAACACAACATGCTACAATATATCTGGGCGCCCAGGCTAAATGTCTAACATTAAGAATGTCTAATAAAACTCTCCATCGTCCTTTCAAAAGCCCAAATGCTCTCTCCACAATAGTACGGGCACTAGACAATCTTGAGTTATAGCGCCTTTGAAGGGCATTTAGATGACCATTGTCTCTGAAGGGTGTCATAAGCCTTGGCATAATAGGATATGCTTTGTCTCCTATAAGATGGCAATCTCCAGGGAACTTCTCATCTTGATGTAGGAACCTCCATGCATCCGACCTTCTCAAGGCTTCAGCATCATTAATTGCACCCGATTCTCCAGCATATACATATGTAAATCTTCGCTGGTGATCAACTATTGCCTGTCAAAAAGAAATACTGCAGACTTTCAAATAGTGACATAACTCAAATCTTACCGTTAAATTAAGAGCAGCAAATTTCTTGCGACATACATATGAAATGCCATTCACTAATAGCTTTGGTATTGCAATGTAACTCCCATCAATTGCTCCAATAGTGTTGGGAAATCCAGCCCTATGAAATCACATGATTCACTCTTAACCCAGTTGGCCACTGTATAACTGTCGGAGCCTCATGGAGGAGTGCTACAGTTACTCTTCTCACTATTCTATGAGCCGTGCCTTTTCCTACTCCAAATCTTGAAAAAACAGATCTGAAAACAAATTCAAAATTAATATAACTTATATGTACATACTTATCTCCAATATCATATTTTATTTGAAAATACTAACCTATATGAGTCAGGAGTACCAAAATGCCACAACGCTAATAACAGTTGCACATTGGGCTCCAGAGGATACCTTCCAAGGTGGATATGTTCTCGCCTCAACTGTGGCCCAATTTTGTTAAGTAGAGCGTTGAATGTAGCTCGAGTAAGTCTAAAATTCTGCCTAAACTCTTCGTCACTGAAATTATTGACCACCTCCTCAATGTAATTTAATATTGTTGGTCGTACATTTCTACGATCAACATCACCATCTGACGATGAGGAAGAATCAAACAGTAACACAAAGAACGCAGCTGCTTCGTTCTGATTCATACTCGTAGTCGTATCGTATTTACGCAAATTTCAAATGATCAAAATGTGAAATGACAAAAGTGATGAGAATCGTTTCTTTTTTAAGTAATTATTGACGTTTGCAAGTGATAAATGACATATAATTCTACATCACTTCAGTTACGTTTAGGAACACGCCTTATATATATATATATATATATATATATATATATATATATATATATATATATATATATATATATATATATATATATATATATATCATCCAGAAGGATATGTTTTCATTTTTAGGCTTAACCTTCAGCCATTTTTGAAGGATTTATCAATTAATCTGAATCAATAATTTTCTTGATGTACCTTTCTACTCACCTTCTCATCTTTGAAAGCTAAAATCCATTCTTCTTTCTTTGTCCGTGATGAGCTTCTCACCTTTTCATTAAAATCAGGAATTGTTTGAAACATGGCAGTTTCAATTGATAACATGCCCAAAGCACTAAGACGAACTTCACATATAGTACTTTTTAGAAAAGTTTAAATAAGTTTTAACTTCGGAAAATACCTCTCTGGTTCTGCTGTTTTCATTGGTATAGTATCGCAAAGATTTAGTAATTTGTTTAAAAGCAGTATCTAAACCTAACGACAGGATGAAATGTATTGTTTTCAAGCAGCCCGAAATGTCTGAAATGTCTATTATTTCTGATTATTGAATAAAATATGTTCAATTCCGTTATGGAAATTTCTTTATCGATAATTGATGGAAATGCTTCGCAAAATTGTTCTATATTATCGAATGGTTGTGATTTTCGATATTCTGTATATTTTAATCTTAAAAATAGTTTTTCTCCAGAAAGATGATCTTTAAATGCAAAACGTTCTCCTATTTAGAAAATTATAATATCACACACTTCTCTCGCATACACTTTTCCTCCAAACTTATAATTTGCTGAAAACAACCTATTTTTACCCAAACACCGTCACTTTGTTTATGAAATTGCAAAAAGAAAAAACAACACCGTCCGCAATAACAGCAGTTAATTGACTAACAAGAACAGACTGATGACTCAGACACATTGAGTCCCTAGAAGTGATTTCCCTTTCGCCCGCCCGTCCCGGATTACGGCATCTGACCTCGCACGTCTCACGTTATTGGCTGATATACTATGAGATGCCGACTCTGGCACAAACGTCCTCTAAGAAATGTTGGTTGCAGTCGAATTGGAATACTGATATAGTTTCGTAAATTACGGTGGAGCATGGAGGTAAAATATTGGCTGGATTTGTTTAGATTTTTAAAATATTGTTTAAGTTTTATAGTTACTTGTTCAAAATTATGTATATGAACTTAAAATAAAAAAATATCAAACTCAGTCGTTTTAAGATCGAAATACTATATTTTCAAAACACAAAGAAACTTATACATGAAGAGAACACGAATTGATATTATCAATTTTAACGTTCTTCCCGTCAGATTCCCGTCTCGACTACTTCATAAAGTCAAGCCACCTGCTTAGCTTATCCCTTTTTTGTCCCTGCCGTATAATTCACTTGTTACTTTGCCAGTTATCGGTCGTCGACAAAATATGATGATCACATTATCACAAGTATGCCTTGCCTATGCATGTTTATAGATCTAGCTAAGGCATTTGACACCGTTAGTCACCCGCTACTTGTGGAATCTCTAGAAGATATTGGAATAAGAGGTAAACCCCTCACACTCTTCGAAAGCTATATTTCGAACAGAACCCAATGTGTAAGAGTCCGGAATGAGTACAGTGATAGGCTTTCCGTGGAGTTTGGGGTGCCACAAGGGACCGTTCTGGGACCGATCTTGTTTTCGATATATATCAATAATTTGTTCAAGATTGAAAGCTCTGGAGAGATCATAGGCTTCGCGGACGATACGGCTATCGTTTACAAGGCATCTACCTGGGGGGAGTTAAAAATGACAGTACAAACCGATATTTCTCGTATCAAACATTGGTTTGATCAGAGGCTGTTAACAATCAATTTGGAGAAAACCCAGTATATACCGTTCACATGCTACGAATCCAAGACACCTGATTTTAACTATATAGAAATATGTGAAAAAGGATCGATTTCTCATATGCTACCATCAAAAAGTGTAAAGTACTTGGGTGTACTCATTGATGACCATTTGAGGTGGGATGTCCATATTCAATATGTAATAAAAAAATTACAATTTATTCTGTATAAATTCAGACATCTTTGTCACGCATTGCCGCAGAAAGAATTGAAAATTGTGTATTTTGCACTTGTAGATAGTCATTTGAAATACGGCATCTTGGCTTGGGGTGCAGCACTCAGAAAGCACATAATACCATTGGAAATTCTACAACGAAGATTCCTGAAACTTATGTTACATAGAAAATGGGACTACTCGACAGAACTAACTTACATTGAGTCAGGAGTGTTTGATATCAGGCAAGAATTCAGTTATAAATGTATTGTCAATTATCACATGAGTAGGAAATTTAAAGAAAGCAATCATGAATATGACACACGTGGAAAAAAATTACACTTGATCCCCTTCATGACAAAATCTATAGGACAGAGATCAAATGAGTTCTTGGCACCCAAACTCTACAACAACATCCCCGATGAACTTAAAAGCATGTCAAGTAAAACATTTAAAAAAAGTTTAAAAAAATTTGTGCTGACCTGCCCTAGGGCATACGTTCATAGTTTGATAGAAACGAGAATATAAATCGAATGAAGTTACATCTGATAAGGTATCCTGATAGGTAAATTTATTTTATTTCCATATCGCATCTCCCATGCAACCAATCTCCAGATGAGGCTGATCCAAACTTCATGCTTTAATTTCAAAAAATTTATTGTATGTTACTGTGAATAATTCAGTTATTGCGGTGTATGTGTGTGGATTGTTTACGTTTTTGATGTTTTTGATATTTTGATGTTTTTTGTGTTTTTGTAATTTTATAATTTTATATTTTATATTTTTAATTGCTACACCGTCTCGGAACAAGTATTCTACTTACCGAGTATATTTACTCATCATAGTATTTAGTATCTTTTTTTTCTTATCCACTCCCCATTTCATTAATGCTTGTCGTGTGATATTCGTTGGGACGTTCTAGTGGAGTATTCATTACTATTATCTTATACTACTTCTATTATAACGTATTGTGTTGCTTGTATTGTATTATTATGTGAGTGAATAAATTTATTATATTATTATTACATGTATTATTATATATTTATGTGTAGACATTATAAAATACAATTCTTTGTCCTCCTTCAACAGCCGCCACTGTATATATATATATATATATATATATATATATATATATATATATATATATATATATTTATATATATATAATATATATATATATATATCAGTGGCGGATTTACAAATTTGCCGCCCCTAGGCTATTCAATTTTTGCCGCCGCTACATTTTGATATCTTAATCCACAATCATGTCAATTTTCTATCAATAAAATTCCAATTTTATGATTTGTGCTCCATCATCCTCGTTACATGAACTTACCACGTATGGTTAGTATCATTGAGAACTGTGTACCGTGTTAGTTCCTTGATTATTTTTACAGCAAAGAAATATCAAGAAACATTGTTTTAAGCAAAAAATTTCTCAATCATGTACCAATTTTGAAGTTAGGTAAGGCATGTCTTCAAACTATACAATACTTATAAATATGAAAATAGCTTACATAAAAAATATACATTTGGCGAACGTTGATAAATATTTATTATTCCATTTATAACAAGACTCCGTGGTTGTGTGGATGTGATGCTTTTTTTTTTGATTAATATTTGGAGGCGATAAAAAGTGAATAAAGGAAGGAGTTCGTGATCTCAAACATTTGGTAGACAAGATTAAAAAACAAGAAAATTCTCCAAAGCATGAAAACAGTCTAGTAAGGTTTCAGCTCTTGGGAAATGTGAATATTGAGTCTTTTTTACGCAAGGTTTATGCAGATCAGATAAATATTCGTTTTTTGCACCTGCACGAATGCATTTTGTTAACAAATTATCGATTTAGATAAATTGATAAATCCCTTGAACATATTCTATTGGCTATAGATTTAGCCAAAAACCAAAAACAGATACACAAATATATATAACCCAATATTATTTTTGCGCGCTCCCTGAAGACAAACTCACGAGCCGCCACTGCTCTTTATATAAAAAAAAGTATTTTCAATGCCATATCGTATGGATTTTCAAAGATCGTGTTTACAGTAAACACAATAACTTTCGAAACAATCATTTTTTCACTTCAATTTTTTTTTAATTTACTCATTCGACTGGAGAGAAGTCGTTGAATGAAAAATTGCAGTATTGTTTTATCTTATAATAATTAATTCATTTCTATTAGCATTTTCTGAAAACGTTAAAAAATGTACTAATGTAAACATTCAATTTGAATAATTCGTGTACAACATGAGCGCTTAAGGCTCATTTGGATTTTCCAAACTTTTTCTTACTACAAATAAAATGATTAACTGATGAAATTTATCAAATTTCTAATCAGCAAATTGTTTAACTTCATATTCTGTGGAGGAATTTTTTTTATTGTCAAGTCGCAGTCGTTCAAATATCAGTTATTTGATGAATTTAACCGAAAAGACTATATCTCTATAAGATATTGAACCAGTTCTTCATTTAATAAAAATAAGTCAATTTTAGTCAGTATTTCTCACGCATAAAGAAATAACATTTTGCAATTGAATTTGGCAATTTTCAAACTTGCTGCAGCAGTCATGATTAGACCATCGATATTATATCAAGATTGAGTTGCGTACACAGAAAATAATAATGAGCCTGATATCAATCACTGCCAATGATTGACCGCATATTCATTATCATAACGTATTTTTCATTAGGACAATGTCCAAAATTCATTGATAATAATGAATTGCTGTGATTGATCAATCAACGATTTTGTTGTTATAATGAAATCTAGGCCATTATGATAATGTAATTAAATCATGAATCTAATGAAAATAGTCATCATCATAATGTTATTTACATCAGAGCAATGTGAAAAATACATCAAGTTAATGACCACATAGTGATTAATACTATGTACCTTTAATCATCACGACACATTGTCATAATCCCTCTTTTAATAAAGCTATGTTCAATAGGCATAACATTAATGATTGAAAACATTAACCTATGTATAGTTCATCATAGCAATGCACTGCATTCATCACCTAATGTATTAAGTCATTCGGTCAATGTCCGAGAGCATTGGGACAATGCTTAAAGAATCATCGATTGATATGCCAAATGTTCGCCTAATTCGCTATACGAGTATCTATCTAACGCTAACAGCCAAACGGTGAAGTGTTATTTGTGTATAAGTAAATTTTTGTGGAAGCAGTTTCTTTAGAAGGTGGTAAGTACAGTAACTGTATTCTTTAAATCTTGTTAGTTTTTTATAACATTTGAATAAAAGTTACGAAAATATTTTTTGCCAGAATACAATCTCAAAAAAATAAGTAGTTACACTGAACAGTGTTGAAAGAGACGAAAGAATGAAAACATGGCGTGTTTCGAGCGCTTATAGTAAAAATATATAAATATATTGCATTTTGAACAATTTTTATATTATTTCGAGAACTACTATGAATTTTGCTATAAGAAATAGATATGCTCAATAATGGAACTTGCTCATACATTGTTTTGCTAAATACCCCTGTAAATTCAGTAAATTACTGAAAAGAAAATTGTATTTACAAAAAATCTACTATTCACTAAAATTTGACGGTCTACACTATTTCAACATCACCTTGAAAAATAATCATTTATTGCAGGTTGTGACGATACTTGTAAGTGTGATCTGGATCTGAAGTAGACCCCGAAATATTCCAAGCACCTTCATATTAATTCAGTATTTACTTTTCCTCAATACAAATCATGGTCGGACAACTATCTGTATAACAACCCAGAGCGCCCTCCACCAAAGATATTGGAAACCAACAATTCACCGCTGGGATCGAAAATGCAGAAACCCGTCGCTAGAATACAAACTTTCTGACATAAGATGTCTACTTTGCAACTGTGGCGTAGGTATGTTTTTTTTAAAATTATTGAAGAATTTTCCTTGTTCATTTTATGTAATATATTGAATTGTCCATGGTCAACAAGTATATTTTTCATGATTTTTAATTTTATCTTGTATAATTTCATGTATTACCTATTACATTCAATAGGTATAATATAGCTATAGTTGCAACTAACTATTATAACTTTACTTCTAGATCGATATGGACTCAACCATGAAGAACAAAAATGATAATTTTTTTCTCAAAAACTGTGAAAAATTATTGCATTTCTGTTCAATGGCAATGTCAAAGACAAGGCGATTGAGTATTTACTAGGCCCATTGGAAATCGAAAATATCGAGGAAAGTAAGTATCTGCTTGTGTAGATTGTGTATTTCAGTGAATGGTGTTCACCCCGTGATGCTAATGTTAGTAGTTCAAAAAGAGCTTGATATTATTTTTCTATGTCAGGGTTGAAAGAGAACACTTTTTTCATTTGTTATGAAATCAAATGACAGCTTGAGAATAATTTTATACATATTTCGTGAACATCATTTAAAGTTCATAACATACTCATTTCATTAAAAAGTCCAAATGAAAAAGAAAATCAGTTTTCTAAAATCTGGAATTCACCTTTTTCATTTTTGACCATAATATATTTTTATTTCTAGATGGGCGAGATGAAGCAGCCACCAACAAAGTTGTAAAGAACGATATTACTGCAAAAATGCATACCAAAAAATTTTCACTTACAGCACTCATTTTTATATCTTGCAAAAACACCACAAGAAATTGAAGAATGGATATACATTTTGAATTCGCAGAAAACTTCAATTCAATCTTTTGTGTTCGCAATTGGCGAAGATATAACAAAAATTCAAGGAGAGTTATATACATACTTCGATGGAATTAGATATAAGTTTTTCAATGTTATTAGAGCTGTTAATAGTTGTTTAAATATTATTTATGTTTCCAATTTAAGTTTTTCTCCAGAAAGTATTATGTTTTTGTCGTTTATTGAATACTTTTTTTTAAACCTCGCGCTAATCCAGGAATTGTATACAGTAAAACACATATCTTATGTCAATATTTGAAAAATAAATTGTATTATTCCAATTCAATGAATCTTTTGTGTCTGTTTGTAGTTATCTTTGCAACGTACTCGTTCGACAGTGCCATCATAATTGCTTGGAGCATTAGCAATAATATATAGACATTTTTTCCCTATTGGCAATTATAAACCTGTCACTATATACATATAATATATTTATATATATATATACATATATTATATATATATATATATATATATATATATATTTATATATATTATATATATATATATTATATATATATATATATATATATATATATATATATATATATATATATATATATATATATATATATATATATATATATATATATATATATATATATATATATATATATATATATATATATATATATATATATATATATATATATATATATATATATATATATTTATATATATATAAGTCTAGTCTATTTTATTTATGAAAACAAAAGGTGCAACCAGTAGGCTCAGATTGATGTATTTTTACATTATATTAACGTCTTCGAACATTGAACGATGTTCGAAAGTCATTGTGCGCATGGCTTAGAATCAATGTATCGCTGATTGAGTCAATGTCCTGAGTTCCTTAATTCAATGACTGCAGTTGATCGGTTGATGTACAGAAAACATTAATATCATGCTGGATGTTGATTGACTGATACACAAAGGTCATTAGTAGAATGTACTTTGTTTTGAAATCCAGGTGATGAAATCAATGCCTCTCGGGGATTGATATAATCACTTGAACATCAAGCAATCAATAATAATACATTGAATCAATGAACTTGAGCATCGGTTGAAAATTGATGTCCGAATACATTATCTCAATGGTTTTATTCATTATATTCACGTACGTTTTTCGATCTTATAAGATCTCATAATTATCAGGTAGGTACACGGAGAAAAATTATAGCTGTTACCAGTCCAACTAAATTTGGACTATAATATCGAATCGCTATTTTCTAATAATTCATGATAATATTAATGTATAATTAATAAAGCGTTTAGCAATTGTTTATGTAGAGATGTTGAAATATTTATTATTTAGAACTGTATATAGAATTTCATTTCAATTTTTATCAAATATTTTAATTTCTCTCCAATTTTCGAAATTCGTATGTATAATAATTTTTTTTTTTCAATTTGTAAATCAAAATAAAAAATTTATGAACTAAATTTGCCGCCCTAGGCTCCAGCCTACTCAGCCTGCTGGTAAATCCACCACTGATATATATATATATATATATATATATATATATATATATATATATATATATATATATATATATATATATACTTTTTGATAATTATTAGCAATAACAGGCTTGGTGAATCTCAAAAAAACTCGATTTTATTAAAAGTTGACGTTTCGCCATTCGTGGCTTTTTCAAAATTTTTTAATAAAATCGAGAAAATAGTTCACCACAATCGAAATAAATAAATAAATAAATAAATAAATAAATAAATATATATATATATATATATATATATATATATATATATATATATATATATATATATATATATATATATATATTATATATATATATATATATATATGTATATATATATATATATATATATATGTATATATATATATATATATATATATATATATAATATATATATATATATATATATATATATATATATATATATATATAATATATATATATATATATATATATATATATATATATATATTATATATATATATATATATATATATATATATATATATATATATATATATATATATATGTATATATATATATATATATTTTGGATTGATTCGGCCGATACTTGGTGTAAATTATTATTAATGCTAATGGCAATCAGATTGCCATTAGCATCTGAAGAAGGTGAAGTTCCACCGAAACGTGCGTCATGCGTTATTTTTTATAATAAATGTGTAAATTGTTATTTTTAACCATTGTTTTAATATATATATATATATATATATATATATGTGTATAATTTTTTTTTTGGTATAATGGTCCTGCAGATATTATTTTTACCAACAGCCATGGAAGCTGTAATTTGATATTTATTTTCATAATTATATTTTCTGAAGAAATATTTATTAATACACAAGATATGGGGCTTTCATATAAATATATCACAGCGAAAAATTTTTCCAAGTATCAACATTTCTCCGCGTAATTGCAATATACAAATTCAGTATGGGAAAAAGCGATTATTTTGCCTATCAAAGTCGAAAGTATCCGGCCGCAGGGCATTCGAGCCAGGGTTTATATAATAAAAGGCATCATTATTCGGCTCTGAGTTAAAACTTATTGGGTTATTGTTTTTAAGAGGAAAAGGTCGTCTGTAGTTTTGGTTCAGCTCGTCGGGGGTGAATTTCAGCTCCCCTGTTCCTGTTCTGTCCGGAAATATCATAGGCGTCGGCCTGTGATTCGGCAGTGGCCTCTGGAAAATACCGACGTCATTGTAGTGAAAATCGGAAAGTCGCTTCGGTTTTCTGAGAGGCCCCTCGCGAGTGTCTTCTTCGTCTCTAATTGGGAATCTGAGGGTTCTTGAGGAATCGCCGCCGTGACTACTGTGTAAGTTGTTAGGAGGATTTAGTTCGTTGTCGTATTCGTCTATATCGTTTGGAAATTTGATTCCCCTTTGTTGGCGATTGTCCGGAAATCTGTTGCTGGTGAAATCGAATTCTGATGGTTTCGTGAGTATCCGTTTTTCCGCTCTGTCCACTTTGTAACCGTATCCCCTGTGAGGTTTGTATAGCCCGTAGCTCCCTGCAGCTGGAAATTAGAAAAAACACGTTTCGGTAACTAATTGATACTTCAAACAATATGGGAAACTTCTCAGATGACGAACTGAAGTGAAAGATGGATAAGAAAAGAATCATTAGCAAATACAAATGATCATCTCATTGATCACGTCATCTTAAACGAGTTAATAGTTGAAGGAATAATTACATGTAATAAAAAATCAGTTAATCAATTTAAAAAAAATTTTTTTTTTAAATTGAGATTTTGGCATTTGCCATCATGAGTCATTTGCCATCAATTATTCAATGGAACAAAAGTCGGCTTTCTTGAAATTTTTTTTTTTAATATTAGAATCAGACAATATATATTCAAATGGGTATAATATGTATATCATCATATGTTTCTCTTTTTCATTTTCAATCTTATTCCTTGACCAATAGTTATGAAATTATTTAAAGAAATGTATTGACGTAGTTCCTTTTCAAAAAACAACAACACGAACAAAGAATAAATTTTGATAATAATTTTACGACTTAGGACATGATACATGAAAACTGTCTAGAATCTTGCGATGAGTCTAAACATTTAGTGTTAGGTAGAATATTACATCTAAAATGATATATATATATATATATATATATATATATATATATATATATATATATATATATATATATATATATATATATATATATATATATATATAATATATATATATATATATATATATATATATATATTTATTTATTATATTAATAAGTATTGAATTGAGACTTTAATGTTGCAAATAAATGTGTATTCCATTGATTAAAAATTCAATACAATGTGAAAAAACTTCCATGTTAGGTACCTGCAACTGCATTATAGTCGAATGGAGGTCTCTGATGTGGAAAAATCGGATGATGCCCTTGTGAAACCTGCGAGTTCAAGCCATTGAAAAATCTGAAGAAGCCGCCGTTATAGTTATTGAGATATTCGACAAGCCTATCTGGATCTCTTGGACATTGTGGGTAGGCATACATGCAAGTCCCTGCATTTCCCTTCGATGAATATCCTAAAAGGGCCGCTTTTCCGAACGAGATGAGGGGGTTTGTGTCAACGCCATTGAGCCCCGATAGCAATCTACGATGAGAGCGATAAATGAAAATCACCTTCTCTTAAGTGAAATGAGACATATAAAAACCAGTATGTTTCCATTTCGGAAAATGCTGATTGAATTTATTTGAATGGCAAACAAACTGTCCAGATACTGACGAGTTATCTTTCGAAAAGTATTAAATCTAAGTTGAAGGCAATAAAAATAATTTCATTCAATAAGTGTCCATCTTGCAAATAATCAGCTTCTGTAGTTACCATGAAAATGCATTCGTTCTAATATTTGATTTTATCGATGGAACAGTATTGATATAATAACATGATTCAACAATAAGTATGAATTTCGCATATATGTACATGGTGTTTCATACAAAATATTCCACCTGAATATTTCGTTTGATAAAAACATTCGAAAAAAAATAGCTCACTTTTTAATTTCAGGGGGACATCTTACACGATACGACACTGTCTGCGAAACATTTCCTTACATGTGTTGTTTGAAAAATCCACGATTTTTGGGTTGACCACATTTTCAGACATCCCCATTCAAGATATCTTCAAGTCAACCCGAAAATTCCTTGAAATTATAAAATCATAATTCTTTGTGATCAATTTTCGATTTCAATAAACAATTTTAAATTTATACATACAAAGTTCGATTTTTTCCTACGAACGAATCGTGAGATTCAATTTTTTTTCACGAATTCAGCCTTCGTCAAAAGAGCTTGATAATCACATGCCTCATTTGAAATTCAAAAGTTAATACCTAGATTGCTAGACCTATGAAGGAGTAGCAACTACAACACAACTATGATATAAAACTACTCCCGGATACAATTAAAAATCGACCTGTTTTTGTAATTTTTTTAAAACTTCACCCTTAACCAAATATTCAGGTGGGAAGTTTTATTTGAGACAACCTGTGTATAATGAATTCAGTTTGAGAAAAATCGATGATATTTCACCTTGAAATGTACTTCTCAGGGATATAAAACGACTAATGAATTATTCAAATGGAAAAATTATAAAAATGGTGAAATTTATAAACTACAAGTTAATACATTAACATCTACCTGTGGAATTAATTTCTAGGGAAGTTTTCAGTTCTGAACAAGTCGCTTCCAGTAGATAATATGAAACTATGTCTCTTATTGCCGTGCCAAATAAGGAAATATTTCTCCAACAAATATGATAAAATTTATTAATGCTTATTGCATAATGATGCTTTGACAAATTGACGTGGAATACTTATTGAGTACATTATACTTCCACGCAATTTGCATTGAATGTGTGGAACTCATATTACTCAGTTTTGGATGAACTGTTAAAGCAGCTGGTATCGTTCGAAAATAAACTAGAAGTTCCCATATCCCGCGGAGTTTTCATGTGAAATGAATGCGTATAAAGTCAACATTTTACTCATCGCTCGACCGTTGGGTACGACCTACACACAAAACAAACGTAACAAATAGAAAGTACTTGAGTTGACTCACCCAACAAATGACTCCATATTAATATTGAATGGTAATCTGAGACCACTTTGTCTACTAGCACTTAATGTCCCTGAAGTTACTTCACACAATATCCTGGGAACGCAATGCAATTCGTCATTACTCGCTATGGAATCTAATGCTTCCATGAAGGACTCTCTGCTTGGTAGTAAAGAAAATAGCCCGCCCGGTTGTTGAGGACGGGCTATATTTTGTCCAGGTCGTTGAGGGTAGCCTATTTGAGGCCTCAAAGTGCCGTAGTTATTAAAATCGGGTCGTCCAGATACATCCGGGTAGTATGGATACTTTGAATTTGTGTAATATTGTCCATAATTAGGGTTGATCAGATGGGGAAATTGGTGATGAGGCAATTGAAATTGCTTCTGGTGATTGGTAGCATATACGGATGGTGCATCCCGCAAATTCGCAGATACTTCTGAGAAATGGGGAATGTGGAAACTTTGTGTCGGATGTTCACCTTTCAGTGAATGTTGTTCGAGGAACTGGGATGGTGACCTATTAGAACTTGGATACCTTTGTCTACTTTGTAATGCGTAACCCGTCAGATTCCTGCAATACGAAACGAATATTTGATTTATTCCAAACTTTTCATTAGTTCAGAGAAAATTGATAGTTTCTGGAGAAAAGAAGTGATTAAATTGAATGAACAATAAAGACCTAAATCATATTTTAAATTTTGAATTGATGTGGCTGTTACTTGGTTAAAACCCATAAGAATATTATCAGAAAAACACATGTTTGATTTTGAAGGTTATTATATTTCACTCTATGACGTGGCGTTTCACCTCACTGTGGCTTCTTTAGATAGAATTAAATACTGAAATCTTGGTTAGTTTTACATAATTTTTTTTCGGTAGGTAGGTACTAGTAGTAGGGAAAAACGAATAAAAAAAATTAAATTTAGTCGGAGGGTAGGTAATCCTTCCAGAAAACTTGCTCAAACTACATCAGGGATTAAATATATTCAGTAATGGAGAATGATGTAAGATGATTTGTTTGTTCAGTAACAGATCAGAATTCTTATACCACAAAAGAATTAAAGAACATAAGCTTTGTAAACAATAAGAGAGATCCTAATTATTCCAATAATTTGCTAGATGAGACTCATTCATTTAATAAAGATTTCCATATTTTACATAGAGATAATAGAGGTTTGAAATTTAACTTTTGGGAAGCCTTAGAAATTAACAGGTAGAAGGACTCTGATCAGTTACTGAACGATGAATTTACTCAAATCGTTCTCCACTACTGAATATATTTAATACCTGATATAGTTAAAGCAAGTTTTCTGGAAAGATTATCTTCCCTGTACCCTAATTTAATTTCTTGGTGTAATCATTTTTCCATAGGTACTATAAATTTTATGTAAAACTAAGATACCAAGATTTCAGTATTTCATTCTATTCGAAGCCTCGGTAGACCAGTGGTAAGGTGCACCGCTTGTAAGCCGAGGATGTGGGTTCGAGTCCCATCTTGCTCTTGGGTGTTGTGTATGTCCTGAATTTAGTAGTTCTAATTATGAGATTAATTGCTGGGTAATGTACATTGTTTACAAGCCCACTGGCCGTTCGGAACCGGCGTTAAACTGTAGGTCCCTCGAGATAAAAAAAAAAGGTCACCGTGTGTTGAAAAGCCGAGTCTAAAAGTCAAATATAATAACCGTTAAAATCAAACATGTGTTTTTCTAATAAGATAATTTTTTAAATGTTATTGGGTCCGCTGGATTTCTAGTTATTTTACCAATAAAGCAACTGACATAAGTTACATTAATTTGAACAAAATTTGTTTTCGTTCGAGTTTCTTCACGAATTCAGGGTCACTGTCAAAAGAGCTTTCATACGATGTATCACATACTCTATAGTCCTTCTTGAAATTTTGAAATTTAAAAGCTGGTGCCTAGAGTTTTTTTGTTTCTTAATAGAACAAGTGATTGATAGTTTCTACTATTTTACAAGTAATAATATCTAGAATGGATAACAATAAAGAAAAACTTGAATAATATTTTCATGAAAGTTTCCGATTCTTTGCACATTCAATATGAACTGGTTCCTTGTACACTTGCGAATTTTGAAATAGTTCAGTATTCGTCTTGGTCAGTTATCTATCATTCCTAGTATCTGATTATGATGTATGAATTTGAAAATAACAGTGAACTGTATACATTAATCTTCGTGTTTCTATGGTCATGATGTATATTGTTTGGGGAGCTTGGAGTAGTCCATTTTAACTCTAGTCCACTTCCCAGGAATCATCTCAACTTGATTGACAGTTTGCCGAATAACCAATTATACATGTATAACTAGTGTCCTAATTGACAACAAGCGGATCATCAATGCGTGAAATATCTGTTAAATGGAAGCCTATGGATTGCTCTACTACATACAGTTGATCAATAGCACATAACGTGAATAAATAGCTGTGTTTACATGCAATATCTGGCTAACATTTACTTACAGTCAAAACTGCATAGTACATAGTTTCGCCATTTGGCGCTGTACTCTAATGGAGCACTTTCAACCTCTGACAAGCAAAGGGAATGTCCAAACAAGCCGAAATGATTTCTACATATGCAATAACATCATTTCCATTCTGTTTCATACATCGAATTTTCTGTTTGCTCCCGTTCAATTCCAATAATCTGGATAATAAATAGCGTTCAATCAACACGTCGAAAATTAAGTTCCAGTCCTGTGTCGAAGCCATGTTGATTATTAAGATTTCAACTCTTCATTAGTTAGCCGAAATAGAGTTTTAATTTTGTATTTGATTGAAAGGTCTTTTATATGTATGAACTTCATTTCATGTAGTAAGAGTAATTGTATTAAATCGAATAAATTATTTCAAATATACATATAAATATCTATATATATATATATATATACATATATATATATATATATATATATATATATATATATATATTTATTCCTGAAGAGAAAACTTTGTACCCTTTTTTTAAGCATATTGCGCTCACGAAGGAATGTGTGATTTAGCAGAGTTAAAGTTCATAAAGAGAACGTATGTAGAAAACTACAATTGATATATAATATATGCTACAAAAAAAAATGACTTTCGTCGAAAGACTACTCTGGCAGCTTCGCCATTTTACGTAATCATTGTTTACGTTCATACTGCCAATGCTAATCACAAAAGATTCAATCTTAAAAATAGACCTGCTAATATAATATAGCAAGGGAAACCACATAAACCTTTACCCACTTAATGTACACATTATGTACCTATTTATTTGATTTATATATTTGTGTTTAAAAAGACATCACGATTATGATTAATATTACACCAATTCCAGACGTGATTGGTGGATAGTTTGATGTACCGAAGATGAAAGGTGGTGTTGGATTATCATTTTATTTGTGAATTTATTTTGCACGGATTCCTATTATGTGACAACAACAATTAAATCTGTATTTTAAATTAGTCTAATGGAGATGGATGTGATTAGTGGAGTGGATGATATTGAAGAAGCTGGGTTGTTTGGGCTTCAGATTATTGGGTCAATTGTTGTATTTAGTTCGATATTGTTTATTTTGAAAATTAAATCTATTTATATATATATATATATATATATATATATATATATATATATATATATATATATATATATATATATATATATATATATATATATATATATATATATATATATATATATATATATATAAATATATATATATATATATATATATCTATATATATATATATATATATATATATATATATATATATATATATATATATATATATATATATATATTCATATATTGTACCTAATTCTTCTATATCAATTCTGCTTCAAAAATTTTTATTCAATCAAACGAAAATTATTCATAATTTTTGTTGAATTTTTCGGAACCTTTCTAAAATTACCTGGGATTTTTGATCTTCTTCCATTTATGACTTGAATTTTTGTCTATTTCTCACCTATTAGCAGTACGAACTCAAAACATTAGTTAATTTTTTTTGTGAAAAACAAAAACTAAATTGCTCATATTTCGTGATATATAAATTAGTTTTCTGTTTTAATTAATACATATATAAACTTACCAGAGAGCCTCAACGGCAGTACTGTTGCCAATACAGTTCACCCCGCAACAGAACAATAACAGCGTACTCGCTGTAAGAAGACGTTTCGAAATATCCATTCTATACAGCCGATTCTTCTCACTTCAGTTCAATCACTGATCAAATTGTGCTCAAGAATTAGCGAGTCTTTAACAAATTTCTCCGCCGAAGAAAGTGATGTAGGCGAGATGTATTTCCATAGTTTGGACCCACGTTGTTTGAATCTGAGTCGACTGATGTTACAATTTTCACAATGTTACAAAAGTGGATATGTACGTCACCAGGTGTCGTTCAAATTGTCTCGATGAGATCATGTCTTTTTCATATTCTCCTCACTTTTGAAATTTTTAACTGCTACTTAATCAGTGTTAATAAATAGAAAAACGTTCGTGGAACTAAGTTAATATTAGTGAATCCATGTTCATACAGCACAATATAAAGAAAGTGAAAACTTTGAAAGTAATTGCTATATTTTCAGTTGAAAGTTTACCATGATTTCCAGAAATAATTGAAGTATTTAATCATTTTTAAACTTGTATTTTCTAGAAATAGCAGACTGGTATAAAACATCAACAGTGAGGCGCGGGAGTGCTTTTTAAATCCATTTTACATCTCCTGGAAAATTTTGGCATCTTCAAACTTTGGGCAAGGGATACTTTTCCAACTGGTGACGAAAAATTTGGAAATTAACTATTCAAAACATATCCAAAGTTCAGCGTCCTAACAATTTTTGGAGGGTGAATAAAACAAAAAACCTATACCCAACCCCTCTCTAAATTGAATTAGAGGGTTGGAAATTTTGGATTGAGTTGATGCTAAGGAAGTGCCTTTTGAAAGAATAAACTTTTTTATGATCGCCGTCATTTTCTTCTGAAGATTTCTTGTATTTTTGGTGTTTGAGGTTTTCCGCACCTCCACAGTTTCGGCGGGTTAGAGGTTCAAAATTTTGTACGTCGATTGAATTCATGTTAGGGAAATGCGGAACTGATTTTCTTCGACTGCCACAATAGACACATCAGCCTATAGTAAATTGTTGGAATAGAAATAGTAGTGATCGAACGTCTTGTCTGAACCTGTGTCTGCATTTTTCGTTTTGTCTATCAGTTCTTAGAAAATGATGGTTTTTCCGTTAGTTCTTCAATCTGACCTTGGATTTTAAACTTATCCTCTAAGACGTGCGGTTTTCTGCTTACATGCCACATTTTATCGGATAGGACTTGTCCTGTCCTATAAAACGTACAACACGACTCAGCGTATGAACCGGCCTTAAATCTACAGAGTCAAAATAATCATTTATGCATTTGATGCGTCGATTTATCGTCACTTCGTCATCAGGCTTCTCACGATTAACTACCCGGCACTTGAGAAATGTCGAACACCTGCAAGTTTAAGTAATACCTTGATGCTTCTTAAATTATTACGAAATTAGTTCGTTGCTTCCCAGAGAAGTAAGGGAAAATTATGAAAGATTTGTGGGAATTTGCTATTGTTTCAACGAGAGTGAGCGGAATGAGCAACTCCTCATATATCTCTGTTATTGTAGGAATTGAACGTATTACATCAATCTCAAGGTTGACTGCAATTGAATTTGTTTGAAATTTTTATCGGTAAGAAGCGAATCATAATAATAATAATGTGGATTCAATCCAAAAAATTTATACATTTCAGTTTCGATATTGTACAATAAATAAAATTGGTCAAGATTATAACCGATTAACCTTAATGTAATGATTTGGGTACAATAAGAGTTAACCGTTGATTTCACAGAAATCTCTTAATTCTTCAGTTGTGTAAGGTTCATACTTGGTTGGAATGTTATAAACGATTTTCCTAAATGGCTTCTTATCTGCTATTATTTGTATATTCTTTGGTATTACCTAGTCGATCTTAAAATGATGCACAAAATACTATATCATCAATATTTGTATGTTCAACCATCATATCATTATATATCGTAAATTGAAGCAGTTTCGTGTGGTTTTTAATCAGTATATGAACTTCGCAGCTTCTCAGCAGAAACCGAATATCGATCATAACAAATAAACGACATTTCAATAGGGAACTACGGCGCTATTGTATGAAAACTTTCCTCGCATGAATCTTTAAATAACTAGGGGAAAATGTAGGTCAGGGATAGGGTGGAAAATTTACCAAGCTCTTACTCTGCTCTTTAGCATTCTGTAGGTTTTCATAAATCTCCTGAAACCCTTCAGTCGAGTTGTATTTCAATGCCTCCTACTTAATTGGAAGAGTTGATCCCCTGTAACGGGAAAAAAGGGTTTTTCTGTCCTTTGTTCAATTGCAGAAGAAATATACTATGCGAACACTAGTCCGTTGAACGTTGAACCTCATTTCGTAGCTTGTGGAGGTTGCCGTGTATTGCTGTTTTTGTTTTTATTCATCAATTTATGTTGCATTGTGGACTAAATATACAATAGTGACATAATTGTATGCAACTGGTCGCGCTAGCGAACGAACATAAAAAAGAACTAGAATGATTAGGTTATGAATTTTTCCATTTTGTGAGCGTCCCCAAAATGCTATTTCGCATTTTGCCATAATTCAGAGCTTCTGTCTCATAGTTATATGTTATATTATGGTATCCACCGTAATTTTTGACAACTTTTATGTTTCTAACTGTTTGAAACTCTCCAGACAGTCGCCAACTTTTGTTTGTATTGGGTCTACACCGAGTTGAAAACAATTTGAGAAACATTTTACTTGACACAATCAGCAATGTCTTCGAACGATGATGATATAATGCAAGCTAATTCGTTCGTCTACGTGACGTTAAGAGACATGCTTCTGTTTCGTAAAAATGTTTCCAAACTGAAAGTGTATCCACAGAGTGAAAAAATCTTTTGTGACAATCGTATTCTTTTGATGTTTACCGCCAAAAATGGAAACACGGTTTCCAACATTTGTTTACAACTTTTGTTGCCAACGCGAGGTAATTACAGAAACTTTTTGTAACCAACACAAAAGTTGGCAACATTTCTTCAGTAGAAAACTTCGTCATCTCAATGTTGACCTTTAATAAATTAATGAATAGATTTTACTAGTTAATTTTGATATTTATTAATATTTTTTACATTGTATTGTTTGAAAAATAATGTTATACTTTCATTTGGAATATACCAGATATAGTCTGTCCAGCGACCGTTGGCGTGTACGTCACCAATTGTATATGACGTCGATCGTGAACACTGTTGCCAGACGTAATAAATAATCTTAAATCTAAATAGCTAACCCAATTTTCAACAAAATGGGATATCTTGCATGATGGACATGGCGGGGATTTTGAGCGGTAAATTCAAATTGACCATTATTCCCTACCAGAAGTGTCAATCTATATTGAATCCATATTCATCGATCGATAAGTCAAACTTAATTACAAAATCTTCTAGGTTACTCGGCGACTGTCAAACGTGAAATGCCGATTACCGGCGCGTTGTTCGAGAGGGTCCGACAACATTGCAAATTTTTCAATTAAATGACAACTTAACAAACATTCAACTTATTTCCATTACTCGGAATGTTAGTTTATCTTGAGAGATACATACGATTTGATATGTTAACAACAGAATATTTGTCGAAATGGATGATCCGGTCACTATCACCATATAACTACTTTTTCAAAAAATTACTTACGACAGATATGAATTTTGACCATTTCGAATTTTATTTATTTGGGTAGGCAGCCTTGCGTCGTTATTTGCGCATGACTGTGACGTACACGCCAACTTAGACTGGACAGACTATATACATACTTATTTTTCACCTACAAAATGTGTATACGTTGGGTTTTTCACTAGTGAAGTGCATTGAATTATTATTATTCCATTTGTAAGTTGTTCTACATAAACATTTCATTCTCGAGATATACTTTACATATCATTTTCGTCTTCACGTAAAAAATCCACTGTTGAGTATTTTTTTCTGATTGCTGATGGAAGTTGAAGTTTTGTTTCGATTTTAATTACCACAAAGTCGACTTCGTCATTATCCCTGCCATACTTTGCAATTAGTGCGCATATTTGTCTACTCATTCGGGAAATCAACTACACCCGTGCTTCCAACGACAGGATCAGTTTAGAGAGGTAATTTCTTGTTGAAATTTTAAAACAATAATTATGAAAAATTCATTGCTTTCGGTCCTGATTAAGATATGAATAAACTCAGTAGAAATCAATCTTTTCGTATACTGCTGAATAGATAACTGAAATAGCTTCAAGAATTTTATATTAAATGTGAAGAATATTCAGAACCTAAAGCTACAGTTCCGCCGGAGGAAAATTGAGGAACATTTTTGTTACTATTGCGTGTTTTCGAAAATTTTCCAAAATGTTCCTAAATGTTCCTTAAATTTTCTTTATTTTTTGGCAACAAATGTCGACTGTTCCTAGTTGTCGCCGATTTCCATTTTGAGCGGTAAACTAAAATAAATATATAGCTACGTTTCCACCGGAGAATTGAGGAATATTTTTGTTGCTGTTACTTGTTTCCGTAAATGTTCCAAAATGATCCAAAATGTTCCTTCAAATTTCTTTATGTTTCAGCAACGAATGTTGATTGTTTCTACTAAACAATATGAAACTATTGACAATTTTAGTTACTTCAGTGGAAACAAGAAATTTGCATATGTTGCCATAAGTTTCTACCTATGGCAAAAAAGAGAAATATTTAGCAACAAAATTTTCTTCAATACTCCTCCGGTAGAACGGTAACTTAACACAAAATGTCAGGTTATACCAGTGATGGGGAAACTACGGCCCGCGGGTCAAGTCCGGCCCGCGGAAAGGTTTAATCCGGCCCGTTTAAGGGTGCATTCGCGTTGGGTGCTTACACGCTTTAAGCGCTTATAAGCTTCGTTCTCTGTGGTCGACTCGCGCTCACAAACGCTTAACACTAAGCGTAAGCTAACCTAACTTTTGCTGTCGATAATTAATAAATTTGTAGGGAAATGTTAAAGCACAGTATTTGCGTGAACTATCGGGCTTTTTACTACCTAAGCGTAAAAAGAAGATCTGACATTCACCTTTAATGCTCAAAGCCAAAGCGTGAGCGTCTCTAAGCGCTAGTAGGCCAACACGAACGCCAATAATCTGTGCTTCTAAGCGTGAGCGCTTAAAGCGTGTAAGCGCCCAACGCGAATACACCCTTTGAGTGCCGTCGTGAGAATGTTTGAACGCGTTCTTACTTCGTAATGTGACGACCCGCATAAAAACTACCTGCGGCGATTTTATCACGAAAAATATAAAAGTTGACCATGGTCAACTTAAAATATTACATAAGGTAAACAAGGAAATTTCCTCAATAATTTAAAAAAAAATATCAAACAACTTCCCAATGGAGCTGGTTATATGTATTCCGAGCTGCGAATTCTACATCCACAATCCAACGGTGCATTATACAAAACATCATAATTTCCGTTGGATTGTAGAATTCGCAGCTCGGAATACATATAACCAGCTCCCTTGGGAAGTTGTTTGATATTTTTTTAAATTATTGAGGAAATTTCCTTGTTTACCTTATGTAATATATTAAATTGACCATGGTCAACTCTTATATTTTTCGTGATAAGATAGCCGATTGTTGATAGTTTGAAAATTATTGCCGTTTTCATGTATTTTCTAAAAATCTTAGTAGTTTGTTTTGTTAACAGCTAGAATATCATTATTTAATTGCTCGCTATTTGTGGCGAGTGTGGCTCTGAGCATATTTTTGCTATTAGTAAAGAGAAACCCTACTACTTTTTGTGATCATTTTTGTGGTTTTTTTTAGTCTTATTTTATCCCATAAAATACATACTATTGCAGTGTATCGAAGGAAAGCAGTCAGGTGCGGGAGAGGTTTTTTTTATCCGTTTTAGATCTCCTAGACCAGAATTCTCGAAAAGTTTTTCATGTCTTACATATATGTTGGCATCTTTAGCGGCTCACATCGACTCAGATGAGCTGAAATTAGGTACCTGATATTTTTTTAAATCAATAGGCAGATTGCCTAAATGGCCTTAACCTGTGTCATCAGCCAACAATTTTTTTAATTTTTTTAATTTTTTTCGTTGCAGAACAATATTAAATATCAACATTTAGGTAAATTTCTGCAACCGCATACTGGCATCTCCAGCGGATCGTATCACACCTAATGAGCCGAAATTTTGTATTTGAAATGTTTTCCGAGGCAGAACTAAACTATTAAAATTTGGTTAAATTTTTCCAACGGCCGCTATTCTGCGTAATTTAAGTCCAGATAAATTCCCAAATCTAATTACTCATGCAATGAAGATAATGACAATGTTCGGCTCATCTTATATATGCGAACAAATCTTTTCAACAATGAAGCTTAGGAAAACTTCTTTAAGAAACAGAATTACAGATGAGCACCTTTCATCAGTTTTAAGAATTTCTGCTTCGCAAATGGAACCGGACTATGATGAAATTTTGATGAAACAGTCTCAATTTCATTTTTCTCATGCACCATCAACCAGTAACGACACCAGAAAATAAAGTGATAATAATTCACATCAAGAACTACATTAAATTAATTTTATATTTTGTGCTTATAATTTTCTTACCTTTTGCTTTTTTACTATTAAAATAATAAGTGTATGTAATAATATATGTATATGTTTATAGAACACATAAATTTTTTAACGATTAAGCATTATTCTTTGGCCCGCTACGATTGTCTAGTTATTACAAATGGCCCGTCTTAAAAAAAGTTTCCCCACCACTGGGTTATACACTAACCACATGCAGTTAATAAACATAGTCCCAAGGAAATAATGAAATAACTTTTTTCTTTTTAACAGATTTATTACGTAATTTACAATTAAATAAAACCTTCACGTACACATCCAAATAATTTAATAAACTTAAAACTTTCATCGTCAACATCAGAGTGTTTCTGTAGGAGCTGTTTTCAGATTTTCATTCAAATTGAAGATATAAACTTTACAAGGACTCCTTTTACCACTCCTCCGTAAACTAGGATGTTATTTGAAGAAACGAACAGTCAAACTTTCCAATTAAAAATACCTAAATATAATCGCGGCCACATTCCCGCTAATGTATGGCTATGGAGAACTTGTGATAATTGGAGAGAATTGAGAAATGCCGAATGGAAATGACTCCTTAGAATGACTACATAAAACTCAAATGACACACGTTACCTGATACGCTTATAGACTCCTAAACATTATTATAAGAGGACACTATAAAAAGACTAGTTTATTTGGAATTAATCACTGCATGCACGCCCTCTCTTGGCCAGTTGATTGCAGAAACTTGGAGACGCAATAAAATCTCCCAGGAAAACACTGAGAAGATAAAATTCTTTATGGTGCTCATTAGACTGCTTGTAGTTCCTGAAAAAAAAATATTGCAATAAATTTACAGACGGTAGTTTTTGCTTATTTCATGGAAAGAGAACCATTCGGAGTCTGTACTTCTCTTAACTTTAGATTGATAAACTCCGATAAATTTACAGCGTAAAAGTTGTGTATGTTCCCACAGTAGCGTTTATCGAACTATCAAGAAATACATAGTATGTGTGTGTAGAAGGAATTGGAATTATTAATCATTGAGTATCCTGTATCGAAAAGACAGAATTCACTAGAATTCTTAATGGTTAATCCGTTGACGGTATGAGTGTCGATTCTTCTTCATATGATAGAATCAATGTTAAAAAACTATGGACGCTTCCCGGTGAAAATTACATTTCGGAGAAGTCTACGAAAATTTAATATTGATGATGCAGTACATACAATAATCTGGGAATATTTTCCAATCTCCAAGTTAAAACGCGGGTGTGGCATCCAACATGAAAACTTAAATAGAATTAGGAGTCGAGTGGTACCTCGTTGGAGAGGTTACAAACTCCTCGTCTCATTTTTTTGAATATTCAATACACTGTAGAACAACTATTTCAATACATACTCAGTTTCCCTCAGAAAAAAATCCAGGGGTGATAAATCGGGTGACCTTGCTGGCCATTCAATGAAGGGTTGCCTTCTTCTAATCCAGGTACCTTTCGACCACTTATTCCTTTTAAGATTTTAAGGTTGGCTATCAGCCCTTCATCATATTTGAACTTGAGTTCCAAAATATTCGAATATTTTTTCCTTCCCGAAAACAAACTTCACAAATATATATATATATATATATATATATATATATATATATATATTATATATATATATATTATATATATATATATATATATATATATATATATATATATATATTAAAATATTTATTCTTAAGCCAGAATATATGTGTGATAATTTTTGAAATCTTTTTTGGGGATGTGGCTTAGATAAAGTAGATGTCACATTTTTTTTTTTCTATATAATCATTTAATTTCTTCCAACGTTTCGGCTTCGTGGAGCCTTTTTCAAGGACTACAATGGAGAGAAAGAAAAAATTATTGTCACCAATGTCACAGTTAAAAGTTACATTCAGTCAATAATTTAAAAAACACTGATAGAAACACAAAAAACAAACCTCATAAATATCACAGAAAAATATTTACCTAGCTTAATTTTTCTCGGAGATACCGGACACTCACTTCATTAAAACACATATACACAGATTTGAATGAATTGATATCTACGATCGTTTATCATCTGCACGCCATACACGTATATAAAACATAGTGGAATAAGTAAACGATCGTAGATATCAATTCATTCAAATCTGTGTATACGTGTTTTAATGAAGTGAGTGTCCGGTATCTCCGAGAAAAATTAAGCTAGGTAAATATTTTTCTGTGATATTTATGAGGTTTGTTTTTTGTGTTTCTATCAGTGTTTTTTAAATTATCGACTGAATATAACTTTTAACTGTGACATTGGTGACAATAATTTTTTCTTTCTCTCCATTGTAGTCCTTGAAAAAGGCTCCACGAAGCCGAAACGTTGGAAGAAATTAAATGATTATATAGAAAAAAAAAAAGTGACATCTACTTTATCTAAGCCACATCCCCAAAAAATATTTCAAAAATTATCACATATATATATATATATATATATATATATATATATATATATATATAAGGAATGGTCGCTTGTTTCATTGGTTACTCAAGTATGTCTGAGGGTGAGGATGGCGGGCTGATTGAGCTATGGGAGTGCATTGAGGCTGAGTGAGACCGTATAATTTGAAAGGAAGAGAGGAGCCGAGGTTTTACTGTCCCAGCATTCGCTTTTGTACGTTTACAGACCAGTCTACACTGGGATGAGAACCCGAATGCTAGTTAGCTATCTAAAACACTATACCTAGTTGGGTTATTGTTGAAAAGTTGTCTCTCAGGGAATTTCAATCAATTATGGCAACAGTTGATCGAATAGTAAGAAAGATATACGATATGTTATGGAACCTCGACATTATGGGATTCAAACCAAAAGAGAAGTAAATAAGATGACATTCCACAATTCATTATTTTTTTACAAATCCGTCATATTGAAGATGAATCGAATATTGGAATTTAAAAAATATGCATCTGTTATTATTAATATTTCGAACATAAATTGTTGTGTGAATTAATAGTGACAGAACATAGTAAAATTATGCAAACAACGTTTATTCAGTTCAGTTCCCTGTGTACGGCAAGGATCATTACGTCAGGAAATGAATAGGATCTCTTCGAATATCAGCAGTAATCCTTATGCGTGAAGTGCACGCACGTATAGTCATTTCAGAAATTAGATCGTACGGATTTACTCTTACGTTGTATTCAATGGATTTACGTTATCAACGGTATATTACAGTATCCGCGCGATAATAGAAAACATGGAAGATTGAGGAGAAAATCAGAAATTGATTCAAGTTTAAAATCCTATATATAACGAATGCTTCCTTTGTTATAAGAGAAATAATAGTTATGTACAAAGATTGGTACGGTACATTTGGAAATACAATAATTTCTCATCTCTGCTAACAAGACTGTGAAATGAAGAATCCATAATTACATTAATAATATGTTTGTAGACCTTCGAAGAAAAGCGGCTCAACTCAAGCATTACTATAATCAATCATTAATATAATTCTACTAATACACACACAAGGGAAATATATATGTGTGTATATATATATATATATATATATATATATATATATATATATATATATATAAATATATACATTTTAAAATGCTGTTTGCGTTTTGCAAATTCTTGAATTGTTGCTAGTATTTTGGAACCCTCGCATAAAAATTTCGTGGAGCTTAACTCCGACGAAGTTTATCAAATTTTTTTTGGCGAAACATTTGAGTACAAGTCGATTTATTGTTGCATTTAGATAATTTAGCATTCATTTGAAGTACGTCTTCAGTTATAGCAAGTTTGATTAGGAGCATACGAGTGCTCGACTTTGGTTAAACAACGTATTTGTGAAGGAACAAAACGCAGAAGTGAAAAGATGACTTCTGTTCTCGTTAGGACAATTATCCAAGGGCAGATAAGTGGCCTTACAAGTTATCAAGGCATGAAAAATAAGTTATGCCAAAAATATTTATTTAAGAAACTGCAATTACTGCTCATGTTTCAAGTGCATACTAAGCATTATTTGAGATGAAAGAATAACAACAACCGCATCATTTCTGACCAAAAAGAAACTGCAATAGTTTAACGATATATTAAACATTAAATTGAACTCAATAAAATGGGTTTTATCTAGCTTATTTTGACTGCTATATTATTTTGAAATTATGTGTGCCATTTACTTTTCAACATATATTCATTTAATTTCAAAGTTATATGAGCTTTTTTTAGGAAATTTCAATTGTCAGTCCTTATATCAGAATGTTGCGTTGTGTGTGGAAATTTGTTCTCGTTGTACAGTGGAAACAGGTTCGAATAAATCCCATCAGTTTTAATGCGATATCTATTTCTCTACTGAACATTGTGCGAAATTACAGAATGCACTAACCATGTGCATTCAGAATGATTAACATTTCGTAGTCCTGTATTTTTAATCAGTTTGCTAATCGACAGAATTGAAACAAAATTATAACATTCCCAATCGTACAGTATTACATTATTCGATTATTTTACGGAATATATGAAAATTGATGAATGAAATTTAGCGAAAGCGTTCTTTTGTTACTGGTTGACGTTTCACCACTTTTTTTTTGGGAAAATCTGAAATCGGCGTTTCTAGCACTATATACAGATAAATAATAGCAATATTTTAATTATTTTCATGAATTCAGAGCTTTCGTACTATGTATCACATGTCCTATAGTACCAATTCAAACTATAAATATTAAAACAATGGTTAAAAATAACAATTTACACTTTTATTATAAGAAATAACGCATGACGCACGTTTCGGTGGAACTTCACCTTCTTCAGATGCTAATGGCAAACTAACTATGATTTTCTGTTATATCGAAAACAAGAAATGACAAATTATGTAGAAGGGGTAAATACAAAGATGGTTACAAATAATTATTAGAAAAGGAAAAACCAATTCTGAACTGCTAGTCAGGTAGTTCGGTAATTTTGAAAAGATTAAGAAGGGGGCTTGAAGTATGATCGATTTGGCTATTCAATAGGAGACCGGAATGCTTGTATTTATTCATCTGTAATGATTCTAAAAAATTAAGTTTAATGCCTTTACTTTCAGTATTTAATATTTTAAAATCGAAATTGAATGTGTGATTTTCTTGGATTAAATGGTTTGCATAATGTGAATCCGACTTCTGATTAACAAAGCTACGTTTGTGTTCTGAAATTCTAGTTTGAAAACTTCTGAAAGTTCTACCAATGTAAAACTTATCACAATCGCCACAATTAATTTTATAAACTACCGATTTATTATCTTTATAAACTTTGGATTTATTATTTTTTATATGATTTCCTAAATTATTACCGGTACGATAAGCAATGTTAATGTTGTGCTTAGATAAGAGAGAGAGAAGAAGTTTTTTACTTGAATTTCCGATGAAAGTGAGGCTGTTGTATTTGATATTATTTTCAGTAAGGGGGTACACCTGGTTAATCGCATTTTTGAAAAACTTTTTATCTATCATATTGTCTATAATATTGGGATCATAATTATTATTTACGGCAATTTGTTTAATTATATTTTTCTCGATGTTAAAATTGGCATTTGAAAGTGGAATATTTACTAAACGATGTACCATACTATTGAAAGCTGCCATTTTGTGTTGGAAAGGATGTAGGGAAGTACTATGTATGACGCTATCAGTGTGCGATGGTTTGCGAAAAATTGAAAAATTATGTTTGTTATCTACTTTTGTTATTTTCAAATCAAGATTTGAAAATAACAAAAGTAGATAACAAACATAAATCATACATTCAATTTCGATTTTAAAATATTAAATACTGAAAGTAAAGGAATTAAACTTAATTTTTTAGAATCATTACAGATAAATAAATACAAGCATTCCGGTCTCCTATTGAATAGCCAAATCGATCATACTTCAAGCCCCCTTCTTAATCTTTTCAAAATTACCGAACTACCTGACTAGCAGTTCAGAATTGGTTTTTCCTTTTCTAATAATTATTTGTAACCATCTTTGTATTTACCCCTTCTACATAATTTGTCATTTCTTGTTTTCGATAAAACAGAAAATCATAGTTAGTTTGCCATTAGCATCTGAAGAAGGTGAAGTTCCACCGAAACGTGCGTCATGCGTTATTTCTTATAATAAAAGTGTAAATTGTTATTTTTAACCATTGTTTTAATATGTTTATTAATTTACACCAAGTATCGGCCCAATCAATCCAAAAAATCAAACTATAAAATTGACACGTAGATCTACGTAAGGGTGAAAAATCGATGTCCCCCTCAAATTAAAAATGGACCTGTTTTGGATGTTTCTCAAAACTTCATATTTAACGAAATGCTCAGGTAGAAGGTTTTATTTGGGTCAACCGATTCATTTTTAATTTTTTTAGTAGAAACAGTGATTGATAGTTTCTACAATTTTGCAAGTACCTATTAATAACTAGAAGAGATAACAATAAACAAAAATTTTGATGATAGTTTTATAAAAATAAACTTGAATTATATTTTCATGACAGTTCATGATTTCCTACACATTTAATGTGAACTAATTTCTTGTACACTTGTGAATTTTGAAATAGTTCAGTGTTCTATTTGGTTAGTTTTCTATGAATTCTAGTATCTAAATATTATCTAAGTATGAATTTAGACACAAAATAAACTATAGGTGTCGTAACTGCGAAACGAGTTATAATGTAGACCGATGTCCCCTACATCGGGGGTGTCGACCCCTGCCTCTAATAGTATGTCAATTAAATTTTCGTTGTGATATTCACACAGGAAGTAAATATAAATATTGTTGTTCTCCTTACATGTGACAATAATTCTACTAATTGCCACATGTAATGAATAATAGTTAGAATTATTGTTAATTACATGATGGATAATATGATATTGTTATCAATTACAGAAGTGTATAAAAATTAGAAAAAATGAATAAATTCTTCGAAAATTTTGTGGACTTCATCATTCATATCAGAAATATGATTTTCATTCTTCTGATGTTTCATTTTAATTGATTGTTTAAGCGTTACTTTGTCAAATCATCTATTTCCAAAAATTATGTCGCAAAACAAGCCAGTCGAAACGGGCATTAACGGATATCAGATTGGTGGAAATTTATAAGCAAAAACAGACATGCGACACTGCATCCTGAGTAACTTGAACTCAAGCCAAGCAATTCTTGAACATTACGATCTCTTTTGTAACGGGAGAACTTTAAAATGCTGTTTAGGATAAAAGTTGACATAAAATAGAATATTATACTGCACCAATAGATTTCGCGTGCATTCTCCAAGATTCCAATATCAAACCTGAAAGAGATAGAAAATAAAACTATCTGATATCGGAGTCGTATATTGGTCTATATCTGCTCTTGCGAATGTGCCGTTGTATTTATTAGAGGCCATTCGTTTCGTCGACGACCGTGTCCATGATAAGATATAGAAATTGGAACGTCGTGGAAATGAAGTCTTGGTCTTTCGACGTTTTTATTTACCTGAAAATTTCGTCCCAATCAATGACCAATTCGCCCTTTCCTCTTGTTTTCCTAGCTTTGCCCGCGTGGTGTAAACATACTCTAGTGTAAATACAGACATTCTCTCCGAGCTCTTCAACTAGGCGCTTTTCCGCCTCGATCATATCGATCATGTCGCTGTGTCCTATGGCTGCCCTCTTCGTGCGTCCCACGTATGTTCCTGGAAAAAAAAGGAACGGGAATGTAATCCAACTTTGTTGTGTCTGCGAAATGATATTTGTGCTCGAATGGCCAACGGAAACTTTTCGTATACACTCGATAAATTTCGAAATATTACTAAAAAAGTTTTATTTATTGAATTTGTAGAAAGTTCCCAAAAGGTTCTTCCGTAAGGTAGACACTAGTGTATATAACGCAAAAACGTGAAAAGTCTTTTTTTTAAAGCAATGGAAATTACTATTGTTCACCAATATCGTCATTAATCGACGTTAATATTGGAACGAAGTTTCTTATCACTTGTTACACTTCAGTAACTAGTAGAATGGAAGCCAGGCTTAAAAATAAGAAAACGTAATGTTAGCGTAACACTCTCGAAGTAAGGTGATTCGTATTGATATGTGCTTTGAACAGTGGCGTATCCAGAGATTGAGTTTGGGTTGGGGGGGTAGTGGCAAGTTTTAGGGAGTTGACCTGATCTATTTATAAGATAATCAGCGAAAGCGGGGGAGGGAGGGGTGTTGATTGATCTTAGCTCATCCATAATTCAACACTTTTATTCTACATCAAAAAAATATAAAATAATTGCGAGGACATGCACATACAATATTCATCATAAAATGTGAAGATATAAAATATACATAAAAGTTAAGAAATAAAATATAAATAAAACTCAAGAAAAAAATATGAAACCCCAAGAAATAGGCTATTCAAAATTTGAAGGAAAAATATCAGAAAGGTGAAACAGATCACATCAGGTGAAAACAGGTATATATCAATTGGACGTTAGTTGGTTATTGACTCTTACTACTAAACTCACCTGTAAACTTAACAATATCACTTCACTATAATTTATAAAATCTTTCTTCAATTAATAATTTCTCAGAAATCAGCAATTTCAAGTTTCAAGTCTCAACTATGAACTGGAAAAAATGCGCATCAGATCAGATATAACGTACGTACGTCACTTCAGGTTTTACCAGATGTAGGGAATTCACATAGAACATAGCACTCGAGGGATGTTAATCTAAATTCAGTGGATTTTATTTCTGCAGATAAGAAATCTTCATCGGCGGAATTCTTTTCATAATAGTGAGTATGTATAATAAAAGTTCTGAATTTGTATAATTTTCATAATTTGTATTGAAGAATTTGGATCAAAAGATGCGGTAACCCGCACCCCTGCTTTTGAATGAGTGAAGCCGTGGCATCGCGCGTAAATAGTCCGGGGAAGTAAGATCAAAAAATCTATCAATGAGAAAAATAAAAAAAGTAGGGGTTATTATTTTTTTTAAGTAAGTACACTGACCCCTCATCGCTTTCCTAAATTTCTAACCAAATCCCGTGAGAGCTCGAAACACAGCTTGCAAGCACATTTTAAAGCACTAAAATTCGATGATTTTTTGCTTATAACTTTTTCTGATGTACTCGCACAAAAAAATCGTAGAGATCAAATTCACAGTAAATTTTATGCCCTACACGATGACGTGAGTCGACTTTTGAAATGAAAATTTTTTCGACTCATATATATATATATATATATATATATATATATATATATATATATATATATATAATATATATAGATATATATATATATATATATATATATATATATATATATATATATATATATATATATATATATATATATATATATATATATATATATATATATATATAAATATATATATATATAATATATATATATATATATATATATATATATATATATATATATATATATATATATATATATATATATATCTATGTCACCGGAAGATAATAAGATCCGCAAGTTTATAAATTTCCTAGGAAATTTATAACCCTTAGTAGGATTCTAAACGAGAGATAAATTGTATTATTTTACGCCCACATTTTCGCAAATTTATCAATTTACGACGTCTCGTGGTAAATTTATAAACTAACGGATATCCATTCGTAAGATTCTAAACGGCTCGACCAATCACAGAAGAGCTTTTAATTTTACGCTTCTTTAAAATACGGCAAATAACAAACTGCTCTCTGATTGGTCGATGTTGACAGTCTATCATTTTAATGACATTTTCAATTTTTTCCGCAGTGCATTCCGACTTCTTACAATTTTGGTCATGGCCACTATAAACAACAAATTTTCTGGCAATTACCGCACTATCTTCACCATTTTGGTTGTTCGCAGCTTCTAGGTCGCTCATTATGGGTCTAGTTTAGTAGCCTTAGAAAAATAAAACTATTTTCACAGTTCCAACACAGTTACAACATTAAAAACTTTACAAAAACACACGACCAATCGATTTGTTTATGTTCCGTGGCGAACAATTGCCGTGGAGAGGAAGGAGATGGAACACGTGACTTATTCAACCAATCAGAGCGCACAAGGCGTTTGGTTATTGCTTACTTATTATTTTACGCGTGAGTTCGGTAAGTTTATCAATTTGCGAAAATGTGGACGTAAAATAATACAATTTATCTCTCGTTTAAAACCCTACGAAGGTTTATAAATTTCCTAGGAAATTTATAAACCTACGGTTCTTGTTATTTTCCGGTGACATATATATATATATATATATATATATATATATATATATATATATATATATATATATATATATATATATATATATATATATATATATATATATTTGTATTTGACTAAGTCCTTTCCTGTATAGGATATATATATATATATATATTTATATATATATATATATATATATATATATATATATATATTTATATTTATGTAACAATAATTGTATATATGAATTTGACAATTTTTCAGGTCTTCTTCTGTGTTGTTTTCTAAATTCGAATGAACTCTCACTCGCAGTTGCAACGTTTCGGTCAAATCTTATTCACCCTTCCCAAGCTCAAGTGTTGAATCAATACTGAGAACGATATGGTTCGTTGTGGGTGTATTTATATGCATGCACTAGTAAAAAATAAACATTAAATTAGTAAAAATAAGCATTAAACACGAAGTTCGTGTTTAATGCTTATTATTATCAAAAATAAATTTCTCGTACCAATGTTTTCACCAAAGAACTTACAGGTCGACCTGATGAAGCCATCGTGTGATGAAACGCCGCGTCATAGATTATAGTAATCGTTAAAATTGAACGTTCTTTTTATACGAACCCACCTAACTCGTAGTGATTTGATTATCCGTTTACAACCTTCACTTCGATATCGTCTCATCTTCATTCCTAAGAATTTTGTAACAAGGTTCGAAGAAACTTTTGATGTAGTTTGTTCGAAGACGCTTCTAGGATGCCAATATATGATTGGTACAACTGGTTTTTGTTGATAATAACGTCGTCTTTTATCACGCCATTTTATGAAATAAATACTATAATTCCACTAACTTTCAGCGTACCTACTGATATTAAATCGATTCAAATAAAACCATCGAAATATTCATTTATATCGCAGAATATCAAATATTGCCCTTACTTAGTCTAATTATAGTACGGTACAAGTTAGATTAGTCAGAATGATTATCAACTGTATATTATCCAGGGAAAAACTTCGAAATTATAACCACTCTAATAAGTTGAGCAGTTTCTGTGGCAAAAATGTTGCTATGTGGGAATATGACTGTGCAGTAAAGGTTGTAGGGTGGTCAAGGTTGCGTCAAGACGTGCTCCAGGATTCGCCCGAACTTATAATTTCCACGGAAACGGCGGCTAAAGTTGAGAATAGCTAGCAAACAGCTTAAAAAAGCTTCAAATTCCCAAATTTACGTCAATTGATGCCTCAACTTCATATGAATCAATCGTAGCAAACTCAAATTGGAGTCAAATCGTTTAGATTTTAGTTTTCTAAAACTTTCCATTGCGTTTTTCCGAAAAACAATAAGATTTTCAGAAAAATTTTTTATAAGTAAACTGGAGCACATCCCAGCTGGCAATAGTCATTTTTCCACATTTGTTCACCTCCTGGACAACAACAAACAAAAACGTACGTTATGTATAATGAAATGACACAACTACATTTTGGCGACTCAACATTTCATGACACCTCCTGCTCCTCTTGCTCAAGATTATGGAATCTCTTTGTTAACCGCAGGTTGGTCATCTTGTGATACAATAGCATACTAATTGACTTTCTAATCATATAATTTATACACTAGTAATTTTATTATCTAATAATTATATGCAAATATTGTTCCGTCGTTAGCATTTTAATTACAGTTGCACAAATTATTATTGTTGGTTCAACTCGAGTTTCACTCGAGCAATTTATTGGCCGAAGGAGTTATTTATATGTTTGATGATGCATGAGTTATCATCTTGATTAATTTATAATTTTAACGATAATTGATGTATGGAGAGAAAAGAGTGGAGTACGGTACCTGAAATGGATAGATCTGGAGGAAATGGAAAACTGAAACAAGGTACTTCAGTTTCAGTTTATCGATTTTTATACTCACATTTCAGTTTCATCTGACCGAAGGTTTATGAAGAAAAAAGAATTTAACTAAAGCCATAAATGATAGAACTGATGTAAAACACTTAAGTACAATATATTATACAGATTTAATTCCTCTAACGAACCACATGAAACCAAACACAATAAATAACCTAACCTAATTAATAAACGTATGTTTTTAGATGTCAATAATGGTGTGTCATATACTTCTTCTTCTCAGAGTGCCGTCTTCATTTATTGAAGGTTCGCAACAATCTCGGCGAACCTCTGACGATCCTGGGCAGTTCGAAATAGTGAGTGAGTATCCATACCTTTCCAATCTCTGATGTTCCTTAGCCATGAATGCTTCTTTCTTTTTATGCCCCGCTTGCCTTCAATTTTTCCTTCCTTTATCAATTTCAGGATCTCATATCTACTCCCACGCATTATATGACCCAGGTAGGCTGTTTTTCGTTTTTTAACTGTGTGCACCATTTCTCTCTCTCACACTGAGCTCTCCTCAACACTTCCTCGTGCGTGACATGCGCTGTCCAAGGTATTTTGAGAAATCTACGATGTACCCACACCTCAAAGGCTTCTATTTTGCTAATAGTGTTAACCTTTAGAGACCATGCTTCACAGCCATACATCAAAACTGAGTGTATATAACATTTCACAAATCGGTAACTAAGACTCAGACTTAGGGTGGAATTACACAGGAGCGACCGCATCAGTTTAAAGGTGGCTCTTGCCTGCTCGATTCTGGACCTAATTTCTACATCTGGATCTAGGTTGTTGCTAATCCAGGTCCCCAAATATTTAAATTTTTCTACCACTTCTATTCGTTTCCCAAATATGCTAATATTTATAGGTGACTCTGGGGTTTTTGATATTGAGTATTTTTGTTTTAGTGGTATTTACTTTAAGGCCATAATGATCTCCGACTGCGGTAAGTTGATTTAGCAATATATATATATATATATATATATATATATATATACATATAGATGAATAGGTAGATAGATAGATAGACGTATATAGATATTGTTCCATCTCAATATCATTTTGTTTATCGTAAAAGTTTTCTATCGTAGATCACCTGTGAAGTGGACTAAATTGTATCGTATTCGATAGCTGCAATTTGCGCGAATATTATTTGGCATTGATGAGCGGAGTGCTAGCTTTCTATTTATTACTTCCTTCAAGAATGGAACCATTCATCTACTGAGAATTTCTCACCTATTATTAACGCAGTGGAAGAGAGCGTCTTCCAACTGGAAAATCCAATAAATTCAACTGTCAAGTGGATAAATTGAGTGTAACTTCGACGCGGCAATGTGGAGAAATGATGCACATATGAATTCGAGTCGCGTGACAAATCGAAATTTCGTTAGGTAAGTTGTTAAATGATTCAATCCGGACGAACCTCAGATCCTTTATCGGTGGATACAGATGATAGATCTGCAAATCGCCCCTTCAAAGTCTTTTAGACTAGTGGAAACATTGAGTTCACTCCTACAAGTTGATAATAATTGAGAAAATATATCGTATAAGATTATCCACTGACCAGAATATCTCAACGTAACTATGAACAAACATTTTAAATTGATGGACTGAAGATGTTCAAATAGGTTGTTAGTGGAATAGCTCTTTTAGTTCCAACAAATTCTTTTCTGTGGAATTCGTGATTAATCAAGTAAAGGCTAGACTGATAGTTGTTTGAATCCAGGGTTGAATAGTACCTATGATTTTATGTTCTATGGCAAACTTTTTATAAATTTTCATATGAATGAAGACAAAAGTCTTCCATCACTAAAATGCAATTCTAATGGATTGAATTATATTTTGAAAATTAACACTTAAAAAGCAAACCGAATTGAAAAGAAGAACATAATTTATTTCATAAAAAAGTGCATCATGGTTGAGGAAAAACGTTGAAACCAACGAAAGAACTTACCACAACATTAACTCAATCCACGTACCAAATTACAACCCCCTTGCCCAAATTTTGATACTTTCGTTCTGCAATGAAAACATTTTTAGGAAATTGTGGTATATGAGGTCTAAAACGGATGAAAAAAATACTCCCGTACTGCTTTCCTTCGATAAACTGCAATAGTATGTATTTTATCGGAAAATACGACTAAAAAGAAGAAAAGTGTTAGTTCAGCTTCTTCAAGAAGCTGATCAATTGCTTATTCATTTAGTTATTCGATGCGGATGTCGGAAATATTCAATCTTGTAGTGACATGCTTTTTAGAACGTTAAGGACTCATAAAGTATTCGATGTAGGAACAACAGATGGGTTGAGTTTAGAAAGATCACCAGGTGACGTTCTTAGTATCTCAGCTGACTAATGGTAACTAGAGTACAGGGTATAGGCAGCACCGACACTTGCTTAGGTGAGTCAGTGGGTTAAGTAAGTGAGATAGTGCTGAGATCCGCATACGTAAGTGAAATTTTAAAGCTGCCCTGATATGTACCTACCTTATAAAGTAAGAGTTGAACTTGTTTCAGCCTCTGAGAAGTCGAACTGACAGCTGACACGTGCACGAACAAGTTTTAGATGAGGAATATAACTTTTACGCATTTAATATTTTTATTTTAGACTTCCGAGCTCCATCTTGGTGTGGCCAGTGATGGAATGAGTCTCAAAGTGTAATGATGTGATTGAGGTAACGTTATCGAGAATATTGTGAACTTTATTATCAGTCAGTCGTTAATGTCAAGTGAGAGAAAAATAACAAGAGAGGTATATATAATTGCTACTCAATTGTTTTTGCCTCAGCAAAATAAACTTTCACATTAAATGTCCAGTTGGTGTAGTTGTCGAAGACCTCAAGGAAAAATTAGTTAGAATAAACATCGAAGGGTAATAAATAATTCGGAAAAATTGAAGTTAGTGTGAAGATTTTCTTACAATGTAAATATATTGGCTAAATTGCACTGAACATTATCAATAACATAAACTGAAGATATTGCCACAGCAATTACTGTGAAAGACACATAGACAAAAACCTTGGTTTGTTGTATTCACAATATTTTGAAAAGTTATTCAGCATTTGATTGTATATATAGCAGTGCTATTGTCGAATTCAATATCCCAAGGAAGTGCACTGCAACGTTACATGGAAACTAGGCCGGTATGGTGATCATTGTCGTGATTGAGTATTCGAAAGCTTGGCAGAAAAATTTCTCATTAATCTCAGAAATTACTGCTTGCAGTTGCTGTGGTAAAGTGATCAATTGAGTATAATAAATAGTTAGATAGATACGCGTAATTATCGTTGACATTAACTGTATTTTTGTGAAGCGAACCATTAATGTAAATGCAATTCACTCTATTATGTGCATGCATAAACGATTGTCTTTTCATAAGCCAAGGTTTCGAACTTTAAATAATATCGTAAATTTCTGATGAACAACTAGGAATATTTATCATATTCAATTGAAACAAATTTCATGATTTGTCCGATAAGCCTGTTAATTGAGATCTCGCTCACTACGGCAATAAAATCAAGAAATAGATGCATATGCACAATTATAACATACCAAGACGTAATGAGGAATAATGAGGATTAGATAAATATTGATAGTAATTGCCATATAGAAGAACCGTTGCGGTTGAATCTTAAAAAAATAATTATCGATAATAATTCTTGCATGTGTTGCGAAAAGGGGTCAAAATTGACTAGAGTTTATCGGTGAACTTATAATTACGTGCTTAAAATGTTATTTGTACGATATTTCAGTTCACACAATACATTAGAGTAGGAAAAAGACGTTTTGTGGCACACCCGGTCCTTTCTCTATCTATTATATATTATTGCAGGTCACAATGAAATGAATAAACAACGCTTGAGATTAATTAAATGAAAGCAAATATCCGAATTATTTATATTAGGATTTATATTTTACTTCAAGAGCAAATGGAAAACTTTTTGAAACAATGATATTTTCAGAAGGGCAGTTTAAATGTGAGGGTCGCTTCTCAAAGATCATACTCGTACTTTGCTCCAAAACTTTATAATAGTATACCTCAAAAGTTAAAATCGATAGAAAATATTAGTCGCTTTAAACTAGAACTGAAAAATTTTGTTATTTCAATATTTTGTATACTTTGACGACTGATTCTTTTCATTCTTTTATATAGTATCAGGGCCGTAACTAGCACTGGTTTCTAGAGGGGGCTGAATGAATTCTTGAGGGGGCTTGTTTTTTACATAGTACTAAAATGAATATACGTGAAAAAAAGATAGGAATATACAGCTTTTTCTGTCTTTTTACCTAGAAGTGTATACTGGAAAACGAATATTAATTGAAAAACATTTTGGAAAATTAAAAAAAATTATTCTAATAAAAATAATAAATAAAAAAATCATTCATAGAAAACTCTAAATGAATAAAACTAATAGAAATAAAAATTATTTGAAAAAAATAAAAATGTACTTTCATCATTAAATATAAACAAATAAATATATTTATAGACGTTTATATCATAGAGCCACTTTTTGGAGGAAGATAATAGATTTAAAAAATGCAGCCTACAAATTCATGTTTGAAGATTTAGCTCTATTTGCATTCATCCTTCTAAGGTTACCGCCATCCAATTCATTCGTGGAAAGGATATTTTCATTGATTAATATTGTTAAATGTAAAATTCGAAATAAAATGATACTAAAAATGTTGAATTCAGTTGTGTCTATTAGATCTCACTTGGAAATAAATGAGATTTGCTGTGAATAATTTGAGCCTAGCAAAGCTATGTATGCAAATTTTAATTCTGATATGTATCAGTAGCAGAACCAATCCACAACTTCAAGCTCAGACAAAGATGATGATGATGTAAAGATGTCTTGTGAACAGTTTATATAAAAATAAAGATATTTGTAACAGAATCGTGATTTTGATTGTAATAGTAATTTAAGTAAGAAGTCCCGAAAGTACCTATTATTGTTTTTCGGGCGAGTAGGAAACATGTTGGGTGCACTATTTTTTCGTGCAGTTGCGAAAAAATCATGATTGCGATTGTGGGCGACAAATAAGCAGCGAAACACGTATGAAATAACTCCTAGAATAAGTGAATTTTATATGAAAAATACTTGTTACCAATGTTTCCCCGTTAACATATCGCACGGTTGCGCTCTTGGGCGACAAATTAGCGTCTAAAGTGCAACACGACTCTGAAAAATCTGGCAACCCTGATGGTAACCGCTCGTTTGTCGCTATTTCATTTTAGGATAAAATACGTCAACAGGTTTTGCGGGTTAAAAGATGCCACAAATAAATAATTTTAAGTCAGTTTTACAATTAGGTAGATTTGTTTGTAACTAGGCTAGTTTTATGTTTCAACGCAGATATAAACATTTTTGGTTTGTAATAATTCTGGTATCTTTTCTAGAGGGGGCTTAGATAATTCAAGAGGGGCTCAGCCCCCTCTGGCGCCCCCCTGGATACGGCCCTGTATAGTATAAGTTTCTAATTTTTATATAGCTTATGTGTATATGCATATATTATGTGTGTATGCGTGTATGTGTAGATGTATGTATGTATGAATAAGTGAATATTTTTGTATGGGTTTATATGTATGATTGTATGTTTTACATTTTATACTTGGATGGGTTGAATGATTCATGGAATTTTTATAATTGTACATTTGTTTACACTTATCGAGTTTTTATTTATTCATAACTGATCTTTGTTTTTTCTTACTTGCGTTTGTATCATACTTGTGTGAATAAAAACTATTATTATTATTATTTAGAATTCAGTAAAACAAAATAATATTTTCATTAGCGCCAACCAATTCTGCAAAACTTGTTAAACTTACAATACCCCTCGATTAATAATATCATCTTGTACTCACTGGGGTCCACGGTGTATGCCAATTTCCTCACAAAGTTCGATAGGCGCACGGCCATAATGATGAACGGGAACCCGACCAATTCGACCGGAAGCTCGAAGGCCGGTTCCTGGGCCACCGCCTGCGAGGGGTGGTTTGCAAAGAACAGATTCACCTGAAGCACCACGAATAGCCACAATATCGACCTGTGTAACTTCATTGTGTGTAATGTTTAAACCACAGAACAGTTTCGACTACTAATGAAGTTCAGCATCTGGTTAAAACATTAGTGTTATGGGTGAAAGTGACCACCACTCCCAATGCCGTATCACGTATACCTCTACCTTCGGTCGTGTATGTTTCTTTAGCTCGATGAAAATCGAAAGTGTATAAGAATTGTTGCCAGCGGAATTCATTTACTATTTACGCAATCGAGAATTTGCGATAATAATTATTATATTTCGCCATATCGTCCGTTAGGGGACCTTAAGAATGTTGATGTGGTTCGATACCAAGCTATTAAGACTACTCATATTACAACAATAATGTGAAGATACCAAAACTTTCTATATTTATCATTAGTGTGGACTGAATATATCGAAAAAAATTATTTGATTTTGGAACGAAGTTCCTAATCGCTTGTTACCTACACTCCGGACAATAGGTGAATGGAAGCTAGGCCGAAAAATGAGAAAAGGTGATGTAAGCGTAAAACTATCAGGGTCAGCTGTATTCGTATTCCTATACTTATTGATAAGTGTTTTTAAAAACGCTCTATTCATATATATATATATATATATATATATATATATATATATATATATATATATATATATATATATATATATATATATATATATATATATATATATATATATATATATATATGAAGACGAAATAATAACTATAGTAAAAAATATGAAAGAAAAGTAGCGGAATTGACGGAATATCTGCTAAAATTTTGAAATGCGGGATCGATAGGTTGGCATCACCAATTTCACATAATATGGTCAATAAGATTATCTCAACAGGAATATTCCCACAGTCATTGAAGACTGCCATAGTTGTACCCTTGCATAAGGGAGGTAGCGGAAAGAGTTGTGCTGATTTCAGGCCTATTTCTTTACTCCCCAGCCTTTCAAAAATAGTGGAGAAAGTCATTAAGACTAGACTACAAATGTATCTGGAGCACAATAAGTTCATTTCTGAGATGCAATTTGGTTTTAGAGAAAAAAAATCGACGGACGATGCTATCGCTACTTTGATCGGTCAAGTTTATGAGGCATTCAATAGGGATGAGGTTGCTTTATGTATAATGATTGATCTCGCTAAGGCGTTCGATACGGTGGAGCATGAAACATTACTAGGTATATTGGGGGAAGTTGGTGTTGTGGGTGTCAACATGAAATTGATGCGGAGTTACTTGTCACACAATTATCAGACAGTAAGAATCCAAAATAAATTTAGTGATTTGTGGCCAGTAGAACACAATGTTCACAATGTATATAAACAAATTGTTGATGTTGAAGAGTGACGGGCAGATTGTCAGTTTTGCTGATGATACTGCTATAATTTATACTGGAAAAAACTGGATAGACCTAAAAAAGAAAGCTGAAACTGATTTCGTTAAAATAGATAATTGGTTAAAGCAATATTTCCTGACGTTAAATATTACAAAGACGAAATATATACCTTTCGCTATAGATAAGCGTTTGTTGCCTCGGTGCACGCCTCTCACTATTGTTGTAGAGGATGGTACGTTCACAATTCCGTGCGCCTATGAGATAAAGTATCTTGGCGTTATGTTGGATTGTCATCTCAGATGGGACTCCCAAGTTAATAAATTGATAGCTAAGTTGAGATGTCTATTACCTAGATTTAGAAAACTTTCCCATGTTCTGGATGTGACACATTTAACAGTGGTTTATAAAGCGCTTGTAGAGTCGCATCTGAGATATGGTATTGTTGCGTAGGGTGGCGCTTATAGCCACGTAATAAGGAAGTTGAAAGTACAACAAAAATGGCTCTTGAAAATCATACATGCTAAGGACATTAGATTTCCAACCGAAATGTTGTTTCAGCTGTCGAATGTGTTGGATGTGCGTCAGATTTTTTGTGTTTCGGTGTTAAATTCTACAAAAAAAAATATAAATAGAAGCATTATGATTGAACATGATTTGGTCACCCGGTACAGCAGAAGTTCATTATGTGTACCTAGATTCAGCAAGACTGTATATCAACGTAGTCACTTGTACATTGGCCCAAGCACGTATAATGAGATACCTCTGGAATTGAGAAATACAAATAACTTTAAAAAATTTAAAAGTAAAACAAAAAAATGGATAAAAGCAAGAAGTAGGTTTCATATACATGAATTACTAGAGCCAAAAAGTTGTTAACATGTCTTGTTTAATGTTATTGTGGATTGTCTGTTCGATCTTAGTTTATCTTGATTCAATATTGGTTATCCAATCCAAATTTTTTATTTATGCTCACCACAGGCCATGGTCTTTGTGAGTTTATTTAGAAATCATTTTATTTTTATTCGGAAAAACTATGTTATCTAGGACTAAATACTTTGTTTCTTTCTATAGTGTGAGTGTGTATCCATTGCCAAAATTTTTCTTGAATAAAGATATTTATTATTATTATTATTATTATATATATATATATATATATATATATATATATATATATATATATATATATATATATATATATATATATATATATATATATATATATATATATATATATATATATATATATATATATATATATATATATTATTTATATATATATATATATATATAGGGTGGCCCACCACATTCGCCTCGGTGTTTCTATGAGAAATGAAAAGAGTGGGGAAAAATTTTTAGCACAGTCATATGTAGGTCCATGAGGAGCATATTCCAAAATTATATTTTTTCATGTATCAAAGTTATATTTTTTCTTATGGAACACCCTTTTTTTAATATTTTTATATACTATAGACCAAATAAAGGGTAAGTTATATTCCCTATACCTAAAACTAACCGTTGCTGAGAAATTTTGAGAAATTGAAAAATACGGACCATCATTTAAAAATTGCTTACACCCTGTAACATGTAATGTAACGAGCTGCTTGTAGCTGAATTTACTGCTTAGCTGAAAGTTTGAAGTTAACTACCGCATAAAAGTTTTATTTCAATATTGTACAGAGTGGTGAAAAAAATTGCATCAAAGTTTGGGCACATTTTTTATTGAATAACTTCTTAAAGTTAAATGGAACATCCTGTATTTAATGGCATATTTTGATGCAGAATTTGATTCCCTTTAAAACTATATCAGGGTTCCCTATACCTATCTCTCATGATTTTCACACAAAAGACTTTTTTATATTCTACTTATGAGTAATTTCTTTATCTTAAAAATGGAACATCCTGTATTGTAATTAATAAGAATTTTTGAAATATTTTTATTAAGGAACACGTAGATTCGCTAAAAGCACGAGTTTAAACTTAAAATCACGACTTTATTGTGAAATCCCAAAATAATATTATTATTGGGTCAATAAAAATAACATTTAAATATTACCAAAGTTACGATTTCTTATACCTATCCTACAATTTTTTTCAATAATAGTAGACTTTGGCCTAGATGACGTTAGTAATTGTTTTGAAAGAACAAATATTTGACAGGTTACATTTTAATTAGTTAAAATGAGAATTTACCCTCGGCAAGAACGAATTTGATCAACGGATGTGGATGCAACTAGATGGTTCACCTGCGCAATTTGATAGACTTGCTAGAAACGAGTTAAATTGACAATATCCAAATATATGAAAAGGACAGAACTGGCCAGCCAGGTCTCTGGAACTAATAAGTACCGACTTTTTTATGGGGATATTTCAGAAATATTGTTTAAAATACACTGCTAACGACACCTCAGGATATGAAAGTACGAAAAAGAAGAGCGTTTCGTTCCATACCGCAAAACATGTTATAAGAGTTCATCACTCATTCAAGAAAGAGTTCACTTTTGCATCGAGAATAATGGGCACCTCTTTGAGCATTTTTTGAAATAATAATTCTTTTACCATTAACCTTTGTTATTTTTTCAATAAAATGAGTTCAAAAATGTGTTCATATAATACAATATGTTCAATCATACAATACAGAAATTTCCACTTAAGATAAGGAAATTAGTCATAAGTAGAATATAAAAAGTCTTTTGCGTGAAAATCATAAGAGATAGGTATAGGGATATATAGGCACTCCCTTCATTTCTCGTAGAAACACCGGGGCGAATGTGGTGGGCCAGCCTGTATATATATATATAAATATATATATATATATATATATATATATATATATATATATATATATATATATATATATATATATATATATATATATATATATATATATATATATATATATATATATATATATATATATATATATATATATATGAGTGAGAGATCGCAAAGAGTAAAGGTAAATGAGGTGATTAGCGACGAAAGAATGATGAACTATGGAGTTCCTCAGGGCACAGTATTAGGTCCACTACTTTTTATCGTATATTTGAATGATCTCCTATCTGCCTCAAATATAACAGCCAAAATTATATCTTTTGCGGATGACACGTGCATATTCTTTGAAATGAGTGATTGGAACGATGCACACATAATTGTGTCGAGAGACCTAGCGTACATTAAAAGATGGTTTGACATAAACTTACTATCAGTTAATATGTCTAAAACTAAGTACGTGCCTTTTTTTCTACATGCCGGTAACTCACCCAATTTTGACTCACTGCTATTTGATGAGATACCTATATATCCAGCTGCGTCTATCAGATACTTAGGAATACATCTGGATTGTCACTTGAGATGGAATATCCATACTCAAGAGTTGCACAAAAGACTAAGTAAATTATTATATACCATGAGATTACTACGGAATGTACTGCAAGACGAACAAAAATACATGGTTTATTCCGCACTGGTGCAGTCTATTATGCAGTATGGTATACTAGCTTGGGGAGCATTGAGTGATAAGTATTACTTGGCCATTGAGAGAATTCAGAAGAGATTATTGAAAGTCCTGTTCAATAAACCTATACGATTCTCAAGTGATGAACTATATAGTGAATTGAAAGTTTTAGACCCCAGACAATTGTATACTAAATCTGTTATTCTTTCTACTAGTGTAAACAAATCTAAACTGGTCTATTTGACGTCAGGCCATAACACTAGACAAATTTCACACGTGTGTGTTCGACTTCATAAAATTGTAAAGAGCAATGTAAGAAAAAGTCTACTCTACATGGTTCCAACTATATACAACATGACAGTGGCGTAGATAGGGGGGGGGGATCAAGGGGATCAATCCCCCCCATGAGCCTACGATAATTATGATAGAACTGAATAAAAGTCTTCGTACCTATGTACGTATTTAAGTACCTTTACATGAAATTTACTAAGCACTAGCACCTCTTCTGCTATTATGTATGTGCAATTATAAAAATATCACCTAGATATGTTTTTGTGATGGCTGTGCAATTGAGTATTGTATAATTTCCGCGCTTCGAAAATGGACATAATTTTAACATTATAAAGTAACTAGTATTTTTGAGCATATTTTATTCAATGTTGAATTAGTAAGTTTGATCGGCCAATATGAGCAAAAAAGTGATAAAAATTTCAAATGGCTCTAAAGCAGTTCTGTTCAATAGTATAGGTAGTATAAAATTTAGAAACAGAAGAAGTGCGATGAGGTTTTGGTTGACTTCTTCCTTCGTACATAAAATTTTCCATTTCAGCCATTTAAGCTCTTTCAAACAAGTTTTTTGGTCCTAGTGACCGATTAAATTCCTGTATACATTCGAGGAGCCTGACTTCTGCTCATAGAGGATTTTCAATCAATGGCTGAAGAAGCCACTGTGTATTGGCGAAAAAATTGTCATGTTAACAAAATATAGTGAAAATCAAAAACTGTGAAGTTTCATTCATAATATTTCCAATCAATATTTAATATTTCGAATATTTTTTAATGTAGAGTATGAGCTCTTTGAAAAATAGGACTGAATTTTGGATTTGATTGTCAATTTAATTACTCCATAATATTTTGAAGTTAATAGAAGTTGTCGAGTTAGTAAACATTTTTTTGCGATGCCCTGGATTTCTACATCATGAATCTTGGAAAAAGATTTACTAATCATGAAAATATAGTCTAGTTTACAAGTGCTTTTGTGTTCAACTTTTTTCATCAGTTTCAGAAGAATATGAGCAAATAGCATGTAGATAGTCTTTGAAAAAAATTGAGTTCCGTTCGGGAAAATTGTAAAAGTGATAAACAATTTACTGAAAGAAAAAGAAAATAGTTTGTTTTTCGGATATCTCAAAAACTAATAGATATTTTGATATCTAAATAAAGATACAAAAAGAGGAGGAAATTTTCTATAAGAAATTTTCAACTCCCGGAACTGTAGGATAAATATTCATAATTTTCTCAGAGGGGTAAAAATACGGCCGAAAACAGGTAATCTGGCTTACGAAAATCACGCCCATTTGGGACATTGCAACGATAAACATTATTTAACTATATTGAATATGGAAATTAAGGAATGAAGAATTTCAGGTTTTTACTGGATAGGTAAATGAACAATAATCCAGCGACAAAAAATTTTTATCGCTATTTTTCGCGCATTAGTTATGCAATAGTTTTTTGCTGCTTGAACAAGAACACTGCGAGTGTGTTAACTGTTAAACTATCAATCTGATATTTTTTTCCTTTCTTGGAGCTAGTTTCGAAAGACCTCAGAATAGATCTCCCTTAAAAAATTCGATTTTTTAGTTTTTTAGTAACAATTTACTTAATTTCAAAATTGAACACTCTAATCACAACTTTTTTTTCCGATTCTTTTATAAACAAAGCATTTATTTATAACAATTTTTCAAACAATAGGAGATGGACATTGAAAAGAACCATTTCCATGGAGCTCCCGATAATAAAAAACGGACCATTATAAATTCATGAAAAAAATTTCATTTGGACTTTGAAAAACTACGTAAACTGTTAATAAAAAACAGAAAAATTTAAATTTTTTATTTTTTCAACAGGGATTTACTTTAATAGCTCCAAGAATGAAAACATTTCAGATCTATACTTGAACAGTTATCACAATTTTGATGTTCGAGCACTAAAAAATTGTTAGTCAACTATTGCATAACTAATTGAAAAATTTCTATTATGGCCGAATTATTGTTCATTCACAGATTAAGTAACTTTTCATATTTTATATGGTTAAATAATGTTTATTGTTGAAATGTCCTAAATGGGCGTGACTTGCCCAAACGAAGTTACCCCTTTTCTGTAGTATTTTTACCTCTCTGAGAAAATTATGTATATTGATTCTACAGTTCCAGAACTTGAGTTTTTCTTTTGGGAAATTTCTTCTTCTTTTTGAATCTTTCTTCAGATTTCAAAATCTCAATTATTTTTTGACATATTGGCAAAAAACCAATCCCCTTTTTTTTCAGTAGGTATATTGTTTATAACTTTCACAATTTTTGCTTGAGAATTTTTAATTTTCTCAAAAAACATCTACATGCTACAAATCGAATAACACTTTGCTTTTATTCTTCCGAAACTGCTGAAAAAAGGCGAACAAAAGAGCACTTGTTGACTAGACTATTTTTATTAACTCCAGGGGCCTACAGTTTAACGCCTGTTCCGAACGGCCAATGGGCTTGAATCTAAGTCATTACCCAACAGATTAATTTTGAACCACTAAATTCAATAGCAAGGTGGGACCCACAATCCTCTCTTTACAAGCGATACACCTCACCGCTGGGCTACCGAGACCTCCTTGACAAGACTAAATATATCAAAAAGATTTTCGGTGTTTTTCAAGCATGATTTATACGAAGTTGACAAAGCAGCTGATAAATTCATCAAAATTGTCAAGTTTTATCAAAAATTTTTTTACTGCCACATCTGCTGGTCTCGTTAGTTGAAAGTGTGGAAGAAATATTTAATTCGTCAAGGCGATGTTAAGCCAAAGAATTTTTTTTCTGCTTATTTTGTACTACATGAAAGATTATTTTTATCAACGAATAAAACTTTAGACGAAAAACTCATAGAATTTTACACAAAGTCATATCCCCCCCATAGCAAAAAGCTATCTACGCCACTGCAACATGATACCAACATGTCTTAAACAGAATCAAAGCTACCACTCTCAGCAAAACTGGATACTGAAATGTGGAAGACGTGTTATTCATAAAATATTTTGAATTAATATTTCTATATAATTGTATTGTCTCTTATTGTTGATTCGATTCATTTGTAACTTTATTTAATCAGAAGTTTAATTGATTTTTTAGTACCACACACAGAACTCATACTCAAGTTCCTTGAAGAACTTACATGATCCGAATAGTATTTATTTGTAGCAATTGATATAATTGAGTTGAGATTACGTATTGTATTCATTCATTAGTCATTGGTTTTTTTTTTGGTGTATTATATTTTCTTGAAAATCTTATTTCTGTTAATGTAATCGATTCTGTACATGATTATTGATTGAATAAATTATTATTATTATATTATATATATATATATATATATATATATATATATATATATATATATATATATATATATATATATATATATATATATATATATATATATTCCAAGAGATATCTTTTATATATATAACAGGTTTATTTCAAACATTACATTTTAAAATTAAAATTCATTGGACGTTTCAATGGAGTTTCCATCTTCATCAGCTAAAATCGGGATAAAATACAATTCAAATGCCTAAATATAAAACATATATACACATACACTAAAATAAAATAAAATAAATTGTATCTCACCAGAATGTTCGTCGGTAGTTGTCACAATACTACTTGACTCTTGAATCTCTGTTTAACCGATGTATAATCGTTCATGCGTATAGAGCTCATGTATTACAATAATGGGGCATATATCGAACTTAAGCCCTTTATATCTATTTTGTTGTTAACTGTGTTGTCTTGGTTCTTCTGTATAAAGATCATTTCAAGGAATTCGCGTGATTTTAGGTTTTTTTCTATAGTTAGTATGTGTGTTTCATCGTAATCGAAATCATGTCTTTCTGATTGTTTGTGTTTGTTCAGTGCAGTGTTCGCTGTTTTGGCATATCTGTGGGCTTTTAGTCTATCTTGTAGACGTTGTGAGGTTTGTCCGATATATACTTTATTGCAATCTTTGCAGGGAACGCTGTATACTACGTGGGATTTCTTTTCTGTTGGAATTTTGCTCTTTAAGTTGGTGTAGAGTTGTTTTATCTGATTCTGAGGTTGATGCGCTATCTGTATACTGAACGGTTTTAAAATGTTAGTTATTTTCGGGGTCAGGTATGTGATGTATGGAATGGGTACGTATATTTTTTTATCTGTAGACTCTGGTGTGTTAGATCTTGGTTCCTTGTTGTAGGTTTTATGTACTTGGATTTTGATGTTTTTGTCTATTATATGAGAAGGGTAGTTGTTGCGTATCAGAAGTGATTTCGCTTTTTTGAGTGTTTCAGGTCGGAATCTGGGAGATGTTAGTTGGACAGCTCTGTATATTACGTTGCTAACAATGGCCTTTTTATGTGAGATGTGGTGTGCTGAGTGGAAGTCAATTAACCGGTTAACACAGTTAACAACAAAATAGATATAAAGGGCTTAAGTTCGATATATGCCCCATTATTGTAATACATGAGCTCTATACGCATGAACGATTATACATCGGTTAAACAGAGATTCAAGAGTCAAGTAGTATTGTGACAACTACCGACGAACATTCTGGTGAGATACAATTTATTTTATTTTATTTTAGTGTATGTGTATATATGTTTTATATTTAGGCATTTGAATTGTATTTTATCCCGATTTTAGCTGATGAAGATGGAAACTCCATTGAAACGTCCAATGAATTTTAATTTTAAAATGTAATGTTTGAAATAAACCTGTTATACCAATAAATGATATCTCTTGGAATGAATACGATAAACAGGTAAAAATCAAGAATTCAAATATATATATATATATATATATATATATATATATGAATATAACATTTTTGAGATTAAAAGTATTTCAGTATAACAACAAGTTTTCAACTTCATGTTGTTAATGATACCGTGCATAATTTTTAATTGAAATGAACTAATTCCGGTTATAGATAAAATCGAGGAAATTATTAAACGGTATCGCATTTCGCCTATACGCTGAAAATCTATATATATATATATATATATATATATATATATATATATATATATATATATATATATATATATATATATATATATGTATAGACCGAATCATTTCGACTACTACGAAGCTATAAAAATGCTAATAAGTGGTAACAGTAGATAAGTCTGAGAGCCAGTATTGCCGTAGTTATGTAAAACAACCGCGCAAGATTATTTGTTCGGATGTCATAAAGTAATTAGTTTACTACGTAAAGGACATGGTAAATTGTTGAAACGTTTAATATTCTAAAATATTGGACAATAATTACCATTACCGGTGATAGCACTCAGCGCACGGCCTCGCAAATAGGCTGCGAGTTTTCCGTAAATGTGTATTTGCTGCCGACGCATTTTGTCTCGTATATTTCTCATAATAGGGAGCATCGCCGAGATGATTGTCCCGCTCTTTGCGGCAAATCAGGCGGCCCCATTCGTTCGAATTGCTCAGAGTTTAATTGATCGTAATTTAGAGTGAGCGCTCCTTCCTGAACTCCCAGGAACGCTAACAAAAATTTCAAAGTTTATTCAACCTGCTCCCCGTGACTCATACTATTTCCGAATGAGTTTTCCATTGTGCCTTCAAGTAGAAACTAAGTTTAATATAAAACTCAAATTTCTACTTGTATCTTATGTCTTATGAATAACATCTATACAGATAGGATAAGGTAAGTCGCCCCCCTTTAACTTTCTTTCTGTTTGATTTAAAAAGACCAAATTTACAATTCATACGTAAAAGATAGCCCTCTTTCAAATGACAATCTTTAAAACTTCTAGAGGTTAAAAATGTTTGAGCACGCTCAATTTACTAAAAAACCTTACACTAGAGTAGGGGTCGATTGGGGCCTCAGTCGAAGGCTGATTCGAAAATGTGTACAACTGTCAAGTTTAGAGCCAAAACTATTAAGATTTGTTCCAATTATAACTAAAAACCTTCAGCATTAAGAGCTACTTCAATCTGTTGAATGAGATTGTTGCCATGGATATGGTTCACTCTTGTCAAAATATATTACAGCTGTGAGCGCCAAATTATTGAGATTCACTTAAAATATACTAAAAAAACGCTGAACAATTTTCAACACAGTGAAATGGCTTTTAATGGTAAAGATTTTCATTATAACTTGTATAATTTTTATTATATCTCACTATTTTTGGCTCCAAGCTTCACATCAGTTATCTTAACTTCGAAATAAGCTCTCACTTGAGGCTCCACTTCACTCCTACTCTAATTTAGGGTTTTTTAGTCAACTGAGATGCCCGATTTCACCAACGAGATGTAAGGAAGTTCCTAACTAAGTAATTCCTACGATAGAAAATACTTAAATCCGATAATTACCTAAATCGGATTTCAGTAACCTAAGAAATTCTTAGTTAAGAAATACCTTGTTAAAAACTTGATTTGGAAAGTTTTGTACATATAATTGAATCGGTGATTGTTGAAAGGGTACTAAGTCCATTTTTCATTGAAATTGTATTTGTTATGGGTTTCTATACCAAATTATATCCCCGACCGTTTGGTGTTGAAAGGAATCAAGTCCCATTTCTGAATAGGAGGTTGAAGATGAATAATTTGTCGTATTTTTGCTTCATAAGTAGGTACTTGTTTATCATTTGTTATGTTTGTGAGAATTATCGTTCATTTCTATGTGTTATTTCTCCAATAAAGTATATTAGTTTAATCATAACTACTTAATTTTGTTTTACTGATTGTTGAATGGAACTAAGTCCTTGCTTTAAAAAAATAATAAAAAATACAAAAATTGGAAATAATAATAATTTCTCTGTAGATAAATGATTCCTCACCCATTTACTTTTATTACGCTGACTGCATGTATCAATGAAATGAAACAAATAACTTTTAAACATATTTTTTCAATTTACTCAAAACTTTCATTTTTGGACTTTCAACCCTTTCAACAATCACCGATTCAATTGGTACCACTGTTCAATACTAGACTGTAAATTTGACAAAGGATATAGTAAAAAGAGAAAAAATGATAGAAATATAATAATTTTATTATATTAATTTGAGGTTAAGCATTTCCGAAATACTCTATGCAGACCTAAAACGTTAGGTATCTATGTATGTAAGTTTCAATGAATGCTATTTGAAAGAGAGCTATCTTTTACGTCAGTATTTTGAATTTGGTATTTTTAAATTGAATAGTAAAGAAGTTACGAGGGGGCACTAACTTTATACTTTATATAAAATCTGAGACGATAGTCTACGATGCCAAATACTGTATGTGTGGCCTCATGCACAAATAGATAATCAATGATTAGTTGAAGTCTTTCTCTTTACATATTAATGAGATATTTTTGAATAATCAAAATGAATGAACTAGAAGTTTCGTTGTTATATCTACATAGGTATATTTTTGCACCCGCACACTACGTCTAAATTGAGGTGTTATAAATTTATGGGTTAATGGAAGGGAATTGCCTTTTGGAGGTAAGAATTTGTTCTGCAATGCCCGTCATTTTTCGTTGAAATTCATTCTTTTTCGTGGTTTTTGAGGATTTTTGCTTCTCTACAACATCTGCAGCTTGATGTAGAGGATTGTAATTTGGTACTGAAATTGAGTTGATGTTGAGGTACGATCTTTTGTGATTTTCAATTATTTCCCTTAACCGCCGCCATTTAAATGTGTGTAACGTGTAAATTCTCCGCTTAACTGCAGCCACTGAATTCTACACTGAAATAGGTACAGCTATCAATCGATACGTCACTTTTGTTTCCTCTATGATTAATGACCTGCGTATTAAGAAAATATCGAGATAGCGTTGAATTTCCACGTGAAACATGTAATATCGTTCTCTTTAGTCAAATAACTATTATAGAAGTAACATCGTGAACTATTAGAATTATATTCAATATCTATTGAACGTTTATTCAACATATTAAAGTTATTAAGTATCTGTGGCGTCTGATAGACGGTAAGTTATGAGAAGAAATATAATTATTTCGTATAAATGCATTATCTTGAAAATCTGAATTGATTTTCTTATCTTATGTTCAGTTTAATGTTGGAACATATACTGTCTTTCTTAGCATCTTTGGTTGAGATAAATCTAAATGTTAATTTGAATTGGCCATCGATACCCTACAGATATTCTTGGAAAATATTAAGTTTGAGATTGTATGTTGATTTGCCCCGAATTATTTTAGCCAAGTTGTCTGGAGTTTAAAATTCACGTTGTCTGGAGTTTGAAATTCACGTTGTCTGGAGTTTAAAATTTACCTTGTCTGGAGTTTAAAAAATCACCTTATCTGGAATTTAAAGAATCACCTTATCTGGAGCTAAAAATCACCTTATCTGGGGCTAATATTCACCTTGGAAACCACAGCTGAACCAGGGCAGAAGTCAAAAGTACAATCCACCTCGGAAAAACGTCGATAGAAAATTATATAAAAACAAAAAGATAAGTCTCATAATATGTATTAAGAAAATAGTAAATACCTGCATTTTACCTTGTTGTGATTACTGAGAACAAACTGGAACCTATATATAATCTCCCTGCTAGCTCGGGCATAAATAAATCTTAAAAGGGAGAGTGGTTACATGTGACTATTTTCAATGCGAATCGCATCTCGGCCGGCACTCAATACGCGATGCACTTCGAGCTTATCGTCCTACTGTGGGGAAAATAATACATTACATACATAATTCAATTACATACTGTTTCACAAGCTGTCAAATCACAGTTGTATTTTTAGTCGTATTTTTCCCGAAAATACATACTATTGCAGTATATCGAAGGAGTCAGGTACAAGAGTAGTTTTTTAATCCGTTGTAGACCTAGACTAAGTTTCGTACCTGATATTATTTTCGTTGCAGAACGAAAGTATCAAAATTTGGGTAAATTTCTGCAATCGTCGCCATTTTAACATAGATATTTCTTATTTTTTCTTGGTTTTTGAGAAAATGCTTAGCTTCACAGCTTCTGTAGATTGAGTTATAGGGTTGAAGTTTGGTACGTACATTGAGATTATATTGAAATACGATCCTTTGTTGGTTTCAACTCTTTTTCTCAAACGTGGTAACTATTCCATTCGAATTGCATCTCAATCCGTTTCGCAATCAGTACGCTATGCACTTCGTGATTTTTTTTTTACAATGGAGGATTGAAATTCGGTAGGGGATTGAGTTGATGTTTAGGTACGTCCCTTCGTTGATTTAAACTTTTTCTCACAACCACGATGCACTTCTGGATTTTTTTTAAAATGAAATCGCATCTCAACGCAATGCATTTCCCACGGAAAATACGACTTTAGTGAGGGAGCTCTGCTGCTCACGAGTTTGTTTTTCATTTAAAATATGCAGATAATTTATCATTTCTTTTATTTTGCGAGAATGTGTACAAATTCTTGAACTACTTTGAATATGACGAAATTATTTTGTGTCTGATATATTCTTGAAGTAGCACTTGGACGATTCTAGTCGTAAAGTTCGAGAAAAGTTGTATTCAAACTGCCCATTATTTTGTAGGTTCTTTAGAGACGTGCTTCAGAAATATAAAATTCAAGAAATTCTCACTTTGTTTCACTCAGTTAATATCTGAATTGACCCTCCGATAGTAGTAGGTAGATGATCCTATTAATGTTTGTTTGTTGCGCTATTAAATGAAAGAAGGACATAAAATGACTGCCTAATTTACATGTTTGTAAAACCGCCCTCTCAAGAACGAGCAGCTTAGCATTCGCCTTCATACAAATTAGAACCCATCAAGATTGAAAAAATAACTACTGTTGAAGCAAAATATGTTTCAATTCAAAATACAAAAGGGTGTTTCCCAAGTGGCATAATGAACTAGACTTGAAATATGCCCCACGGTTTTATTATTACGACTCATAACTTATAAATGCTTTTATAGCCTTTATTTCTTGTCTAAAGCTATAAACATCGAATATTTTCGGTGCGAGCAGTTTTTTGTTTGTGAGAAGAATGATTATTGTATTCAGGTTTATAGTTCTGTTTGCAGAAACATAGTTGTACCGTGAGTATGACAACAATATGTTATTGAAAAAGGACAAGGTAATTATTTCAGGTGAACTGAATCAAATTGTGAAATTTTGCACTTCTTTTTGAGTATATTGCGCGCACGAAAGAGTGTGCTATTTGAAATAGTTAAAGTTTATATTGAGAAGGAGTTTAAGAAGCTAAAGTTTGAATATAACAAAAAAATGTGTTTCTATTCTCTAAATTAACGTTGGAGAGTATTATTTATACTAGGATTTACTTCTAGAGCTAATGGAAACTATTTAAAACAAAGATCTCTTCAGGAGACCAAAGTTTATTCAGAATTTAGTTCGAAAAAATCCACGTTCAATGTAACATATATATATATATATATATATATATATATATATATATATATATATATATATATATATATATATATATATATATATATATATATATATATATATATATATATATATATATATATATATATATATATATATATATATATGTATATATATATATATATATATATATATTATATATATATATATATATATATATATATATATATATACTTATAAGCGAAAGATAATCTTGACTGGTTAGTTTAAGAACAAGGTTGGGAGTTCTTGAGGATGCAGTCAAACACTGGGCTTAAGGTCAAAGAAAACTCTTTGTCATTTATGTCAAGCTTTCTGAATCTCTTTTACTCCTTCATCAGGACAGATCTACAAAAAGATTGGACATTGCACAAAAAGCAGTCATATATAAAAACTATAGTATACTTACAAACGTGAGGTTAGAATAAAAACAACGTATACAACATTTACGTCTAAAGTAGATTGTAGACTCTCTGTTCAATGTTCTATACGTTGATTTTATTCTGACCTCACGTATGTAAGTATACTATAGTTTTTATATCTGACTGCCTTTTTGTACCATGTCCAATCTTTTTGTAGATCTGTCCTGATGAAGACACAAAAAAGGTTCGGAAAGCTTGACATAAATAAAAAAATGACATTAAGCCCAGTGTTTGACTGCATCCTCAAGAACTCCCAACCTTGTTAAATATATATATATATATATATATATATATATATATATATATATATATATATATATATATATATATATATATATATATATACATGTACCTTCCAACAATAGCATTATTGACATATAACCTTCAAAACAGACAGAAATATAATTTAATTTTAGTTAGATTTTAATTGTGGAGGATTTTTGTTAACGTGTTTTTGTATATTCAATTTAATTATTTTTTATTGTACATATTTATTGTAGAGCATTCATTTCAAATGAAACTACTATGGAAGGAGGTAAAGAATCCTCTGAAACGTTCAGACGAAATAACAAATATTGAAACACTTGTTTCCTTTAATTATTCCTTCCGGTCCCTACTATTATCATTATTCTGAATGAAAATACGTTTATTAACTCTTCATGGAGTCAACATTGTTTAATCTAGCTAAATAATTTAAGTATGGTAAGCTATAAGATTTCGCGACATTCTTCAACCCTGAATCTACTTAAATAATTTTTCATTCACAGTAATAATAAAAACCAGTTTCGCTCACTCAGGCTCTTGTTCGTTTTCATTATATACCTACGAATTATGGAGTTCCTGCATTCATTTTTAGACCTGCGTGAAATAGGTCCTTCAGATGGAGTTGAGTTCCTCATTATTGCCGCTACTATGTTCTGTACAATTGAATTCCATATCAGTGATTATTATATAATCACTGATATGGAATATAGTTATATATATATATATATATATATATATATATATATATATATATATATATATATATATATATATAAACGTATATATATATATATATATATATATATATATATATATATATATATATATATATATATATTGTCATTTATTTGCGTGCAGTAAATACACTTTCATTTCCTTGAAATAGAAACTGAAAACATTTTTTTGAGTACGTTAATTTGTTCTCTATCTTGTATGTTTTTCAAAGAACGTCAGATATTTGATTATTTCAGAAAATAGTGGTTTCTAAATTTGTTGTATGCCCCTTAACCACACCTTTTTAGTTTTTGGTTATATAATCTAAAAAGGTGTGGTTAAGGGGCATACAACAAATTTAGAAACCACTATTTTCTGAAATAATCAAATATCTGACGTTCTTTGAAAAACATACAAGCTAGAGAACAAATTAACGTCCCCCAAAAAATGTTTTCAGTTTCTATTTTAAGGAAATGAAAGAGTATTTACTGCACGCAAATAAATGACAATATATATATATATATATATATATATATATATATATATATATATATATATATATATATATATATATATATATATATATATATATATATATATATATATATACGTATACGTATATATATATATATATATATATACGTATATATATATATATATATATATATATATTTATATATATATATATATATATATATATATATATATATATATATATATATATATATATATATATATATATATATATATATATATATGTAAGGGCAGCGAGCAAGTCTGGCAACAAGGTAGTTTTTTAAGACGATTAAACGTATAATCATCAAATTTCCCTCAGAGGTGGATTGTTTGAAGAGGTGTAATTATGAGGCCAGCAAGATCTCCCGATTGACTCCACTTTATATCAGACAACTGATTCAAATACTCTCAAATGTCTTGAGATACAAACAATTTCTCCATAAATGATAAACAAGTCTATTCGAAGCTTCAAATATAGATTGTATTATTGCTAAGACATAGGTGGCGAACATTTTGAGCACCTGTTATGAGGAAACTTTTAATATTTTTAGTTAGTATGAATTAAAAAATTACATACTTATTGTATGTCTTGAGAAATTGTTTCTTTTATTTTTTTAGTAATGTGGTATGTACTCTGTATTTTTGAAAAGACGACGAAATCAGCTTTTCTACGATATATCACTCGAACTACGGTGCTATTCAATAAAATTCAAGATGCTGACGTCACTCAAGTTTGACAGGACCTCTGAAAAACGAAATATACAATCCTGCGCATAATCCTAAAATTTGATAATTATACGTTTAATCGTTTCAAAGAAAATACCTTGTTGCCAGAATTTCTCGCTTCCCTGTATATATATATATATATATATATATATATATATATATATATATATATATATATATATTTTTATATATATTTATATATTTATATATATGTATATATATTTAGCTAGGACATCTCAAAAGTCACTTACTAGATAATTATTACATTTCCGAACTTAGTGCATAAATTCATGAAATTTTACATAAAACTGTATATAAAATGAAGCAGGTTTTGCAAAACTTGAATTTTATTTCATTTTATGGGGTTTTTGAACAAGCAAAACTTTTTATCAAGAATAACATTTTTCTCTAAAACTGAAAATAACAAAGTTTTTCTCTTGGGCACCCCATCCGTGGACACACTGTATATATATATATATATATATATATATATATATATATATATATATATATATATATATATATATATATATATATATATATATATATATATATTACTTTTTGACAATTATTAGCAACAGCAATTCAAATAAATAATTTTGTATATATTGGCATCTAACTCGGCTCCCATCAAACCGAATGAGCTGAAATTTAATATCTGGGGTTGTTTTCGAACTAGAAATAAACTATTGAAATTTTTGAGAATTTTTACAACCGTTGCCATTTTTACGTAGATATTTCTTGTTTTTTCGTGATCAGTAAGCAATGCAAGACTCGATTATTCAAATTTTTTCTGAATAAAATAAATTGTTTTCTTATTTTTTTTTACGGTTCGCTATCGAAGCGTGATTTTAAGTTGGCCATGCTCTTTGCGAATTTTTATTTTTCAAAATAAACTATTTTCAAATTTTCAATTCAGATTGCTATCAAAATCCATAATATATCAGGGGCGGCTAGTCAAAGGAGGCTAAGGAGGCTAAGCCTCCTCAATAATATTCCGTGTATCACTAATATATTATATTATATATCATATTATTTTATGCACCTACCTTCCTTTCAACATACATTATATAATATAATTTATTGATTAAGATAGAAGGTATTTACGTTTACTGCTTTTCATTCATTTCAAGATTTGTGGCAACGCTGCGGAGGCATGGAAAGGTATATTCTCAACGTTCATTATGCCTGCCACAGAAACGCAAACAACGGTGCAAATACTCCGAATGAATACTTCATTGCAAAAGAAAAGCAAAACACATGTGAATGGCAACACGGATAGGAACCCAGTCTCATACAATGTCGACCAATCACAACTATAGAATTTCGCGTGACATCGAGTGAATTCGTTGGAAAGCATTAATTGAATCGTAGTGTGATCGTAGTTACCAATGGCAGCGTGTCTACTTCCAAAAATTTCAATTGTGACTTAGTAGAATATTTGTTATCCCATAACTTTAGTGCACTAAGTTATGAGGATAAAGTTTTGATAAAAACATTGCGACCTACCCCTGAATTAAACAATTTGGTGCAGCGTAACAGACAACAAAACCGCGGTTTTAATACAAGGAATTATGAGAGACATCCTTGCCTAACCGGATCAAAGGTAAAAAATTAATCATTTTGTTGGCAGTGTTTACTTTCTACTAGTGAAAATGTCTCTGTTTGGGGCCGCTTAGGATTCGAGGATTTAATTCTATACCTAGTTGAAAGTGAGGAATTTTTCACCGATAAAGTAACTTTAAATACAGCGCGCGGATTAACATCTTACTTACAAGATAAGGAATTTATATATTTTTTAAACATCTTTATATTAATTTTTGAACAAACAGAAATAGTTTTTCAAATCTTACAGCACAAGCTTTCAGATGTAATTTACTCACGAAATCGGCTCAAGTTTCTTTTGGAAAAAATTTCAGAATTTCGTGGATTAGTTTATTTTAAAAAACCATTTTCTGTATTTCAAACTACTGATGATACGACTCAATTTAGCCCAAAACGAAAGAAATTCAGTTACGCAGATATGGAGCTTCACTATAAGCAAATATTTTATGAAATTTTGGATACTATTAGGGGTCAAATAGAAATAAGGTTCTGTGATTTGAAAGAACTGCATTTCTTCGACTTACTCAATAAAATATTGTTAACCGGATTTTCGGCTAATTTTCCAGATAACCTTTTGGAAAATTTATGTCAAAAACACTTTTTTTGATAAGGTGGCCATAAAAAGTGAACTGTGTGTTGTTTATAATGACAATGAAATTTTGGGGCAAAATGAAAATCATGTGAGGACTATTAAATACCTTTTTGATAATGATTTGAATAAAGATTTACCCCAACTTTAAAAACTCTTATGTCTAATTGTTTCTATCCCGGTGACATCGGCTTCCGTAGAGCGCTCGTTTTCCACTCTTAAAAGAATTAAAACTTATTTACGAAATTCAATGAGCCAGGATCGTTTGAAAAATATTAGTTTGTTGTCTATTGAAAAGGAATTGGTAAAACTTTTGGCGAAAGACAAAAAATTTTATGAGGATATTATAGATCATTTTGATAACGTTAAAGATCGCAGAATCCCGCTAATCTTCAAAAATATATAATAACTTTTAATTTGCTCTCACCAGCTGTTAACAAATTCGTTAAGTAGGTAGGTAGGTACCTATTTTGTGAAAGAAAAAAAAATTTGATGAATAGATGAATTGATTAATTGGCTGAGAAGGGCTTTTGTGAATATTGTAAATAGGAGTTGTAGGTCTCAAGGAAGACACTCGAAAGTGAAAACAAATTAATAGCTTAGGGTGCTTGTTTTACTGTGATTTTCTTCAAATTATAAGGCGGTTGACCTTGAAATCCTAAAAATTTTCGCCTATGGTGTATTTTTTAACACCTCTTGTAGCCTCCTCAAACCAAAACCTCACGAGCCGCCACTGATATATATATATATATATATATATATATATATATATATATATATATATATATATATATATATATATATATTTTTTTTTTGTAATCTCAATTATTTTAAAGTAAATATCTACAGCAATATAACTCTGGAGCTTATAGTAGGTATATTTTGTTTTCGAATATAATCAGATTCCATGGAACGAAAAGTTATTCGTATGAGATTTCAGGTTCAGATTTTACGATAAGAGGATTCCGCGTTATTATCTTTGTTCCCTATAAACTTATAAATACTTGAGTCCTACCTGTATAAATTTTATTTTATCGAAAGTTTCCCTGTCGTATTCCAAGTATAAAACTCAATTTAACGTAAGTGGAGCAGGCATCAATATTTCCAATGATTGTAAACTTCCCCCTGCATTATTAAATTGTAACAACTGACCAACCACTTCGTTCTCCCGAAATTGCTCATCCCAGTGGAGTTAATACGGTTATTCCAGAGAAGTCGGAAGAATGTCGCTCTCGAAATGAAAACGTAATTTAGTCCGGTGTTTGGTCCACATATAAGATCTTATCCGCTTATTAGAAATGTCCGTTCGAAATTAAGTGTATGGCAATTCACAAAGAAGAATTCCATGAAGTGAATATTCGTACGAAAATTGGATTAAAACTATGAGGACAAATTATGATCCACATAAATTGCGACTGTTGCTCGCAAAACGTAGCTATCAAGTTTTGTTCTAGAAGGCTAATGAAAAATGGGCGTTTGGAATTTACATTGAAAGCTAACTCTAAGTATTCTGCAAATTTGATAGGAAAACTTCAATACTCCAGAATTTTCCGTTGTTTTGAAACATAAAACTGATGCAAAATAAATGAAACAAATAACAGTATTCAGTTATTTATGAAACTATATAAAGAGTCCACGGCAAGAACGATGAAAGTCACTTTAATTTCATTTTGCAGAAAACGAATTAATGTTCAAAACTATATTCGGAAATCATACAATTTAAGTTTTAAAACAATTATTTTTTTTAAAGGATAATCATTAATCGGTGATAAAACTAAAAGTATTCTTAAATCGCTATGATTTTTTTAATCTTTTAATTTTTTCTTATTTCATCGATATTACAGAAAAAAAAATCATAAAAACGATGTATGTTTATTAAAAAAATAGCAAAAACGATGGAAGTTCACAATAAAGTTTTATTACTACTATAAGGCTATAATAATATTTAAAGTTAAGTTCTACTAAAACAGGGTGAATACAAAAAAATAATATTGACTAACGTATGTTATAAAAAAAAACGAAATTCCCTTTTCTCTCTCTTATTTTATTTTTTTAGCGCATTCTTTGCGGCCTATTTCTTCTTCACAGTACGAACTTTTACCTCTTTTGTATTCTTATTCCTCACGTTCTTTTTGACTACTTTTTTGCTTTTCACTTGTTTCTTAGAAGAAGGGTTATCCGTTTCCATAGCTATTGATATTTTACTTGTTGAGTCGTAAGTAATACTATCGAAAAGATGCTTTGCAGCATCGTCACAAAACTGCTCGAGGTGTTGAAGGTCTTTCCACTTTTCCAGACTAATTGGCAATAAATCTGTAAAAATGAAAAACTAATAGGGTAAAGCTAGTAGGCGAAATTAATAAGAAATTATTACCTGTGTAAGTTCTATCAAGCAAAAAAAATTCATGGGTTCCTGCTATATCATCATTTGGGACAACAGCGAACGTACGAATCACAGAAGTTTCGAAGGCTCCATTGTAGTTTTCTCTAAACGAAATATATTGGGGATAAACGGCTTCACATACTATTTCGCGAATAGGTCTGACAGCAAATGGGCATTTTGTTTTAAAGCTTAGCAAAAGAAACTGATTCCATTGGCGAATTAGGGACTGATCTACTTCTATGACTTTAAATGGGCTAGGTTTTGTTCGAGCTCTTCTAAATTCGTCTAACCAATATTCAATAGTTTCAGCTTTGGTCTTCTGGTTAATAAATCCCATTTCTCGGTCGCATTCCAAATAAGAATGACCCCTTATTGGAAAAACCATTCTTATGCTATCAAGTCTTTGTGTGGAAATAACAACGTAATGTATAAATTTAAAAAGGTTACAGTTTTTATTTTGACCTCTACACCTTGACATCAGCCTCTAATTTTTGTTCAATTATAAAATTTAAAAATAACGTACTGAGATGAAGTAAACAAAAGATACAACGTACTCGAACCGCACATGCGTATGTCCTGATTCACGACTGATCCACCTCGGGCACCGAGTAGCAACACCTTCAGCGTTTTTGATATGTTTCACATCGACTTTCAGCGTTTTTGTTGTGGACATGATAATTTGTATCTTGAATAACTTTAAGACTATCAGCGATATTGCCAAGCAGCCCAGGTCACTCGAATCTACTTTTTAAACGCATTCGTTTAGTATTATTATCTGAATATATCATAAAAATTGACTTTTCAGCAGAGCTGTGGCACTAAGGTCATATTTTCTTTCCCTCCGTTTAGAGGCTGATGTGGAGGTAAGCAAAACCTTAGAACCCGTAGAAAAACATGAAATATCTGCAATAAAATGGCGTCGGTTGAAGAAAATAGCTGAAACCAGCAAAGGATACTTCCTTAAGATCCACTTAATCGGCTTATGAAATTTCAACCTACAAACTCAGTTTAGAGAGAGTTTGGGGGTGCAACAACTCCTTCAAAAGTAGTTTTCTTATATCTTCATACAACCTCCAAAGATTCCTTAGAAGGCTGAATTTCGAATATATAGTTCATAAATAATTTCCACATAGTTTTTTACCCGTCTGAAAAATAGACATTGATATAGTTCTGTACTACCTCAAGAACACTCCCAGATATCGCTGATTTTGTTCGATGGGTGCCTTGGAGATGCCAGAATGTACCGGGAAATTATATATATATACAGGGTGTCCCACGACGATTAAGACAAGTAATATATCAGAATTGGGCAGTAGTAGACAATTATAATTTTGGGGGTGTAAATAAGAGCAAATGTTGCATCTTTTCTTGTTATTGTGTTACCCAATGAGGTATTTGTTTTTGGTCACGTGACGTCGCATTCAAAATTATTAATGGGACAACCTGTATATTTGTGCCTTTCTGTGTTCCTCCCGATAAAACAATTCCAACTAACTAGCACACTTGGGGTCTAAACTGATTAATTGAAGAGATACAGGTACTTAAAGGATTGTAAGTTGAAAAATTCATAATTGAATCCCCTGTAATTTTCGGCAATCTTACATTCGTACGTAATGATTAAGACAAACCAATATTATAATTTTTAATAATAATTCAAATCAACTGTCACAGAAAAAACTTACAATCTTAAAAGAGATGTTCAAATAGATGCCCATCTTCGTAAATGCATTTCTCAAATCTTGATAATAGATTTCGGCTACATGCTGCCCTGGTCATTTCCGTTGTCACAGTTCTACAAGCATGGCGTATTTTTCTTTTCAAATCGTCTAAATCTGTAGACGGAAGTGCATAAACGATACCTTTAAGATATCAACACAGGAAGAAATCTAACGGTGTCAGGTCTGGCGATCTTGGAGGCCAGTAAATAGTACCGTTTCGTCTAATCCAGCGTTCTGGAAATATCATGTCCAGATAATTTCTCACTCTACGATCAAAATGTGAAGGTGCACCATCTTGCTGCCACCACATTTTATTTCTTTCATTCAATGGAATGTCTTCAAGTAGGTCTGGAAGTGTATTTTGTGAAACATTTAGGTATCTCTCTCCCGTTAGTATACCATCATAAAAGTACCGGCCAATCAAACGCCCAAAAAAAAACGAAAATTACAGGGGATTCAATTATGAATTTTTCAACTTACAATCCTTTAAGTACCTGTATCTCTTGAATTAATCACTCTAGACCCCAAGTGTGCTAGTTAGTTGGAATTGCTTTATCGGGAAGAACACAGAAAGGCACAAATATACAGGTTGTCCCATTGATAATTTTGAATGCGACGTCACATGACCAAAAACAAATACCTGATTGGGTAACACAATAACAGGAAAAGATACAACATTTGCTCTTATTTACACCCCCAAAATTATAATTATCTAATACTCCCCAATTCTGATATATTACTTGCCTTAATCGTCGTGGGATACCCTGTATATATATATATATATATATATATATATATATATATATATATATATATATATATATATATATATATATATATATATATATATATATATATATATATATATATATATATATATATATATCTCGAAAATCTCGGTACAGGACTTCTAAAACGGATGCAACAACATTCTGCTCCTCGCTGTTGACTTTCGATACAGTGCAATAGACAATTATTTTCGGGGAAAATCAACAAGATTGGCTTGTGATTCAAAATATTTGTTGCAATGCTTCAAGTTTAGAATTTGTTAAAAAACACTTTCTGATTACACTTGACCATAACATTTTCTGAAAATGGTGGCGCGCGTTTCGTCGACTACATTATCAGAAATTTCGAATTGACACTCAAAATTACATTTCATTATTTTTTATTATTTCTTTCGTTTCATAATTCCGTCCAATATAAATGTCATTGAAGCATATAATATTTATTTACGTAAATTTCGATGTATATTTTATTCATCGAAAATTTTCCTGAAAATAAACTAACTTTTCACAGGTTGAAATAAAATATATTGAGTAAATGCGTTTCGTCATAACATTGACTTCAAATAAAATAAATAATACCTATATTGAATTTTCATTGATATTACAGAATAGGTATGACGCGTTTGAGTACACTGTAACTGTATCATCTGCAGATGGTGTACTAGACTTTGTATTTTTATCTGAAGATGGTTAATGATTAATGAAATTTTCAAAAAGTGCTCTATGAATTATCAAAATAAATACAAAGAAGTAATATATGAGTATAAAATTTAAAAGTATAAGTAGCATCTAGTGAACAATAATAAAGATACTCGCAAAAATACTCATGCTCAAGATATAAATTCTTAAACCCTGACAGTTCTGATTATTTGGTAGACTGCAATGTACAACTTAAAACAGAAAGATATAGTGCCTTTAAATTACAATAATCACAATACCACACTGGTAGCAGGTACCCAGCCCAAAAGTGACATAAGAATCCAAACATATGTGTGCAAAGTATTTAGTGCCTTCCGTCAATCTTCCAAACCTTCTTGTTCAAAACACAAACTGTCCATTGTGCTGAAAGATATCTACCTAAGACGTGAAGGCAATTTATGGTCATGTTAACAGTGGGGTCCTAAATTACCTAACCAAGGGACAGGCCTTGTTTGCGTGTTAACTGTCAATTTCTTTCCAATTCGGTACTGCCTCATCGATATGCATCGGTGGCCCTATTGTTGCCCTGATCTTTCTACGTTGTAGATCACATGACATTTTAAGTTGGTGCTTCGGCGTCAAGCCGTCTGAGATTCAAGGTTAATATAACTGAAAGTTGCTGAAAGCTGTGGCTGTGATGCATTCAAATTGTTGTCTGCCTGGGGAACCCGTAACAAATATACCTACTCGAACTGAATTCGGTTGACGTTTTAAATGTTGAACAGCTTTTATGATAACCAGAGAAAGGGAATTTTTTTTTTCGATATATTTTAGAAGCAGCATGCAAGTACTAGTTTTTCTTAAGGAGGTGGTACAAATAAGCAATAACACGAAATATTGAAACGTTTGTACATTGCTCTAGTTCAGAAATAGTTAACAAAATTGTCCATATTTTATTTTATTAGAGATTTTCTGGTAACTGGAATTTTTGATTGGAAAATTAATGAAATCTGTGATGGTCAGATGCTGTATATGCAACTGATGAAGAATCGATATCCGAATGCATATACCTACGATCATAAAATGAAATCAATCGATTGATAATGTGCTCATTATCAGAAACGAAAAACACATCATTTTCGTGTAGCGAATCCATAATTGAGCACTTGTTTTTCATTTTATTCAGGAGTATGAATGATAAAGTTTCAAACACATTAGGGATAATTGGAAAATATTTGGAACAAAGAAAACAAATGGATACTTTCGGCATGTTTATACATCTATTTTATTTGTATCTATATAAAAGTGTAAAACTTTACGATAAGTGAAAGAACTCGGTAGTAGACGTGTGTATGGCTCAATAAAATTCCTGCGAAAAAGCAGCAAAATAGAACTCTTTCCATACATCACAAAAAATAGAATACTATAGAGATATATGTTTATAAACATGTATAAAACTTAGTAACATATACATCTCAAATAATAGTATTATACATAAGCAACTCTAACTGAATATATTGGTCTCCCCCAGGGTTCAATATCACGAAGGGGCCATTTTCAGGCCGGATTGGTCCAGCTCAGGTAATTTTAATGTACAAGGCGAACGGAATGATTGTTGTTTTATAGTTAACAAAAATAACAGGGTGCAGATTGTACTATCTTTCTAACTCGTAAAAAAAATACAATTTTCAATAATTCATTTATATCTGTATAACTATAATTATAAACAATTCTTCATATCACGCTAATAAGAATTAGATACTGAATGAATGGAACTGAAGATGGGAGCAAGAAGATTCTGTTATTTTTGCGTTATAAAACGAACATGAGAGCAGACATCTTACATACAGTTTTATGGCAAAACAGTTCTTATTTATAGAATAAGTAAACACAGTAAACAATAACATACTAGTACATAAAATTTACGAACAAAAAAAGAGAATCCTAGCCAACGCTAAAACAAACGACTAAAGTGACTAGGGAATAATCAACTACAAAACAAAAACACTTTAAAAATATATTTCGAGATCATGGATCAGGAGTGATTGTAAAAACACTTCTTGAAAGAAGCGAAATTACACTTTGAATAACATCACAAGTGAATTTACACTCTTCTAATCACAGAGACGCTTTGAAGAGCTAACTAACTACACGGAAAGCATTTAAAACTAGTTAGTTCTAACCTAAGCTACATATAAATTGCTTTAATTTTCGAAAATATTAACTCGTTTATATAATAGTCACATTTATCCCTATAATTTTGGGCGGCCTAAGGGCGATTGGCCAGTCACTCAATATATACAAAAATCAGGTGCGGGCTGATCGGCTCTTGGCGTCCAGCAATCGCCGCACCCTTTCTACAGAGATCATTTGAAAACCTTAGGGCAGCGGCTAGCTGCGCCGACCTTAACTCTACAGTTAGACTCATGGTAGCGAAAGCAAGCGAAACAATTGTAGTCCAGACAACAAAATTCCTTCTCCAATATTTTGAGCGTGAATGCTTGAAGAGGCTTATTGGATTAGTAGTGACTAGCTGAAGGTGAGAGTTTTAAGTAACCTCGAATATGGTAGAAAACTGAGGAAAAATACAATTGTTACAGTTCGGTTGGCAATTTTGTCAAACTCCGTTACAGATGGTAAGTTGGAGAGTGGAGAACAACCAAGGAATGTAAAAATATCATAGGTTCAATTTATATTTCAAGAAAGGAAATGAATCCTAACTAACTAAAGACTTCTTTAAATTTACACATCTGATGTGTAAAATTAAAGAAGAATACTAGAGTATGTGATCTGTCAGCTACTATTTTAATTTTGTTTGATTTTTTCGAATGAAATAGATCTCACCTAGCATTTTTCCACAAAAATGGAACAAGGGAAGTAAAATTTGTTGCCTGTACTATCTACACGGTTCGCCTACCTGCCGTGCCTTTTCCATCTTTGGCTATAACGAATCCAACTCTGTCTATTTACAATTTCTATCTTACACAATTCTTCAGCAATCAAACGGTCCAAATCAACTATGAATACTCTAACCATATAAAATTCCTGAGAGTACTACGACGAACTTACTCCCTCGCCGACATACCGAATGAGATCAAAATGCTTTGATAGTTACTTGTTGCTCTCTTTGGAAAGGACGTTCCCCACTTGACACCATCTATCTGCGATACGACGTTATCAAGCTCATTGTCCCAATTGATTATTTTATTTATTTATGTACACAACTAACAACAAAACACACCGAAAGAATATAAAATTGTGAATAAAACTTTTTCGCATAACCTACAATAATCACTGTGTCTTTGGAAGTGGTGACGAGACTTATAAGGTGCAGTTACCGGAGAAGATGCCACCCGACCACGCATATCACGGCCGTTGTCCAAAATGGATTTCTGGTTAATGTGCTGGGGGCCAGCCATGACCACCACAATCGTTGGGACTGCATTCTTGACCTGAAGAAAGATGGAGAGGGCGTTTGAACTTCCTGGGTCTGAAAAAAAAATGGAATATTTGAATTCAGTCTTAACATGGGTTGCTTCATTCATAAGAAAATTGTAATGAAAAAATGAAAAATGTATTGAATATCAACGAATCATTCTTCATATTGTTGATTGATTTTTCGCTGAACTCTGGTGAAACATGTATTCATATTAAACAATGTATTTTCAATATGGGATGCTATCATATTATCAAAGGTTTTTTCAAGACTATGCCAGTTTCTTAAATCTGGTGAGTATATATTATCCTAACATCCCCAGAATTCGTATTCACATTTTGTGGAAACGTGAAATTGTATGAGAAATCTCAGAGTCTGGTTATTATAGCTGAATGTAGCAGCGGTGAGATATTCAAGACCAAATGCTCATTAATAAATGGAGTTTTTTGTTGGCTACATGTAATTTTTTCGCAGATTCTAAATCTATGAACTGATTGTTTTTATCAGTGTTGGAAACTCCAGTGTAATTTTTATTGTATAGTTTCCGTTTCAGACGAACTGTCAGTTCATTCTGAGTGTAAAAAACATAAACTGAAAAGTAGAGGGAGAACTGACGGGGGGGACTTATCGTGTAAAAAGTATTTTACGTCCAATTTGGCCTATGTAAAATGCATCACAATCATCACATCCACCTATCCTTATTATTTACCAGCTAATATAACTCACAGTATTAATTGTGCTTTTATATTATCACAGAACAGTGAATAAATACCTCTGAAAAGACTGAAATTATATTTTAATAAATCCTAAACTATCATTATAAAAATAAAACATGAAATATTGCTGTCGCACAGTCACACTTTGATTAATAAGTAAAACAGCTAATTTAAACTTACTTTGAATAAGGCTTAGGGTTCATTGAATAAAATCAATATTTCAAAGTTGAAAATATTTAGGTATTAAAATTTGAATGAAAAAATATGTAAGTATTTGAAAATAAATAATACAGTACTATAGTTATATAGTAATACAATACTAAACTAGTACTAATATTTAACATTCTGTATGTAAATTCTCTATATCCAGAAGATTTTTAATATTGCTCTGAATCAGTAACAGCCAACATAATTTTGAGATTTTACAAAACAAGATATAACTAATAATTTTCTCAAATTATTGGGGGGGACTCCGGCCCCCCAACTAAATTTTTGAGGGTGCTCGGGCCCCCTCTCGAGTCGGCGCCACTGAAAATATATGATGTCAGGAAACTAATATCTTCTTGAAGTAAAATTTTATGAAAACATTCATCCGATAAATACATTGATAATCCACATGATAAAAGTTTCAAGAATTACTATTCTTCAGCTAATGATTAATAAAAATTCGATAATAATGAGTATATCAATTGAGCCCTGAGCTCTATGCGAAGCCACAATACAATAAACTATAATTACGTTATAATTATCTCTAAGCGTTCGTCCAAGGTTGAAAATGCAAGCAGAATTATCTACAGTAATAATAATTTGATGCGATTGTAGTTATTGATGTTCTTTCAGAAATACAAAGAAAAAGAATTATTTCTACGCAGATACTGTATTGAACTTAATTTGACGACGTTAAAAAAAACAATTGTAATTATATATAAAACAGTGAAATACGTTTGAATATCAAACCTATGAAGGCATCTAGAATATATTAGATTTTATGCGGACAACTTCCGAAGCGCTGTAGTGTATTATTGGTTGCCTGAAAAAAATTAATCGGAGATTCTCTCTCAAAGTTGAACATATTCGAAACTTCTGCTTGTAATATGTTGCGATTTTTTTCTAATGGAATAGTTACTTCGTTAATTTAATTAATAAATGAATTTGTTGGTTTTTTGTGAAATTATATTTTTCGATTATATATAGATAAAATGTTTTTAAAGAAAAACCGATTTCGATATTAAAGGCTGATAACAGAAATTTTCTTAAATAGTTTACTACTGTTTCGCAGTTTTCTATTTGTTACATTTTGAAATATAAACAATTTTTACTTGAGGCCAATTGATCATTTCCCAAGTGGACATAGCAATGAGTAATTATATAATTAAATCGGAAATATATTATTACCTCTGTCAAGTTGCTGTCAGTTCGGCAAAGCTCAGTTTTGTCGAAAGAATGTGCGGAGGAATCGTTTTTGGCATCATCGAATTCTCTTCTTGGCGTTACGGCAATGACACTTCCATCGGGAGTGGCGAAACGTTTGCAAGCCGCAATCGCGTTCAGTAGAGTATCTCCGACTGTGGCTGCATTTGTTGCGATATCCGAGCTGGGCTGCTGAACTGGCTGTCCAATTCTCGATTGCACTGAAAACAATTAAAAAAACATTGAAAATCGCCGTAACGACGTCCGTCCCAAGTAGCTTTATCAGCTTCAGGCTACAATATTATACGCTACGTGTTGTAAACACAGCTGTTTGATTAGGCTGCTACTACGTATCAACTGTATATGCAGTTTGCTAATTGCAGATATACAAGGCCACTAGTAAAAGTCTCATTTCGCAACAGACATTTAACTGCGAACGCTATAACCCCGAGACAAAGGCTCACTGCGACCAATAAGCTACTTGTGCAACATCATCAACAAATTAACTTGCAAAATAAACTGTTTGAAAATATATAAAAATTGATAAAATTAGTGATCAATTCTAAATTTGAATTTTGACAATCGAATAATTAGCATAATAAATATTATCCGAAAAATGAGCTCTCTATGAGAAAATAAAATGAAATGTATGACTCACATATACGCATATCTCATGTACTTATAAAAAGAAATTAATGCACGCAATAAAACACTTGCGAACTCACACCAATGAAATCTACGATAATGGACAAATTGTTTATAATTGATGATTAATATTAAGTTTTTTTTACAATGAAATATGGTAATAATAACTGTGTAATAAGATGGGTAATGTTTGATTTTTTAAACGAACACTCATATAAAACAAGATGATACGAGAATTATCTAAATCCCAGATATCGATTCACTTGAAAAATTGCAAACAAAATTGAAATGTTACAAAAATTCACAAAGATGTAAAAAATTTCGAATAGAAAAACAATTTCAACTATCATCAAAAAGGTTGAGAATAAAAATATTATTTTATTTTACAATGTATGGGTAAAAAAATTAGGTGTATCTTAAATGTGATTAAATAGCTAATGTCATTCTTTCTACTAGAATATTGAAATAGAATGAATTATTTCAGAATTAAATTTATATTAAAAAACACATGAATTTTGAAACTGAGTAACCAATTGATTAGGCCGATACTTGATGAAAATCCATGATAATAATGTAAATAAAACTTAGGTGTTTGATTTTCACTATATTTTGTTAAGCATATCTAACAATTGTTTTCCCAAGCACTATGTTTAACAAAATATAATGAAAATCAAAAACCGAATTTTTATTGACATTATTGCCACTGAGTTATTATCACAAAAATCTCCGATAACGTTTGAGAAAAAAAAAATTTTAGAATCTGGGAGAATTAAAAAATAAGTTTGCGTATAAAATTTCATTCAACCTTGGTAAAAATATGACATTAACGAAAATCAATTAATTAATATTATTTGGATTACTGATAGAAACCATGAACATTTATTTCACTCAAGTAACGAAAAACATAAAAATTCATTTTACCCAAGTGACAATTGAACAATATTAATTTTATTTACCAAGGTGACTGTTGAAAATCGTGGAAATTTCAAATGAGGAGTTCAGTGTCAATTTATTCAATTATCATGTGTATACAGAGCGAGCGCACGAAATTTAGTGGAATATAAGTATCCCGACACCCAGTCTCCAGTTTAATATCCGTGGTGTCAAGGAAACCGCATCCCATTTAATTTATAAAATTATCGTGTTGGAAGTCATTGACATTTTGCAAGTCTTAACACGAACAGCATATAATACCATTATTAAAACTGATTGTTACGCAGCGAAAGGTCAAAAGCGGCGGGTTTCGGTATATACTGTGCGATTGTTTCACGACTCGATTATGAGATGCACGCCCGTTCTGCAAATTCGAACGGCGATGACCCTGAACCGACGACGACGCGCTTGTTGAAGATATAACTTGAGCAACAGGTACACCCAGAAAAGTGGCGCCTAAAATTCGAAACGAGTTTACACACACACACACATACACACTCACACACACACACACACATATATATACATATATATATATATATATATATATATATATATATATATATATATATATATATATATATATATATATATATATATATATATATATATATATATATATATATATATATATATATATATATATATATATATATATATATATATATATATATATATATATATATATATATATATATATATATATATATATATATATATATATATATATATATATATATATATATTTATATATATATATATATATTTTTTTAAATTTTTTTTTTGATATATTTATGTAGCTTTCACTGCGTCGAACTAACTTTCCGCCGCATAAATCGAAGAAAATGTATAAATATTTATATCACGACTTAGCTGGGGAAATTTTCGCAAAATTAAATCAATTTCTAATACTCACGTTTATTCCTAGCGCGGAGTTGGATGTTCTCGTTGCGTTGTTTTTTGAACTCCACAGCTAGTCTGTTGAGAAGTAGGCCGAGTTGCCTAATAATGACTTCGACGTCGTTATTTTCTTCGGGGAAAGCGAATGGCACTGCCATGACGACACAGAAAGATCTGATCGGCAATATCGAAACACTTCACTTGGTGCAAAATACGGAGATTAACTGTTCGTAGTCACAAAACGAATTCGCGCGCTTTTAGTAATACGTCCACTTGATTCGATAGTCAGACGAGGAATAAGCTAAACTGCGGCATACACCACGGTTTCATTCAACATACAGAACCGCTCGGCTCGACGGAGTATACGCCGATCAAGTTTGGAGAACTACGCTCCCCACCACTCGGCACAAATACACGATCTACATTTCTCTTGACACTATCCACAAGGGTGAAAAGCTTATTTTTGCTCACAGCCAATGCTGGCTCCCGATTGGCGATATAGGCGTGCCCTATACAAAAGCCCCTAGAAAACGTAACTGGAATCGGTGCCTACTTTGAATACATCATACCAACATAACAAAATTATATTGGTCATATATTTTTTCACTTCCTACTACTTGTCACAGACGTAAACAAGGTAACCGTCAGTTTGATTATTTCCCAAACTATCAAAAATTCACCCTTTCATGAACAGCTTCCGAAAATTTCATTATGCAATTGCTGATGTAAGTACATATTGGATAATTGCAATTTACTCGTCAGGAAAAACTACCAGTTATTTCGCTAATATTTTGCATGTTTTATATATATATATATATATATATATATATATATATATATATATATATATATATATATATATATATATATATATATATATATATATATATTTATATATATATATATATATATATATATATATATATATATATATATATATATATATATATATATATATATATATTATATCGTTTGACGATTCGAGAAAACTATACTTTCTATTGAAAAATAAGTGAAACTCCAAAATTCATTTCTTATAAAATATATCATATAAATGAAAACTAACTTGAAAGTTTACTGAATGAACAATGTAGGCATGTATTACTTCAAGCAAGGGAACTAAAAGTAAAATGAAGAATAGATGACATAAAGATGTCATGCACCATCGACAAGCAATTACAAGGAAAAACAGTGGCATTTATCTTCTGTACAACAGAAAGTAGGTAGTAAATAATGATAATAATAACAGGTCTTCGTTTTTCAAATCCTCGGCGAAATCCAGCATTACTACTTAAATTAATATCAAGCAGTATTCCTCTAGTAAACGTTGATAAATCTATATTGTGGAAATACATTATTCACAGAATTTTTAAAACAATATATGTCTTGAAATTTGAATTGTGTTTTGTAAATACAAAAACCATAATTTTACATTATTTATGGGAACAGATGATCAATTTCAATGATGAAGTATTTTTATGCTATTAAAATTTTTTTTATTTTCAGAAAAATAGTAGGTATATTCATATTTTTCCGTTACAATTTTTGATCAATATACATTATTCTGTTGTAAAAAGACATAAACTAATTTTTTGAATTCAAATAATTCCCAAGATTTCAAGAAAAATTATTTTTTTCAAGTGTATAGATTTCGAAATAATTACAATAAACCATGGGAATTATCTGAACAAACACAGGAAAAAGTGATTCTGATTGTAGAAACATCATTTCACAAGTGAATATCCCTAAAAAATTTGTTTGCTAATTTAAATCAATTTTATTGTATATTACCTAGAAAACTAGGTATATAATTTGCAATTTATATTTTTTTATTTTATTTTCAGTTACATTTCTTAATAAATACAAAAAACCACAAAATGAAAATTTATAATCTAGGGTATAAAGTTATCAATTGATAGAAAAAGATATTCTAGTTGTATTTTAACGAACAGAATAATTGGAAACGATACTCAAAAAAAAAATTTATTCTGATTTTTTCTTATTATATAAGTTCTTGTATTTTTGAAACATTCCACTCATTATTGTTGCTGTCCCAAGCAATATTCATATTCATATATTCAGTTAGGTATGTTTAATTTTTTTGTAAATGTTTATGTTTCAATGATTAATTTATATTTAAATGGAAATAAAATAAATTACAATATGTAAAATGTTTTTCAGTAATTTTTGTTATTGTGCCTATTTATCACAATTTTCTTGAAAATTTCATAACGAAGTTTTATGCAAACTATGGCTATTCATATAGCCAATCAACTTACTATAGAAAAATAATGAAAAAAAATACAAACTGAACTGAACATTATCAATTCCTTTTCTGATAGTTGAAGAACAAGAAAAACTCAAAATATTATGAAAACAATAAGAAAAAGAAGTTTATTGGTTATACTTATACATACGATTTCATTTATTAGATCGTATCAAATTCACGTAGTCATTTATATATTTTATAAAAATAGATAATCACTCGTAATATTCAAATGAATTCTGATTCTATTGTTGTGGAGCCACAGATAAAATATTATTCACTCATATTTTTAATGAAACGTAAAAGTGAATCACGGTTGACGATGAATTATTAGAACTTCGGAAATATCAGACGTGTTTCATTTGGACGAATATAAAATGATGGAAACCTCCGTGGCGGAGCGATATGGTGTATCGTCTCCGGCACAGAGTTCGAGGATTCGATTCCCACAGTGCCCTTGGGTGTTTTTCACGTCTATGACTTTTAGTCAAAAAATATAAGATTATTCTATTATGTAAGTGCGTAGACTATGGTACGTTTATGAATCATTGTCATTGTTCCAAAAATTGTACCGGCTGTCTGATTAAGAGAGGCACGCGGCTGTATCTCACAAACTATTCATCGTAGAGACTTACGGTAAAAAATTTTATAACCAAAGTGGCCAACAGAAAATCCTGGAAATTATTTTCAGGTTTCTAAGATGGACGCCAGGGGGCGTAACCGCCATCTGAAACTTTTAAAGTGAATTTTTTCTGAAATTCATCTAATGAATATGCCAAAAAAATATTTTTTGTTTAAAGCTGAGCTTTATTAGAGTTATTTTTATTTTACACTTTTTGCCGTATCTATTGAAATGAAGTGGTGGGGGGGGTGATTCAATGTTTTTTTGAATAAACAGCTGTAACTCCTGAACGACTGAACGGATTTCAACAAAGTTGATCTCGTTGGGAAAAGCATTTATTGCTTCATCGAAAACATTTTATCTGTGGTCTGCCAAATTTTTAGTTATGCCGGTAGAGAGCGTTTTTTGATATAATAACAGAAAATTGCTAATTTCTCTGAAAAATTAAATGCAATAACATATCTTTCTTTCCATAACCATTTATTATGATGATGCCAAAATAGGCTATAGTGAAAACCGTATCTCGATATCTTATTCCTAGCCTAAAATATCGAAGAAAGAAAATTTAGTTATCATATGATTCAAAAAGACGCCATCACACCGGTATTTATTTTCATTTATCTATATTTTTCCAAGAATCAATGATGAAATTTCATCATTCAATGATTATCATATAGGTTCTAGTAGTCTCAGTTCAAAAAAATTTTATAAAATCGCTTAGGGGCATAATAATCAAGAAATATAATTTGTGAAAGTGCAAGAAGGTATTCAGAATAAGAAGAGAAGGCCATGAAAGAAAAATAAATGCCTAAAATCAACTTGTCAACAAATATCAAAAATGAACTTATAATGGCAGTGTAATGAGTTTTTGTGGCACACACAAGTTATGACTGAAAACTATTGAAATGCATTTACGAACAATGATAATGTTGATATGTTTGCGGTATATTTTGAAAGTTTTCAAAATGCGGCAATGGCACAAAGATTATATAGAACTCGATTTCCAAATTGCCGTTCACGCCATGCGAGAATTTGAAGAAAATAGAGAATTTTCATCTGAAATTTATAGGGTCGAAGCTGCCAGTATCTATTACGCAAATTTCGGACTAAACACAGAAAAATTCTCGCATGGCATAGACGCCGAATATAGAGCACTGTATATTCTTTGTGCCAATGCCACATTTTGAAGAATTTCAAAATATACTGTCAGTGATATCAACAGCTTCATTGTTTGTAAAATGTATTTCAATCTTTTTCAATCCTTACTTTTGTGTGCTACAAAAACTTATTAAACTGCCACTATATGTATAATTTTAGTATTTGTTGACAAGTTGATTTTAGGCATATGATTTTCCTCCATGGCCTGCTCTTCATATACTGACTACATTGCACTTGCATATTATTACATTGGTTATTATGCTCCCACTCGATATTTTTTAAAGTTTTTGAAATAAGAATATTATTTTTGAAAATCATGAAATTATTAAACTTCATCATTGATTCTTGGAAAAAATACAGATGAATGAAAATAAATACCGGTGTAATGGCGTCTTTTTGAATCATATGATAACTAAATTATCTTTCTTCGATATTTTAGGCTAGGAATAAGATATCGAGATACGGTTTTCACTATAGCCTATTTTGGCATCATCATAATAAATGGTTATGGAAAGAAAGATATGTTATTGCATTTAATTTTTTAGAGAAATTAGCAATTTTCTGTTATTATATCAAAAAACGCTCTCTACCGGCATAACTAAAAATTTGGCAGACCACAGATAAAATTTTTTCGATGAAGCAATAAATGCTTTTCCCAACGACATCAACTTTGTTGAAATCTGTTCAGTCGTTCAGGAGTTACAGCTGTTTATTAAAAAAAAACATTGAATCAACCCCCACCACTTCATTTCAATAGATACGTCAAAAACTGTCAAATAAAAATGACTCGAATGAAGGTCAGCTTTAAACAGAAAATATTTTTTTGGTATATTCGCCAGATGAATTTCAGAAAAAAATCACTTTAAAAGTTTCAGAGGGCGGTTACGCCCCCTGGCGGCCATCTTAGAAACCTGAAAATAATTTCCAGGATATTCTGTTGGCCACTTTGGTTATAAAATATTTTACCGTAAGTCTCTACGACGTATAGTTTGTGAGATACAGCCGCGCGACTCTCTTAATCAGACACCCGGTACTTATTGCTGAAAAATATAAAAAATTGAAAAGAAAAATTTTTCCTCTACCTAACGGAAACTTGTATTTATTTCATTAATTTATGTAAAACTTGAAAAAAATTATAAAAATCATTCTTAGCAACATAGAGATACGCAAAAACCAGGGTTTAATTTCATATATTTTCATATATATATATATTTCATAAATGAATATCATATTCAACTATTAATCTAGGAAGTAAAATCAAACATCTGTATAGTACGATTATATAATGGCTCCTATTTCTATTAAATTATGTTCCATTGATGACTAAACTCATTAATACTGACTGAATTCCATATTTATTATGGCCCATAAAAAAATTTTTGAAATCTTGGATAGTAACTGTTTATTTTTAATTAACTCATCATAAATTAAGTCACTGAGCATAAATTGTTATGAAAGTCCAATTATAGATACCAAATTTCTAATTTCAACTTAAGAAAATATAAAAATATGAATGAAGATATAGATATCGAATCCACACTAAAAAGATACAGGACTAGAATAAAAAAACTATTGACATGATAGTTGAATCATTGAAAAAAAAAATTAAGAAAAGCTTTTATACTAGTATTGGACAAGTATAGAGCAGACATTCGAAAAATTTAGTTCAGAATGTTTCAATAACTTGTCCAACTATTTAAATAAATCATCTATCACAAAATGAAGTCTTTTTACATTATTAAGGTTATCTTCGAGAGTGATCCGTATAATATAAACTGACAGTTAGTACACAATAATTAGCTGATATAACAGTATTCCAAAATGAAAATTAGAAATAGATATGTTAACATATTCGATCTCTTGCGTTTTTTAATAATAAATTAATATTACAAGCTTTTCTTCACTGCGCATCACATTAGTTCAGTTAGTAATGGAAATTTTTGCGAATAAAACAAATGCCAAAATGAACGTATCCTATAATGTTTCAATATCTTTCGATTGAGAAGTAATTGAAAAGAAATATCATATCCAACATAATGGAGAAGTAAGCGAAAGAAAATGTTTTACGTAAAAAGACGGGTATCTTTTAGACGAAAATGAGTACCTTATTGTATAAAGTGTACATAATTCAACAACGATCTGTGATTTATAATCACGATGAATATTTTAAACAGAAAATATAGAATGTTTCCACATTGACATAATCAATAATGATATTTAAGCATGCTTTTGTATTAGAATATTCGGGTTTATGCACAGGAAATATATAGATATACACAATGAATAATAAATTAAACGTTAGATTTGCAACCTTCATGTAGGTATATAGGTCCTGGTAGCGTCGCAAATATCATAAGCAAGCACACATTACTTTCATATTTTACACATACCATGAACAATATTCATGTATAAACCACATTTTAAATGAATGGAATTTTTTTTTTTAAGAACGCAACCTTTGGACTGGGGCAGTAATAAATATCGATGTGCTTGAATGCTCAACCAGTCCGATAGATCCATTCAGTCACTTGTAGCATTATATGTAAGACTTTAGTTCAAATATTCGTCTTCGATGAAGAATGGTGAAGGAGCTGGCATTTTTAATGAACGAATATTTTCAATTTCCCTTTACCTCAGATCACAAATGACTTCTGGCTGAGATGATCTGAAGTGAAGTACTGCATCAGTAAGGCAAAATATTAATAAGTATATATATATCTATATATATATATATATATATATATATATATATTTAATATATATCTTTAGATAATTTTCGAGACATGAAAACTGCAATCAAAGAGATTGAAGAACACACAAAAATTCATGCTACTTCTCAACAAATAGTCAAACTGTTAATCTTGTTGTTCAATACATAATTTCCTTTAAAGAACATTTTTAAGTTATAAATAAATCATACCACTTTCGGAAGTGTATTATTTCACATATATATATATATATATATATATATATATATATATATATATATATATATATATATATATATATATATATATATATATATATATATATAATTATATATTTATATATATATATATATATATATATATATATATATATATATATATACACATATATATTTTTGTCTTTGTAAATTATGTTGGGTAATTGAGTTAAAATTATTGCTAAACCTTCCCGGCATGGTATTTCTTGAGTTACATTTATTGCATATTAGTTCTACACTAGAGAATAGCAAATTTCAGATTTCTTGTAGATAACAACATTTTTGCTAGTTTGTCCCTTAGTGACATGTAGAATTTAAATTATATTGAATTAATTTTATTCATTCCCTCTTAATTCTTATGAAGAATTTGCGTTTCTTTGAAATTTTTGTACGTCCTATTAAAAATAAACGGAAAGTCTTCATAAGACTGAAGAGGGAGAATTGAGAAATTAAAACAAATTTAATATAATTTGTATTCTACATGTCCACATCAATGTAGATATATATTCTTAAAAACTAGCAAAATTTTTCTATTCATCAATAACGAATCTGAAATTTGTGATTCTCTAGGGTGGATTTAACATGAAATAAATGTAACTGAAGAAGTATCAGGCTCGGGACGAAACGTTTTACCAATAATTTTAGCTTAATAATTTTTGAACTCAAGATATTCTACAGGAAAAATAAGGTTTCAAGAAATCTAAGTCGAATATATATATATATATATATATATATATATATATATATATATATATATATATATATATATATATATATATATATATATATATATATATATATATATATATATATATATATATATATATTTCAATGTCATAAAAAAGAAGAAAAAAATTATTCAGGCAGGTATAGTATGCTAGATTAATTAATTAATTCAAATTTGATGTTTCTTCACTCGGTGTTGAAGTATCCAAGCTGGATCGTCAGGTGGGAACTGTTTATGTCCCAACTGGGGCAATAACCTCTTCTTTTACCCTGCTAAGCCTTCGATTATTACGCCATGCACGCACATCAACATCTCTTAATGAAATGTTGACTGTTCTCTGACCTTTTTCCAATTCATCTTAAAACCACAAAGCCTGAACGCAGCTTCCGAATCTTATATATACAAACTTCTTGTCTCTTTTTATGGTATTCCAACGAATAAATAAACCAGGCAGTCAAATGTAGCTAGGGGATCATTACTCCCGGCCTTTATAAAACCGTACTCTTCAAAATTTCGAAGGAGATAGATTTATTGACATATCGATAACTGTCGCTGAAATTTCATTTTCAATATTTATTTACTCTGACTTAGGCTTCTACACATCCTGATGAGGAATTGAGTATTGTATCGTACTTCCCGGCAGTTTCGCTCATTGTGTTCTCGATTAATATGGAATATACGAATTTATAGATCACATAAAATATCAGAACGGTAGTTATGTCTTAAACCATAAAAAGATTAGAGTAACCCCGATTTTATGTCTAATGTGCTAATTAAAACGTAACTGTTGAATAGATTGTTTCTCCTCTATGCTGGTGCTCTTGTCTATATTTTGGTGAACAGCCTGGCACCGATTTGCGTTACACAAACATTTCGTTTAAAAGCCAGCAGAAAGGGCCTCAATTTTTAAATTTATTAAGTGTTCTTACACGATTATACGATCTTGTGATCATAGCCAGAGTGTCAAAATTTGTTGTTTTGTTATTGAATCTTCCAACTTCCAAATGAGCTATCTATAACTGAGCAACTGTCAGGAAAAGCGGGAGCTTATAACTCTTCCTAAGCTACTCTAAATTGTTTTAACAAATGGCGGTTTTTGCTGGATTTAAATCGCTGCAAGACTTAGCAAACTTAAAACATCTCTGAAGGGAGAGGAGAGCATTATTCCCTTTGGTAGACCGATGTTCTGGCTTTTGGGATGTACACTGCCAATTAGTGTGTATTATTTACATACCTTGTGTAATCACACAAGTCTCTCTCAATTGAGTCAACCATAAGCAAAGAGTACTTAGCTGAAGAGCTACAAGCATTAAAGCAGTATTCCAATAATGGACGAACTTGTGTCTTATACAGCAATAATAGCTGCTTAGGCGTAAGCATATTCTTAGCACAAAAAATATAACTAAGCTTCTGTACATCTGGCTTACCTATGGTGGAGATATGTTCGTGCTAAGTTGAATTGGAATTAACGCCGATGCCTACAAGTTTATTGTTTGGCTTAGTAATTTAGTTTTCCAATACTAATTAAGGATCGACGACGAAAGTCTTGTGTCTTGATGGCATTAAAAGCAACCAAATTATCAGATACACAGAAATGATCTCAAAATCAATATTTGTGGAAACTTCTTGTGCAGAACATTAAAGCACAGACAGGTCTTCCCATTGGTGGTAGAAGCTTCTAGAACACTAGCTCATATTTTGCTTTTAGTCAAATTAGGATTAATTTATTTTATTTTGTCACAATTACTTGATAGTAATAGAATATCTCGCTTTATTGAAGGATTCAGTTGATACTTCAGCGAATCTGTGAATTACTATTATTTGAATTGATAACCTCAAATGAAACGGGTACTTCCTGAAATTCATTTAGATAGGTACTTATGTTTTATCCATATTCCAAATTACCCAGCTACGTATCTGATCAAACAAACGATGTGAAATGAATTAGGCGACAATATGTAAACTTTGAGTATCCAAATAAGCTTTATTTTCGTTATAACTGAGTATTTTGAAATAGCTTTCCATCATTTACTGCGAAATCTATCTGTTTGAACGTCCTTGAGAGGTAACAAAATCGTTTGAGACTTGACATTTATGTTTATCAGTCACTAACACTCGAGTCTCGGAAAACATTTTGTGCTTGAGAGTCGTAAAAAACGTTAGCAAAATGCATACATGCCTATCAGTATGTTCCCTGGAAATCTGCATTGTTATGAATAGATAATGTACACATGGAGTGATAAACACGTTCGATGAAATGATTGCTTCAAAGGTACAATATTCAGCACCAATATTGATATTGGATCAAAAGCAATGACATTTAAGCCGCTTTGACATGGGTTGTGAATCACGAAAGTGAACCACGTTCCGTGTCAACTACTAGCTTCGTGAAATACGAATCATAAGCGCCTTTCACGGATATAAATAATTTCGATAGCGAAAAGATCAAATTTGTTCGATTTTTTGTATCGTGTAGTTAGTCAGAGAAGAGTAAGAGTAGACTCTTAATAAATATTTCAGACTTTTAAAAGAGTCTCTAGTAGCTAAATATCGAAGTATAATTTGCAGTTTCAGTTTGGCAGGTATAGCTTCTCTCTGATCAGTGTAGCTTCTTAGAATTTTTTTCCCTATAAATACTGATAGGTTTGTTATTTAGAAGCTATGTCAACACAGCAATAGTATGTCATACGAGGAAGGTTTCTACTTTATAATAATAATAATAATAATGATAATAATAACCAAAAAAAAAATCGAAATGTCACAGTTAATAAGTACAAACCAATCTTTATGTAGGTAATATTAACATTGCTCACAAAGACAAATATGACCACAAAGGCTAATGCCTGTGTGTAGACCATCATCTGTTAGAATAAATAAATATATATATATATATATATATATATATATATATATATATATATATATATATATATATATATATATATACTAGGTACACCTAATACTATACTCGTCCTCACAGATCGCAGGTACAACCAAAAATTGAAAGGAAAATATATATATATATATATATATATATATATATATATATATATATATATATATATATATATATATATATATATATATATATACTTTGTATTTGTACATTCTTTTCTACTATGCGAATTTATTACAGAAAATTTGATCAATTGCAACTATTCACTTTTAATAATTGATCATATAAAATATGGGTTGCATATAACGTTTGAGATAGTATATCAAGAGTACTCATTAAAAAACGAATCACCTGATTACATTAAGATCCCTTTCTTCGAGCGTTCGTAGTATTTATGATTAATTTAAAATAAATGCTTCATGAGGATGTTTCATTGATATTGACGGACAACTCGAAAATGAAATAAATGTAATTTTTTTCTGGACTGGCCACGTACGAATGAGGCCCTGTATATGCCCAACTTAGTGAAACGCGCTTGATCGCCTCCGTAGCACTCTGTCGATCCGCTGCACCGAAAGACAGGTCAAAACCTGTCCCGTACCTAACTGCGTGATTGTTTTAACCAAGTTGCAGGTGTTGCGCCTTCCTACTCTCGAACTTTACCGTGCCATCTCTGAAGAGAAAAGGTAAAAGCCAACAGCACGCAAATTGAGACAAGGTTATATTTTTTGTTACCTGATTAGAAACTGGATTTGTAACCTAAACTTCCAGTCTCACCAATAAAAGGTCCATCAATTCCGAAAGAATCGAAATGAATGTTTTTACAAAGGCCTACTATTTCTGTCGCACGGGGTTTACGATTTTTAATCGAAGGCTACCGGTATTTAAGGAAGTTTGAATTAAAGTTTGAAGTATGGGGTGTATATGTTACATCGAATTTAACGCAATTTAATCGTTGGTCGTCGTTCATAACGTCGTTCTTTAAATTGTATATGGCAGTTGTATTAACGACAGTTCCACATTTATTTATATAAGAATTTTATTTCTCCGATTTTACTGGAAGAGGTGATTTTTGATGAACTTTTAACTCAACATTAGATATACAATGAAATTAGTTAATTAATTGTCAAAAAAATTTGCATTGAATTTTTAATGTTAGAATTAAACAAACTAGCAGATAAAATTATTCAAAACTGAAACATTTAATAAGTCGTATATTTATAGAACCTTCGAGAATGACAAACAAGGTGACACTGAAAATATTCCTGTATGAATTATAGTTTATGAATTGTCAAAAAACTATCACTAATATGATCAAACTGTGACAAGATGTTATCATAAGAAATTCATTGTGATATTTGAATAACAGCATCATATACATGCAATATACACATAAAAATATATATCAGTCATGTACACTTTGCGGTGTTTCCTCTGTAAGGGGTCTTTCATGTGAACAAACGCTCCAAGGTCTATCCTTGAAAAGTTACGCTTTCAAAAATGAAAAGGAAAATTTTTATTTCTTGAATTTGCTGAATAGTAAAAGAAATTATTATTTTGTGTGAGTGTTCTATTAATGAAAAAGATACCTATCAATTTTTTTGAAATTTTGTTGTGATCTTTTAAAGTGGTGAAACATGCAACCCCTATTTACGTTTTTCTCACTTTGAACATATCATTTGAAAATAATGATTCTTCGCTAAACTTTTTCAACTGTTGTGTTGTTTCCGTAAAAGCAATAGTTTCTTAATAAAAAAAATACAACATTGTGCATGAAGGGATCTTCTGCAAATGGAATCGAAAAAATGCTAGTAGGTAGCATCAAACCACTTCGACTTTTATGTCGAAGTTGAAAATTCCAATTTTTTGATTTTTTTTATGTGGTAGAGATTTTTGGGTTTTTCGTGTTTTCGTGTTACCTCCACAGTTCATCCAGGTTGAGTTAGAAGGTTGAAATTTCTTACGTCTATTAAGTTAATGTTGAGGAAATGCAGCCTAGTAGCTACAACTATAATTTCCTAATCGCCTCTATTTTTATATAGAGATTTCATGTTTTCTCGTAGTTTTTAAGGATTTGAGCAATTCCATAGCTTCTGCTGATTGCATTAGAAGGTTGAAATTTAGTAGGTGAATTGATTTCAAGTAAGGAAAGTGCACACCGGGCATTTATTTGATTTATCTCATCGCTACAATTTTTGTGTTGAAATTTCAAGATATTTTGAGGATTTTCGGGCATCGCCCATATTCATAGCCACTACTAATTTATTTAGGAAGCTGAAAATTTGTAGGTGCTGTTTTAATGTTTAATATATTTTTTATTGATTGAACTTTGAGAGACATAATTTTAAATGTTCGATTTGTTTTAATAGCTATGAGACGAAAAAATTTACATTATAATAATTGTTTCATTTCGTAGTTATCTACTTAATATCGTCAATTTATTTCTAGACTGAACGCTGGGTAGAGCCAAAATTTCAACAAAACAAGTTTTTGGTCTCAACTTCACAAATTAGAATATGGATAAATTATAGAAAAATCGTTGGAATGACAAAAAGTTGTTCTATTGCACATGATAAGGAAGATTTCGATGAAACAATAGAAAAAATACTGCCCATTTTTTTTGTAATATTATGCCAAGAAGTTTATTGACTTCATTAGAGGCCAGAAGCCTGAATCACATCGTAATATATTCATGAAGTCTAGACGGTGCTCTTTCAACTTCAGAAACTATTGAGAAATTTGTTCGTCGGTTACCTGTTGTTTTTGAATGTGCTAATTGGTAGTTATTCGTTCACTCTGAATACCAATATCGTTTTCCTTGTCATAATATTTTTATAGGACAAAGGATTTCCTCATTAACTTATAAACTAAACCGGAAGAGAAGTTCCCTTGAAGGAAGGAGCAGGTATCGACAGGATTTCTATCGGTAGAATCACATTCTCCCATACTTCAATATTTATACATTTACATAGTAGGAACTTCAAAATTTGCAAAACGATATGGAAGCTCTCATAGGCATGACAGTTCTGTATATTTCGAAAGCTGATATTATAATTCCCAATAAAAATAGTATCGAGGAACACCTGGATCTAACCAAGTTCCTTTTGCTATATTTTATGTATAAAATAACAAACAATGAAATAGATTCACAAACATCGTTTGAGAGTTATTGAATTCAATACAAATCAGAATTATTTATAATAGGATGTATATATTACTTCGATAGCAAATGATGATCTTTCCAGGGGAGCAAAGTTTATTCAGAATTTTGTAGAACAGAACTATATTCTTATTACGGCCATGTTCAGTGTATTATACCGGGTGATTCTTAAGTTCGTACTTTCTTTCCAACACTGTATATAATGCAAGAATATAAGAAAATTTTTCAAATTAAATTATGTCCG
>JARQZK010004342.1:307500-390000 GCA_030704885.1 Cynegetis impunctata
GTATGTGGTTGCAGTCCCAGAACTACTGATTCATTCTAGGTCAAACTGCGGTTGAACTTCCGTCGTATCTTACTATGCTGCAATTTTTCTCTTTGACTACCGAATTCGCTGAACTGCCGAAAGACGTAGGTATCATCTTTTATCTCCTGAAAACCAAAGAAAATCAACTGAATCACCTTACGAAACAGAAGATAAGTCCAGATAGAAATAATAATCATTGTCACCTTCGAATACAAAAATAACAAATTGTTGCGTAGTTGCAGATTGACATTATATTTATTCTTGAACTTGGGAGCTATATTATGTCTAATTTATGATAAACTATTGAGATAGCGGAGATAAACATTGTAAACATTGGAAATATATGACAATGACCAGAAATCAGATCCCTCCTTCTCGTCGTTCTTTCTCACAGTTCGAGAAAGATAAGAGCTCGATCATGAAGTGATTTACATGGCAAATTCGATTTAATTTATATGTGTAATTACAATTCGTGAATTTTTGGAGTACGGCCAACTACACTGAACTTATTTACGACGCCATAAAGCTAAGGAAGAACTACAAATAATAAATATTATTTTATTACACTAATGGTATACTTTACTAGATTTATGTAACTACTTGCAAACTTGCATTCTTAATTTATTGAATTAATAAATACCACTTTTGATCAATAGATTCAGTATCCTGAGTTTTACAAGTTTTCTTGTTTTGTGTAATAGCGTTTCGGTCTGCTTGAATAACATCTTGTACAAATGAGTAACGACTCTCGCATTTCATAACGCAAGCAACGAGTGAGTCATCTTTTTTGCTTACAAAGCAAATAAGACCGACAGGTAAAATTTGGAGAGATATGTCTTGTTTGCTGTCTATTTAAATACTGACATGAATGTGTCAGTATTTTGTTGGGCTTCTTTATTGCCGTACAACTAGTCATTTTCCAGTGATACTATTTGTAAGCTTTTATTTTTATTCTCAATCCTGTTGTTAAAGTGTCAACTATTAGATTCTTGAAAAACAAAATTTGTTCGAGTAGTATTTCAATCCGTTTCAGACCTAATAGATCACGATTTTCGAAACATTTTTCATGCCTGATATAGATATTAATATATATATATATATATATATATATATATATATATATATATATATATATATATATATATATATATATATATAACTAATATTGAAGTTTCGCTTATCACTTGGTGAAACATGATTAAATACTGATATTTAAAATGAAAACACTTGGCTTTAAGTTTCACAAATATATTGAGTAAAAATTAACAATTAAATTAGTCAACTAGTTTCGGGTTATGGGCCCATTATCATAAGACTGAACAGAAAAATACTCAACAAGCTCATTTATAATATTGATTGTAGTAGAAGGGAAATTTGGTATTCAACTTGTTCATTTACGATGGGGTAATTCCTCTTAATGGCACTACTAATTTCTAAAATTTCCAACAGGTCAAGACGTTTGCCCTTTTTACCTGGGTGGAGGCATATCGTTTTCTCGAAGTCGATGAAATGGTTAAATTTTATACAATGCTCTGAGAAACCAGTGGTGTTTTTGTTAAACAAAATTGACTTTTATGTTCTTCTACGCGAGTGTTGATTTTTCTGCCTGTTTGTCCGATATAAAAGGATGGGCATTCATTACAAAAGATTTTGTAAACACCACTGTTTTCTCCAATATTGTTCCTATCCTTGTTATTGATTAAGAGTGACTTTAAATTACGTTTATTTGTACATATGCTTTTAATACCGTTTTGTGATAATCTGTGTCGTTTTTCTTTATCATTTGATCAATTGATAAAGAAAAAACGACATAAGAATATTCTAAATTCAATTTATCCCTCACCAGTCATAAAAAGCGAACAAAAATATCATTTAATAAACTATATTCCAGGAATGAGTAATAAAATCATCAACAGATTATCACAAAACGGTATTAAAAGCATATGTAGAAATAAACGTAATTCAAAGTCACACTTAGTCAATAACAAGGATAGGAACAATATTGGAGAAAACAGTGGTGTTTACAAAATCTTTTGTAATGAATGCCCATCCTTTTATATCGGACAAACAGGCAGAAAAATCAACACTCGCGTAGAAGAACATAAAAAGTCAATTTTGTTTAACAAAAACACCACTGGTTACTCAGAGCATTGTATAAAATTTAACCATTTCATGACTTCGAGAAAACGATATGCCTCCACCCAGGTAAAAAGGGCAAACGTCTTGACCTGTTGGAAATTTTAGATATTAGTAGTGCCATTAAGAGGAATTACCCCCCATCGTAAATGAACAAGTTGAATACCAAATTTCCCCTCTACTACAATCAATATAATAAATGAGTTTGTTGAGTATTTTTCTGTTCAGTCTTGATAATGGGCCCATAACCCGAAACTAGTTGACTAATTTAATTGTTAATTTTTACTCAATATATTTGTGAAACTTAAAGCCAAGTGTTTTTATTTTAAATATCAGTATATATATATATATATATATATATATATATATATATATATATATATATATATATATATATATATATATATATATATATATATATATATATATATATATATATATATATATATATATATATATATATATATATATATATATATATATATATATATATATATATAAATATCCTTCCCGGTACATATTGACATCTCCAGCGGTTCGTATCACACCAAATGAGTTTGAAATTAGGTTGAATTTTTCCGCCATTTTTGGGTAGATATTTCTTGTCCCGAACTCCTCAGCTTTAGCAGATTGAATTTGGTACGTACTTTTAGTTTATATTGACTTAAGATCCTTTTTTGGATCTCAAGCGCGCTGCATTTCGTGGTGACTAATTCCGTTCAAATTGCATCTCGATCTGTTTCGCTATCCTATCAGTACCTATGCGATGCACCTCGCAACTTTGTTTTTACGATAGTGGGCTGAAATTTGGTATGAGGATTGAGTGGATGTTGATTGTGGTGCATTTCTTCGTTGGTTTCAGCCTTTCTCCTCAACCGCGATGCAAATCGGGGTTAATCAATTTTCAGTAAAATAAATTATTTTCTACTGTTCAATTCGGTTTGCTGTAACCTTGATATTTCAAAATAAAATTCTATTTGTTAGAATCGCATCTCGATTCGATGCATTTCGCGCGAAAAATACGACTTTAGTGATGGAGCTGTCAATCAATCAATCAATCAATCAATCAATCAATCAATCAATCAAAATACGTTTATTAATCTTTCTGGGGAGGGGTAAATTTTTGTTTTCTAGCTAAATCATTTATTTTGGGATGATAGAAGGTTTTGCAATCTTCTTCAACCCTGGCTCTACTTTATTAATTTTCTGAAATTTACAATTATAATAAAAAAAAACTTATTTTCCTATATTTGGGAGGATGGAGCTGTACTGCTCACGAGTTTTTATATCGTTTCGTGAACAAATCAAGAGGGGACTCTAAATAAATAGTCTAAACTTTCGAAGTAGTCTTCAGTAGTAGCAGTTATATCCAAGCTTTATTTGCAGTTTTAGTTTGGCCGATAGCACTTCTTTTATATTGATGTAATTTGTTTGAATTTTAGGGCTTGCGAGTTCCAATAAATACGACAAACGATATTCCCAGCAAATTCTTAAAATATTCAAGATAGTTGAAAATATCTTTAATTAAATCAGTACGACTGCTTTTTTGATTATACCTTCTAATCAACCATCCCTTGTTGTTTATTTTTCTTGCCAAATTTGGTGAAATAATGTCACTATACTCATAATTTTACTTGCTTTTGCCACCAAGCAATGAATCTTTGCTCGAGAAGCAAATACTGAGTTTTTCAAGTGTAAGCCATTTTCACGAATGAAACAAAACAAAAGTCGTGTAATTACTATAGATTCGTGTTACCTCGAAGGTGACTCACGTTCTTGATTTAGAACCCATGTGAAAGAGGCTTTATGGTTAAACTATAGATATGTGTTCATTGATATTGTGGCGTAATGAAATTGTGAGGCTTTATTCTGTTGTACAAGGAAGGTTTCTATTTTATCAACTGATATAAGACTGTAAAATAAGATCACTGATCGTATTTTCAGGAAGCTAGTGGTCGAAATAAGTAAGAATTTATGAAATATTAACGTTTCTATTTCTGTTAAGAAACCCATCATCAGGAAGGAGGACAAGACTAATTCGGACACATGATGTCAATCAACCTACTTCACAAACCGAATAGATACTGCTAATTAACTGCATGACTAAAGTCGTGAAATTACTAGATTCGTGTTAGCATGAGGGTGGCTCACGTTCGAGATTCATAAGTCGTTTCAACGCGGCTTAATTCGTACAAAGAATTGCACACTTTTCTTCCTGCGGAGTAAGAAATATCGATGCAATGTGTACCACCATCATTATTTCAACGAAATGATGAGATGCCAGTTTTTCTTAGCAATAATAATACTCGGCTAGAAGAAGATAAAGTTGTCAGAAATTATCTTTGAGTAAAGCGCTCACTTAAGACATTATATCAACTGGCTTTCATAATCAGTCCAAGTGCATGTTTATAATTTGTCAGATGATAATTTAGAGACGACAAATCCATCAGGTTTGCCAGTTACGAAATGATTATAGTTAAGATAAGACTAATGTTTAGGTGATTATTTTAGTAACTAAAACACTTTCGCCAAAGTACAAATTGTCATTTATGTTGCTTGTTAAAACTGTAAGTTTTGTCGGCTAATGACAATAAACCAACGGTCCATATGGAAACGGTCAACTGGACTAGTCTTTCAAATCTTTGTCAACAATGATTCCACGAAATGTTATCATCTGAATTCGAGTTTAATTATTGTTGAATTTATTTTGAAATAGAAGCATTTTTTCCGACTAGAAACTATCGTTGAAAAATCATCATTACATTCAAAAACGTGTCAATAATAGTGAACAATAGTTGAATTAGGAGGCGCAAATTGAAATAATAATAAATATTTTCATCAGGTCCATGTTCAGTGTAAGATACTTTCTGATAACAATATTAACATCAAAACATAATTTAATGGTAACGATGAATAACTATTATATATGAATAATTATGCATTACTACGAATAATGATTTTATATACCGATGACCTTCTAATAGTCAAGTTTGATTTTTGTTAATGCATATAATTTCGTATGGTATATAAACATTACATGTTATCTTGCCTGAGTGATTATCTACGTATTTATTTGATTTCTATCGATAATTTTTTGAATGTATACATGTTTATCAATTTCAGGATTATTGAACGCAAGTCTTGATCTAAAATCACATTGAAGTTGAGATATTCGTGAATATGTTTTGGCTGTTGTTTAATCTCGAATAGGATAGCCATATCGGCGATAGAAAATTTTCGGCGCAATTTATTATCAAAGGTTTTATACCAAGAAATCCCGAAACAAAATTCAGAGATGAAACCACCAAATTACGGACAGATAGTTGTGTTACCTTGAATGTAAATAATGATAAGATAATGAAAATAGCATATGGCTAATGCTCGATAAAAATCGCAGGTCACGGACATAGTTGAAACGTCGATACTATAGAAACAATAAATTGTGTTTACAAGTCGGACAGCCTAGACCGAATAAATGAGTCATTTTTTCTGCAGCTCTGGTAATAATGTAGAACGCGACTCTTTAGGCTCCTACACACGGGCGTCGATGTCTTAATACATCAACGTACATCCAAGAACGTGCAACCAATAACGTTAATGTGGATGCAAAAAACGTGGAACGTTTGAATGCACAACCCGGATGAATACCGCGTTTATGTTTTCAGGAATAGATTGAATTTTTGGATGCGCATTCCAACGAATGCATTCAAGTCTCTACGTGTGGATGCAAATTACCGTGGAGTGTGCGTTTTTAAACCAGTAGCGGCGGTTAAGTTCATGAAATAATTTGTTACTGCAATAAGTAATAAGTTGAATATTTCATGAATTTGTATGTTATTTACTAAAAATGTTTGCAGATAGTTTCATCATTATATCTGACTGCAGAACAATGTCCCAGGAATTTCTACGGGAATTTGTGGAGTTGTACAGGGACCTACCCTGCTTATGGCAGACAAAATCAAAGCACTATTTAGACGGAAATAAAAAAATTAAGCATACAAAATATCGATAGAGAAACTGCAAATCATTCAACAGAATGCTACAAAAAGTACAGTTGTCGCAAAAATCAATAGTCTTCGTGGTGGGTTTCGGAGATAAAATGAAAAAATTTTTATCTCGAAGAGAAGTGGTACGGTGAGGCGTCCTCTAGTTCTTACCTCCATTTTTCTAACAGGTGAATGTGTGAAAAATGTTATTGTTTTAGAAAACAACTTTCAGACCACATTTGACGACGATTTTCATTTTCTTTTTTTTTTGTACACGCCACTGCCACCAGAGCTAAATATTCCTCCTGCTCAGACAAGTGGCCAAACATTTTAGCAGACTGGACAAAACTACAAAACTATGGTTTTGTACGTACGTGTGTACGCAATCAGGTTGCACGTTATTGGATGCACGTCGATGTATTAACACATCGACGTCCGCGTGTAGCCCGCCTTTAACCATAAAGTGCAGGAATTGTAATCTACATAAAACTGGAATTTCTCTCAAGTTCCGTGTTGCAACATTTAAAGGCTTTTTATACCATCATTTCAGTTCTTATTTCCGTCTCCATTTCAGTCGAACTGTCAGTTTCTTCATTTTCACACGATCCGTTCAGTTATCAGTTCTAGTCCATTTTGACATAATTTAATATTATTAATTGACTAGGTCGAATTATTCACAATAAAATAATATTTCATTATAAGTTTATAAAATATAAATGAAACAAGAAAGTCTGTCCATCCCTTTAGTTATCCCTCTCCATTTTAGTTTCTGCTTTTACACATAGGATGAACTGATAGTTCGACTGAAGCGGAGAAGGAAATGAGAACAAAACCATAGTTTTGTTCGAAGAAGAATGTTTAGCTCTTGTGACAGTGGCGTGTACTTATGCTCTTGAAAAGAAAAATAGAAATAAAAATAAAGATTAACCGCAACCACTGCTTTAAGAATGCACAAACATCGGTGAATCGCCTCCCCACGTTGAGAGAAGAGGCCCTTACACACGGACGTTGATGTCTTAACACATCAACGTGCATCCAAGAACGTGCAACCAATAACGTTAATGTGGATGTAAAAATACCCACGCTTTTGAATGCACACTCCGGATGAACGCCGTGTTGTTGCATTCTGAAATCGCATGAATTCAAATGAATAAGTGCATCTCTCAACGTGTTGAGGCGACTCACCGATGTTTGTGCATTCTGCATGTTTGTTACATTCTTCTTCGAAACCACGTACGCAATCTGCTTGCACGTTTTTGGATGCATTCATCAACGTCCGTGTGTAGCCCGCTAACCCCGTGTTCATTTGAATGCGCATTCAAAAATGCAAGCGATTCAGAAAACAACAACGCGGCGTTCATCCGGAGTGTGCATTCAAAAACGTGGGTATTTTTACATTCACATTAACCTTATTGGTTGCACTTTGATGTGTTAAGACATCAACGTCCGTGTGTAGGGGCCTATATACGAATTAGTGAACGATATCGTTCCATAGTCTCTTTATCGATAGTACCACCTAAAAACAAAGATGGGCTACTTTTGTGTCGAATGCTTGACATTTTAGATTTCAGCCGTGATTCTGCGTGAATCAAGAGCGCGTGTCATTGACCCTGAAAGAAAGTAAATCAAAGGTATAAATTACGAAACGTCTGAATCATCTCTTTGTGAATCACATCTTCCACCACTCGTCGGCTATCAACCGGTAGAGTGCATATACCTGTCTGAAACGAATATTACCAATAGTACATGAGCTAGCTACAGAACAACTGGTCAAATAATTTGAAAAGTAGTTTCCTTACAAATTTTTTGCCGTAGAAGTGCTCAATTGAGAGTTCAGGACGCGAGTTCTGATGGAGTACAATATAATCAATACATTAATCAATACTCAAAAATGGATATAATAATCATCTAGTGAATGAACAAGAGTGTTTATTTCATCATTTTGCATGATGACTACACTGGAGAATTTAAGGGGTGTCGTATCCGTTCTTCAGGACAACTGTCGTAAAGAATAATCTAAAAACTTTCGTAACTGCCTCAGGAAAATTATCTAACAGTTTTTTTTTTAACTCGAGGGACCTACAGTTTAACGCCGGTTCCGAACAGCCAATGGGCTTGTGAACGATGCACATTACCCAACAATTTATCTTATATATAGAACCACTAAATTCAGGACATACACAACACCCAAGAGCAAGGTGGGACTCGAACCCACAATCCTCGGTTTACAAACGGTATAAGGCGGTTCACCTTACCGCTGGTCTACCGAGGCCTCTTATCTAACTGTTATTAGCTCTGCGGAGTTCTTCAGATTCAAGGATATCCTTTCAGTGGAACTGTCGATCTTCCACAGAATAAATATATACTGACCTATCTGTGATAAATGAGATGACAGCTGAAATTTGAATTGTTGCAGGCTTTTACTATCGTATATGCAGAAAAAAAAAATGCGTGAGGAGCAGAGATCCGTCACTAAGGTCCTATTCCTCTCGCTTATGTTCGTTTATACATAAAAATTTTCAACCCCCCTCAGCCATAATCTTCAAAAACGCAAGAATCTCCTGCATGAAAATTGCGGTGGTGAGAGAAAACATTTGAAACCTCCAGCCTTGTTCGAAAATCCTCAAAAACGCCTGAAATTTCAACATATAAATAGCAAAGATGAAAGAAATATATCGAAATTCCCTATGGCACTTTCCTAATATAAACTCAATCCAAATACATATATGAATTTCAACCCTCTAACTCACTTGCGAAAAAACAAGATATCTCTATACAAATGGCGACGATTTGAAAAAAAGAGTTGAAATCACCATAAAGCACTTCCTAACATAAATTGAATCGACGTAAGAAATTTAAACTTTAAGTTTAATATGGTAGAACTGTGGAAGTGCGTATCTCTAGATATACAAAATCTCTAGATATATAAAAATGGTGGCGGTTTGAGAAAAAGGTTTATACTGCCAAAAGACACTTCCTCACCATCAACTTAATTCTCGTACAAATTTTTAAACCTTTATCTCAATTTCAAAAGAGTTTGGGAATGAAATTATTCAATTTTTTTTTCAGCTCAGTGTACTCTCTAGAAAGCCTTAGAAGGCTGAATTTGGATTATGTTGATCGTAATTGATTTCCATTTCTTTTGCCCCCGTGTACAAAAATCCATCGCACCTTCCCACCACTCCCTTTACAGTATTTGTTCAAATTTTGATAGTTTCGGTCTGCTTAGAAAAACCCTTGATTTAAGCTCATTTTGTATGATGGGAGCCAATATGTACCTCAGAAAATATAAATATGCTAGATAGACCCGCACTTCATTGTTAATTTTCATTACAATGCAATAGTCATCGGGGAAAATACGACTAACCAATAAAAAACATGCAATTGGCACCAAATTAAAATAAGCAGCAGTGCAACTGTTGAATTATTTATCGAAATTATACTGCAAAAAATATGTTGAAAGAGTAGTATATAAATAAATATATATATATATATATATATATATATATATATATATATATATATATATATATATATATATATATATATATATATATATATATATATATATATATATATATATATTTCCATAGGTATAACGTAAGGATGGAAAGTAAAATGTTCAAATTACTGACAATCAGTCACTGAGTTTTTATGTTCCGTAACTATCCCTTTAAATGGAAATGATGATCCAGGTCCTACTTGGATGCAATCTACAATAGTCAGATCCTGAGAATTTCGAGAGTATATAAAACCAAATTATAACCAAGCCAGCAATCTCAATCACAAATATAAGAAGTTGGGTTCCAAATAACTATTATTAAGTCGAGGAAGGAACCCATAATCTAAATTTGGAATTTTTGGTTCAGCATTTTGTAAGAAAACAAAATGGAAATAATTGCAGTTTTACTAATTGTATATAGAGGTACATAACGATTTATTAACAATTCAATGTGGGAGTAAAAAGTCCGGTTATTATGCTATTAAAATAGTCCCACCTCCAACCCTGACGACTGAGTTTTTAACTCAATATTATTCATTTCGACAACTAAAAGCTAGATGGATTCATGAGATGCTGGAATATAATTAATTTATAGAATTACCCTCTTTATATAACTCATGTATGAATAAGCCAATAGAATCGGTGAATTTTGCATAACTACTGCGTATTGATAAGTGAATATACACTTGACGACGTGATATAATGGTTTTGGTGTTTCGCCTCGTGTCAAAATGTGAATGTTTTCATATTGACGATGTTTTGACGTTTGTCAAAAAAATTAATATTTTTTATTCGTTATGTAATCGTAACGAATACCACTCGAGCAATCGAAAATAATCGATTATACTGACCTCGTCACTCGACGTATTTTCTTAAAACATCACTCGAGCTGCGCTATCGTGATGTTTCGCAAAATACTTCTGGTGACTCGGAAGTATAATAGATTATTTTCGATGTTCTTGTGATATCATAACTGATAATTCATTTAAAAAATACTAAATGAGAAGACTACATTGCCATAAAACACAAAGAAAATCTGTAAGTTTTCTGAAGTTTACTTCTATACCGGATGTCCTAAATAAAACTTCCTACCTGAATATTTCGTTCAATATAAAGTTTTGAAAAATTTCCAAGGACTCTTAGATGATTTCAATTTGCCTTTTTCTGGAATTTAAATCAAGTTTTATGGATATTTATCCTGCAACTTCTTATATACCTATATATATAATAATATATATATATATATATATATATATATATATATATATATATATATATATATATATATATATATATATATATATATATATATATATATATATATATATATATATATATATATATATATATATATATATATATATATATATATATATATATATATATATATATATATATATATATATATATATATATATATATATATATATATATATATATATTCTAATCATATAGCTACAACTTGCGTTCGAGAGATGAACGTATTATTGTGTGTTAAAAGCTTTCAAATTCCATGTTTCAAATGAAACTATCACTATAATTGTTTGTTTCTGTCAACTATGAACATTTGTGACTGAGTTTTGTGTTATGTTTGTGCGATGACATGACATGTATCAATTTGATAAAGGATAAAAAAATAACCGAAACGTAATTAGAAAGATTTAACATCATTTTTGTTTTAACCTAACCAGAAAACCCAAGAAAAGAATTTTTACATTATAAACAAAATGGTTTTATATAATATATATATATATATATATATATATATATATATATATATATATATATATATATATATGGATATCCTGTATATTGAAAATTGTCACAGTATTCTATTGACATATGTTTAATTTGAATGTCTTGTTTGCCCAATATCAAACAAGTAGTTCAAACATTCTTCGTAGACGTTTTCTGTGAGGAAGTATTCATGACATCGTACTTATAATTTGTTATATTGTAAAATCTGTTTGTCCTTGGTTTTGATTCGAAAAATGAAAAATTCATATTTCACCGTAAAATAAACTTGTTTATTCAATTTGAAGAAATTCGTCATGAATAAATGCCGCAAAAACAAATTTCCTTTTATTGAATGCCTGTCACTGATCTAATAGAATAAATGTTGAACTGTACTAACAAAAGTCACTATTTATATCTAAGATAGATTTATTATCACGGTATAAAAAACGATACACGTGTGGAGCATGCTAATGAAAGCTCAAACCTTAATGTATCTAAATATTTGACTTATGGGTCGAAACCCATCTCTGAAACATCTGTGTCTGTGCCCTACAAAGAAGGTGGCTTCGATTTCTTAGAAACTGGCAGAAAGTTCTCGGAGAAAAAAGGGACAAAAGGACACCTGATATTCGAGGAGAACAGGGTTCACTCACCGATATTCTACTATAAATAGAAGACCAGGTAAAATCCGAAATTATGCGAAGCCATTGCCGAGGAAGTTTCGGAGCAATAATTTTGATGTCTTCTTCTTCTATCCGTATATTGATTGAAAACACTTTCACCTGGGCATTTAGAACAGATCGAAATTAATAAGTGTTTTATATTCATTTTATTGGATATGATATAGATATTACATAGTTTTAATTTAATATGAAATGCTTACAAATACATCAGTTCTAAATTGAAAACATAACGTTGTTTTGCATAAATAATACGTGACAAATAGGTTCTTGATTGAAATGAATTTATTAGAACACGAAACAAAATACTTGTGGAACAAAAATATTGAACAAGTCAAGAAGAATACATCACATTACTTAAAGGTTCTAGCAACGAATTACGCCATTAAAACAATTTGTTTGTTATTCCATAATAACTAATTTTAACCGATTTTTTCAGCATTTTGGAAAAAATTTACTTATCTCATGTTACACTACCGACACTTAACTAAGGAAAGATAAGCCTAAATATGAAAAACTGTAATGTAAGTGTAACACTCTCAAGGTCAGCTATATTTGTATATGCATATTGATATGTGTTTTGAAAGGCGATCCTTTCAACGCAAGCGGCATGTTTAGTTTGATAGACGAATAAAGTCAATAGTGCATTAAAAACTATGTAATATTTACCCTTCGAAGTATAGAAATATTCTTATTCGAGCTTATATTGAAGTTAGAATTGGTTGTTTATTATAGATTACTTACGATTTTGATGATGTGGGGAATTTATAATAGTTTTTACAAATAATCTATCTATTCGTATAATGATAATCAGGGATCGGAATGGCTAACTGAAGGCAACAAATTTTTTTAATATATATATATATATATATATATATATATATATATATATATATATATATATATATATATATAATGAAATTTGTTATGTTTATCTAATTACTAAAATTCTGCGTGATTATGCATAATAATACATATGTTTTGGTAGCATAATTCTTATATGTTTTCTTGTTAATTTTGTAATCGGAAAATGTTTTACATTGAACATGGCCCTGAGAGAGATATTGTTCTTATTCTATTGAATTCTGATTAAACTTTGCTCTCCTGAGAAGATCTCTGTTTTAAATAGTTTTCATTTGCTTACGAAGTAATCAATAAATCCTAGTAAAACTAATTCTGATTTTTTTCATTGTGCCTGCTATATGATACATAATATAAAGCGAAAATAACTTGCTTCCAACCGTGTGTAGTACGACACCTCTCGTCTAGTATACCCTTGATTTAAAATTTCTAAAAAACTGAATATTTCACTGAATCGTTGATATTGTAATTGAGAATTGAATGGAACACTCGATCTTCCATTCAAATTTGTATTTGGAAGTCTATTCTATTCTTTATTCATCGTTCGGAAATCTAATACTTTTTCCTCCTTCTGTCGAACACTTGAATTATGTGCAACTTCGGGCTGTCTACTCCTCACACTTAACACACAAAAAAAAAACATTTTTTACGATCTGGCTTTAATAGTTTGCCTTGTTTTGTCTGCAAGCTTGGCTGAACGTAAATTTTGTTTTCGTAGTTTGCACGTACAGTTTTTTCGGAGCTTGTTTGTTATTATGAATTGATTTCAGAATGCGTTAGCTGGGTATGAATACTGCCGTCCTAACAAGAAAGGTCCTATCGGCATTATTTAAGTTTTGAGAAAATCAGGTTTTTGTTTTATTTTACTCTAAAACAAATGGTTTTGTAAGGAACTTTTCATATTTTATTTTACATATTGCGTCGGAAAATAGAATCTAATTGCATGTCATAATTTTGATTTACCTCTTTCCGATTAGGAGATATTTGATAATATTGTCACTTAGGACAATGTAGGTTAGTATATGCAATTAGGTTGTTTCCAATTTTACTTACTGAATTTGTCCTAAATTAAACTAATGTTTTAATACTGAACACTTTAATCAACTGAACATATAATTTATATAATAATAAAATGATAGGAACATGAAAAAGGAATAATAGGGATACTAATCATTTTCTTCCTCAATACCATTCTCGTTAACCGGCAAGTCTTCCCAAAATTTCATGCGATTTTGAGGAATGTGGGCTTTTAATTTGGATATAAGATTATTTTTTCGATCTAAAGACACACCGCGACATGCGTTACGAGCCTGTGGCTTCGTTAGCGTGCCCTTAACGTACTTCATTATAAAAATATCCTTCAACTCAATAAATTCGTTTTCGAATTCGGTTTGTAAAGAAAAAAATAATTTTTGGGTTTTACTTCTATTTTTTTTACTTTGTTTCACCCTTCTCCAAAACAAATTGTTTTTGTTGTTCCTTTGGTAATAGCCAGTGCTGTTTATTAATGTCTATTTGTCTAGTATACGAAATATTTTGGGTGCAATTGAGTTTGCCATTTACAAGATTTTCTTAACTATCATGAGCTCTAATGTAACTCTCAATCTTTGTTTTTCCTTTCAACTAATGGTTCCTCAAATCTTTTTCGTTTCTCAATTCTCCAATTTTTGCATGTAAAGTTTACTTTTCACTTTTTTCAACTGATTTATCAACAATTTCTTTGTAAAATATTTTCTCGAATGAAGATCTGAACGGAGTTAAACTCGATTTCTTGTGGTTCTATATCAGCTAAATTTTCCTTAGAATTCTCTTTGCTGTCTTCTTGTTCAATATTCGAATATCTTGAATTATTTATGGCTACCTGATTAACACTTTCAGGAGCTAATATAACATTGGACAAGATGTGTATTTGTTACTGGGTGGAGTAATTTGGCTATATTCGTAAACTAGAATCCGACTCACTTCCACTTATATTGCCTAATTCATTGGAGTGCCCTTGGTGCATAATCTGATCTTTAATTACTTTTTGGCTTTTATTAGAGTTTCTAATAACGTTTAGTTTTTTTTTTGAGTTGTAGATTTTAAAGCAATAGATACCATACGTTTGCCTTCGACTACCACTGTCGCAGTGGTAGGCCGGCACAGTGCCGGTTGACTGATGCACTACAAGACATAAATAACACAATCAGATATTGTTCAAAATTAAGAAAACATCGTCAAACTTACCGTTGATCCATTACTAACACTATTTATTCACTTAAAAATGCAAAAAAACACCGGATATATAACAATAAAAAACACGGTTTGTCATTTACTTGACGTAATGTTACACATTAAGATTCTGTCATGCTACGCTTAATTGTCCCAACAGATGTCGCTCAGCACAAAATACTACGTTAAATTGTCCTAACTGCAGTTTCGAAGGCAGAACGGACTATTTGTGTTAGTGAATGTTTGATTGGACAATGTATGTTAGCAAACATGGCTTTTTATTCACATAAGACAAAACAATTTGGTATAATATAAAGCACTTACGACGCAGATAGGACGTTGTAACTTTGCAAAGATGTGGATAAAATGTTTACGATTACTATGACCCATAAATCTCAATTTACCAAATTTTGCAGATAGGACCTTTCTTGTTAGCACGGCAGAATAGGTATCAAATTTTACTGGTTGGAAGGACATGGTAATTCTTGATTTTCTCTAGTGAAAGTCGATTTTAGAAAGATTATAAATATTTTATATATTATGTAGTTGTGATGTTTTTACTACCTAATCGAAATAACTGATAAACGTGCATGTTTCAATCTTTTTTGTACTATCTCGTATAAAACTCGTACTCAAATCAAAACTGAAGTAAATTTGAGCTCTCAAATATCTCCCACCTAAGATATATGAAAAAACTTCGCAGTAATTTATTTCAAATTGTTGAAGAAGCTTTACATTGTCAATGAGAATTTTAGTATACCGTGAACTGCGGACGATGATTTCTTCCAACAAACTGAAATTGATAACTTAATAAAAATAGTAATAAAAAAAAACTAACTTTTCACAGGTTGAAATGAAAATCTATTGAGTAAACGCGTTTTGTCGTAACATTGACTTCATCTCGTACTAAATTATTATGGTATTACAAAACAATCTATTTATACGAAAAATTGAACATAACAGAGGGGTTCCTAGAGAAACTAAATAACAATAAGGGGCCATCCATAAATTACGTCACACGTTAAGGGGGAGGGAGGGGGTCGACGAAGTGTGACATTGTGTGACAAGGGGGTGGGGTGGGTCCTAAATTTCGTGATGTCACATTTCAAAATCTATGCGACTTTGTACGCAAATCATGTGCGTGAATCTCAATATTTATTACAAATATTAAAATGCGAGGTTGTCCCATGTTGTGGTGTACGACGATCCAGTCTTTGGCGACTATTGCGAGAGGGGTTCTTACCCCGAAGGTAAATTTGCTCCACTATATTACTTCAGTTAGCTTTGGATCTCGAGCGTCCATTAACATTTGGAGCAAGTTCCGTATGATGGTGTATATTTTGCATCATACAAGACCACTAATCAAACACAAGCAATTACATAAGAGCAACAAGAAGTTATTTAACCTATCGCGAAGATTCGTCCTCAAAGAATTGCTGCTTTACGTGCCAGATAACTTCTTTGTGTGGATAATGACGATGATGCTGTATGGTTGGATGAGAAAGATGTTGACACAACTAATGTTCCTGACATTTACAACCCAAACGAGAACGAAGTGGCTGCTATGCCAGTTATAAATAATTTAAAAGAATGAACTCAAGATTATTAAGTTTGTATCTTTAATTAATATAATTCTTTTAATATTTTTTATTTTGTTAGTTTATTCAATTAACAAAGCCAATCGTTTTTCGTTTTGTTAATTTCTTTAGTTCATATAATTAATTGCTTTTTGTTTTGTTGATTTGATGTTGATTTTATTAAAAAATAATTTAAATGTAAATAAAACTGATTTCAGAACCGCTGTTTTCATTCAATAATTTGTAAATGTAAATTTGCAAAATATGTGACGTCACACTAGGGAGGGGGGGAGTCTCACAAATGTGACCAGCTGTGACAAGGACGGGGGCAGGGGCAAAAAATCATGAAATTCGTGTGACGTAATTTATGGATGACCTCTAAGCAAGTGAAAAATTCTATATAGGACGTAGAATCAGAAATTTCAAAACTCGAATACACGAACACCAACGTAGCTATATTAATCAGAAAACTGACTTTAATTATGCGTGCCATCTTATTCAAGAAAACCATACCTTTAATCACAATTATAAGATATTACAGTTAGAAAATAGTCTCCACAAAACCAACTATTGGGAATCCCTATACTATACATCAATAAATATAAAAATTCCAGAAACCTAGTTAACCACCAGATTGAAGTTAACCCTCCTCCTCTCCTTAATCTGTTCAATGTACCTACCAATAACTCTGAATGAATTGCTTATTGTTATTTAGTTTCTTCTTTTCCTCTGTTATGTTCAATTTTTCGTATATGTATACGAAAAATTGTACAATCTATGTAGATTGTTTTGTAATACCATAATTCAGTACGAGTTGAAGTCAATGTTGTGACAAAACGCGTTTACTCAATGGATTTTTATTTCAACCTGTGAAAAGTTATTTTTTTAATTTCTTCATAAAGTTATGAATATGAACACCAATTAAATGTCAATTCAATTCAAAACCGAAATTGATCAAAATTCCATACTGAAAACTTAAATTGAAAATAATTTCTCGGATAACGCAAAAACATTCATTATCATAAGGAATTAAACTAAGATTATTCGTAATTTTCGCTGAAAAACCAAAAACTCCGATTTAGATTCTCATCCATTCTACTTGATACGTGGATAAAGTGAATAAACAAACGCTGATTAGTCATTTTATTATGTTGAAACTTGATAAGTTCTGAAATAAAAATAGTAGGCATCTACGACTTCCTTACTAGTAATCTATTTTACTACATTGAAATAATAGCGTGCGTAAAAATGATATCAAGGCAACCAATAAGAGAGGAACAATATTTTTCATGTTTTCTTCACATGCAGGCGCATCGTTTCGAGTGTTTAAAGAGGTTGTATTCCCACGAAAAAGTAATAACAAAAATGAATGCTATCTATTATATTTGCCAAAGTGACATATACATGTGGAAACATGAACGAGGAATTTGCTTGTACGGTATCGATATGATATCCACATATTTGTAGTTTAAAATACTTTTAGGAAATTATTATTTTCTCTATTGTCATAAGATTTCTGCATGATAAAATTTCTGGTTAATTTGATACTTACATTGGAACTGAATTTCTTTTCGCACGTTACACTCCAAGTGTTGGCGAAAGGTAGTCCTAAAAATGATAATACGTCAAGTTATGTGAGCGTAACACTTCAGGGTGACCTGTATTCATATAGACGATCCTTTCAATATGAGTGGTACGTTTAGTTTAGACAGAATTTAATATTTCTTCTCTTGGTGGTTTTAGAATTTGTTATTCATTATAGATTACGTATGATTTTGAATTTATTTTAATTTTGAGAAATAATCTTCTAGCTTTCGTTTAATTATACTCAGGGTTCAGAAAAATAGGTAAAGGAAACTGATTCTTCAACTTTTTCAATTTTTGTTGATGAAAAATGTAGAGATTTCAATTTCAACTTTTCTGATAAAAACTCAAAGGCAATGTTACGATTTCGGATGAATTTGTTCTAGTCATTAACAATAATTTAGCACAGTCTATAACAAGATACAATTTTACTACTATCGATGCAGTTTTTTCAGGACACTTGAATAGATCACAGACATATGTTTCTTACTTCAGTTACAACAAACCTGTCATAACAAAGATTAAATGTAGTGATTAGATCCATAAGTTATTCATATTTTTATGGTAATTTATAATAAAATATTTAATTTCATTACTGAAAAAAAATTACTACAATTTTATTACCGTTCCTTAATTTGCAATCTAATTGCTCTCAACCTTTTTACAATGAATTAAGTACTCTTAAACGTTGTTAATTTATTTCATTGTGCCCTGGTTTTTAATACATAATATATACGTATTTAAAGGAATTTCTTTCAAACCGGGTCCCACTAAGCCTCTCATCTTTCATTGAACTTTGATATTTATGATTAAATATTTCAAACATAATTTCTTTCTAATTCAAAAACTAAACATTTTTGTTCCAATGACATATATAGGACCAGAACTGTATATTTAGTACAGAAGTAGTCCTGGACTAAGACTTTCATCTTAGATTTCGAGTAGGGGAGAAGTGGCATGAAAGAGCCTGTTTACTAAATTGAGCAATAATTGTTGATGGTAGAAATGTTGATTTTTTTTTTCAATTATTCATTTGTTTAAGTAGATAATTTCTCACCAAAAAACCTCAAACAATATGAAAAAATCAACGAGATATTCATTAAAAAAAATGTATCTTTTGGCTGTTTCATAACATTTCGGAATTGAAAGAGCTACTAAAAGTTATGAAAGAGCCAGTCTGTATTATAAAGTGTAAATGGGAAAATTATGCAAAATAATAATAATTGCACTGTTACAAAAAAAAAACAGGAAGACAATTCTAACAAATCTTTTTTTAAAAGAAATGAAATTTTTGATTCTATCAGTCATTTTGAGTATTTCTAACAAATAATTTATATTTATATTTTAATATTGAAATAATATTCTGTCATACCTATTATATATTCAGACTTTTTAGGAACTTTGGAGCATATAATGTAGTTTTTTAAAAATTCGAAATATGTCTGGCAAAAAAATTTAATTTTCCCTTAATGCCCCAGGCATTCATGGGTCCGACCAAGCTAGTTAGTCGAGTATGTTAGGTACGCTGGCTAGTATTTGGGAGGTCTCGGCTTCAAACCCCGGGGCCGACTGATCTGCCCTGAGTTTTTTTCAGAGGTTTCCTCATGGTAATGTAAGTCACTGCTTGCAAACTTATAAGGCGAATGCTGGGCCAGTATTAATCCTCTGAACCCTACCCACACTTCCTATGTTCCATAAATATCCCGTCTCACCTATCCTTAATGTACTTGTAGACTTGTACACACAAGTGCATCCTCTGATCTGGCTAAAGGAGTTAATCTCAAACTCAAGCTGCCCGCCTCCCTGACACATACTTCAGGGAGGAATGAAACACGTGTGTTTCCTTTTCCTTTTCCATAGGCCCAATCATAAAAATCAAATTTTGTACTGAAACTGCAATTTTGATCACTGTTTTCATATGATCATCACTTTTTTTATTTGTTTTTGAGTTTTTTCTGCTCCGAGCAACCTTTTTTCTCACTTCAGCAAATACAATAGTCATAACGATCCAGTCATCTTGCAGTACGGAGTTTTTATTAAGGGTTTTGAGGACTGTTTTATGGTTATTTTTTTTAATAATAATTTCTGGTTTCTTTACATTACTCTCTATCTCTTATAAGTTTTTCTTTTCGGGAGTGAGAGTCACGACATTTTTCTATTATTGCGCGTCGTGCTTTGTCTTGGTCCTGCTTTAGTAAATGGTCTCATCATTTCCGATAATATAATTTGTTGCCTAGAAGTACACGGAATCGCAACAGTAGGGATAGAGGTTGAATGGGCAGATGGTAATAATAATGTAATATGAGAAAAAATGCATATTTATTAAAATTTTATATTATTTATACTCAATTCAAATGCAGGGCTATAAAAGAACCGGTTATGAAAAAGCCATCTCTTTTAAGGCCCATTCATCCGGCTCTTTCAGAACTTATTCTTAGAAAAAATATAACCTTTGAAATAAAAACAATATCAAAACTTTTGCGGCATAGTTTTCACGCAGTTGCAAGGCCAAATGTATGCACAAACTCAATCTACATTCCATTTACCTGTATTTATTCACAATATAATACCAAAAAACAAGTTAACTGAAGCAAAATACATACTTTTTAGTGCCAACAACTTTGACTGGATGTGCCGGCCTCCGTTGGTTTCGACGGACTGTTGTGGGTGACGGGAAATCAAATCAGTGTTGCCACTTAAAAATAAAATTAACAACAAAATCCTTTCATGAACTACCAAAATAATATAAGTGGCTCTTTCATAACCTGGCTCCTTCATGCAACTTCTCCCCTACTTTTATTTTATCAAGAAATATCGTTTGTTGAAAACTTATTCCCGCAATGAATCATTATAATAGGACATCGACAGAAATACTTTCAGGATATCTGAAATCTGAGACATCATCACATTACAATATACACAGATATCAATTGTCAATTGTTATATTCATATATATTTCATACAGTGAAATACGTCGAGAATAATTGTGTAGGGGAAATGGAGAAGGCTGAAAGTGCCAAAAAATTAAAAATTGATTTTTTGCATGGAATGTATTGCAAGCGACAGCGCCAATAGCCTAGAGAAGGTTGAAAGTGCCAGAAAAATTCCTACTAGTTCCTAGAGCAGTCGCAAGGAGCAGCACCGTGAAAGCGCCCGCTGACTGTCAGTGGAAAAGGCCGAAAGTGCCATCCGCCATGATGAATGTGCCTTTCCATTGCATTGGATTTTTTCAAACCACTATGAACATTCATCCTCTACGTGCAATTAGCACTGGACTTTCAGCCTTTTAACTAACAAGATATGGCACTTACATCGTTTCCAAAAACAAGATACGATTGCACTTTCAGCTTTTCACGTGCAAAATCAAGTTATATATGTACAACAAAAAAAGCAACTCTTGAAAAACAAATAAAAATATATTTTGTATTTCTAATGAAATTTATAGATTTTCAAAGAATACAGTATAATTTTTATGAAGTTTTTATTGAATACTGAAAATTTTACTTTGTGGCACTTTCAGCCTTTTCCATTTCCATTACACAATTATTGTAGCAGTAAGAAAGCTAGCGGCATCTACAAACAAGTTTATGGAACAGTCACGCTTCATGCTCATCAGAATAGTAATTCTTCATTGTTGACAATTCGGTACTTTCTGTCTAGAAGTTTGGGTGGCCTTGGGGCGGCAATTCGCCGATCTAAAGCCAAACATGTATCAATTACGAACAGCAATGAACAATAGTTATTGTATAAATAGTTACAAACCTACCGCCCAGCGGAGATTTACATGCCGGTAGTCAACTTGCGAATGTTCGATTTACGGGCTACGGGGGCCATTGTCAGTTTTGCTTTTTAACTCGAGACTCATTTCTCCTTCCCTCCAATATATCAATCAAGATAATGGTGCCACACATTTCTCGATTTAAGTGGAACCAGATGCGTTCTGTTATTTCAAAAATTTGTGGTGTTAGCGATTCGGGCAAAACAAACAGAACAGACTGCATAAAAAAATGTCAATCGACGTGAAAAGAACAGAGTTCTTACTACTGCAATCTGCCTTTGCTGATATTTATTTGTGCTTTTGATCTCCAATCCTTGACGCGAAAATATAAGAAATAAGAACACGTTTATTCAAACTTAGTTTCCACTATATTTACAATTGAATGACAATTGTTTTGACAACACAGTGTCAGATTTAGTTACAAACTAATTGTCACAATTGTCATTTGATTATAAATATAGTGGAAATTAGGTTTAAATAAACGTGTTCTTATTTCTTAATATGAATTTCCATCGGGTAAAGGTCACTTCGATTCACAAAGATAAATAAGACAAATTAACACTCGGAAAGAAATAATTATGAAAACCGGTCACAATGCGTCAAAAATATATTTTAAAAAAACGAAAGGTGTCGTTGGATACCCGGTTGGAACGAAGTTCCTTTCGCTATTCATAATGTATTAAAAAAGATACACAATGAAATAAATTAAAAATGAAGTAAATTGGAAAAAGTTATAAGTTATATTAATATATATAATAATATAATAAATAAATTTCGGTTTTAGATTTTCACTTTATTTTGTTGAACATAACAATTGTTTCGCCAAACATAGTGGCTTCATCAGACAAAAAATTCAAACTGTTTGAATTGAAACACATACAGTATATATATATATATATATATATATATATATATATATATATGTATATATATATATATATATATATATTCATATATATATATATATATATATATATATATATATATATATATATATATATATATATATATATATATATATATATATATATATATATATATATATATATATATATATATATATATATAATTATATATATATATATATATATATATATATATATATATTTATATATATATATATATATATATATATATATATATATATATATATATATATATATATATATATATATATATATATATATATATATATGTATATATATATATATATATATATATATATATATATATATATATATATATTATATATATATATATATATATATATATATATATATATATATATATATATGTATATATATATATATATATATATATATATATATATATATATATATATATATATATATATATATATATATATATATATATATATATATTATATATATATATATATATATATATATATATATATATATATATATATATATATATATATATATATATATATTTATATATATATATATATATATATATATATATATATATATATATATATATATATATATATATATATATATATATATATATATATTTATATAAATATAAACAGTATATCTGAAGTAGAAAAACTAGGGTCGTAGCCAAGGAGGCGCCAGAGGGGACTGAGCCCCCTCTGGAATCATTTAAGCCCCCTCTAGAAAAGATACCAGAATTATACAATCCAAAAATGTTTATATCTGCGTTGAAACATATAAAACTAGCCTAGTTATAAACAAATCTACCTTATTCTAAAACTGACTTCAAATTATTTATTTTTGGCATCTTTTAACCCGGAAAACATGTTGACGTTTTTATCCTAAAATAAAATAGCCACAAACGAGCGTCCACTAGCAGGGTTCCAGATTTTTGAGAGCCGTGTCGCACTTAAGATGCTGATTTGTCGCCCAAAAGCAGAAAAACATTGGTTACAAGTATTTTTGCATATAAAACTCGCTTTCTACCAGTTATTTCATACGTGTTCTGCTGCTAATTTGGCGCCCAAAATCGCAATCATGATTTTTTCTTAACCGCACGAAGAAAAAGTGCACCCAACATTTTGCCTACTCGTTCAAAAAACAATAATAGGTATTTTCGGGACTTTTTACTTAAATTACTATTACAATCAAAATCACGATTCTGTTTTTTATATAAACTGTTCAAAAAACATCATTACATCTTCATCATCTTCGTCTGTGGTTGAAGTTGTGGATTGGTTCTGCTACTGACACATATCAGAATTAAATTTTGCATACATACACTCATTATTACACTGATATTTCCAACATTCCGCTTCTTGAAGAAGTACGAAAATGATTCAAGATTGTCGATAGTAAGTTGATCGAGCTTAGCCCTTACAGAAGAATTATACGAAATATTTCTATTTTCCTGTCTATATATTTCATACATATTTTGCCAAGAATGAAAATAAATTCAATTCATTCTCATATCTTATAGGTTAATAGCTCGATTAATTTGCTCTTCCATTTTATGATTGTGAAAACTGCGTTCTATGTATATAAAATTTTCCATTGTTATATTCACGTATATTTTATGTTTATACGGTTAATGTTCCTAACTTATCGCTCCTTTATATAATCATGTTTTGAATACCCACGTTTGGAATGAAACACCCCAAAGTATCAACATAATCTCGACCTCTCTGTGAGAGAAACGAAAATAGCATTTATGATTGCACGTGTAAGGTAATTAAAATATGTTTTGGGTGTAAATCATATAGCCAATTGTTCATTATGCTTAGAAATAAACCTATTGTGCAGTCACGTCATTAAAATACAATATCTGCTTTTTATGTTGGTATGTGATATATAGTTCTATATTAAAAGAAGGTATTGGTTATAGTCCACTTAATATGCATCGATGAGGATATTGTTTGCAGCATATTGATGTATTTCCAAATAAGCATTTCAAATCACTTTATTCCTATATATCACTCAATATATATATATATATATATATATATATATATATATATATATATATATATATATATATATATTCATTCTTTGAATGGCTTGAAAATTTTTGAGAATTACAATTCAGTATATGGATCTCAATATCAGTTTTTTTTTAAGAGCCTCCAATTGAGATGATGATTTTTCTTCTTTCGGTTGTATTGGAGAAGCATTATTATGAACTTAGTTCATCTATAATCATCGAGTTTTCCATCAAGAAAACATTTGGATTAATACAGATCAGAAGTTATCAGTAGTGGTGTTCTTTCATACAATTTGAGGTATTTGATTCAAGGAAATCTGGATCCGTTTTTTTATTTAGGCCAGTTGCTTTTCCAGGCTTTGGCATCAAGAGATGCTTACTTTTCTGACACGCCCTTAAAGGTTCAAATAACAGCTTCATGAGAACAGAAAAATAATTTATGTTTTAATTTAAAATTTTAAAAAAGGCGTGACCAGAAGACCTCCGCTGAGGTCGCATTTTCTATTTATTTTTGTTGTTTTCACTTTCAAATTCTCACCCTAATAAGTCAATTTTGAGAGGCTAAAGAGATGGACAAAGTTTTGGTTTTAAGAAAAGCAGATGGGGGCCGCTAGACATGCCAATGTACTAGGAAAAAAATTATATATATATATATATATATATATATATATATATATATATATATATATATATATATATATATATATATATATATGAATTTATCTGACATCAAAACACTGTCGAAAGTCGTGGTCCGTGAGGTCCAAAACTCATTTTGAAACTACTTCCGCGCCTCACTGTTGACTTTCGATACAGTGCAATAGCCAATCATTTTTGGAAAAAATACGACTAAAAGAAGATTTGGATTGAAAAAGTTCAACAGGAGTTGTAACATACTACAATTAGATATAATTCTTTTCGTAATATGACGTCCATAGCAGAATTTTATCTATATATATATATATATATATATATATATATATATATATATATATATATATATATATATATATATATATATATATATATATATATATATATATATATATATATATATATATAAATATATGTGTATATATATATATATATATATATATATATATATATATATATATATATATATATAATATATATATATATAGATATATATATATATATATATATATATATATATATATATATATATATATATATATATATATATGTATTTATATTATATATATATATATATATATATATTATATATATATATATATATATATATATATATATTTATATATCATAGGTGCGAAGAATAAAAAAATCATAGTTCGAAAACGGCACTGATTCATCTAAGCAGTTATAGAGGTTTTTGTTGAAAATTACAGTGGGGTGTTTTCGTAATATCAGGTGAGGGGTGTTCTTGTAATATCAGGTGTGGGATGTTTTTGTACTATCAGCTGTGCATCGGTATCCAGTGCAGAAAATTTATTACCTGGTCGTATACAGGGTGGGGTGAGTCACCTCTTGCAGACCGACGGCAGACGCAACATTAGAGACTCGGATGACTCAACCATAAAAGTGGTCAAGGCCAGCGACCAACTTCTAACGTTTCTTTCTCCAAAACGTAATGCAGAAAAAGTAATGCTTCTGATTCACCTGAACCTGTTCCTAGACATTATGCACAATTCTAACTTGCCACGGTGTTATTAATATAATACAAAAGGTAGGTATTTGTCCGTGGTTAATGACTAATACGCATCTCCACTGCTTAGTTGTAGATGGGAGTACTCACAACAGTGGTAGTAGTATATCTATTTAGAGTCATGCAATTCGCAACAAAAATTATTACCTTCCATCTAAGAGTAATTCCTGACTAATTTATTGAAAACATTATTTAAATGTTATCTATGCCAATTAAGATTTTGAGAACTGAAGAACGTGCTCTCATGTTTATGTCTTCTTAAAAAACGATGTGAAGATCTGCGAAAAGTCTAAAGAAAATAAGAACTCTTAGGTATTATTTGATGGTTTAGTACAATATCGAAATATATAGAATTTTTTTAGGATAACTTACGAAATTATATTGGGTGATAATTTTTTTTTTAGACGTACAGCCAAATCCTTATTCCCAACGGTTCACGGGTTTCTAACCAATGTACACTACCCAACTTAGAAATAGACATACACAAACATTCAAGGCTGACCCAGGATTCGAACACAGCACTCTTGCTCCAGATACGGTCATTTAACCTCTATTCCAAAGGCGTGCGTAGATGATAAGAATTGAATGAAATGATTATTAAGAATATTTATTAGGAGATAATATTTCTATAAGTAATTCCTATTGTTCATACCAAATTTATATAATCAATAATTAGAGTAGCGAAAGAGTAAATTTTCTTAATCTATGTGATTCTATTGTTCAACTGAACAATACAACTATACATAACTACTTAGCATACTCAATCACATCATTAAATAAATGAGAGGTGCAAATGTTTATGTTAATAAGTTACATTCATTAACATGTTAATATAATTATTATAGTATTATTCGACATATTTGCGTTTGATATTAACCAATATAAATGTTAACTGGAATGACCAGAATGATGATAATAAAAAGTTAACTTTTTTTTATATTTTGAAAATATACTGGAGCACCAGTTTTATGAACATCTAGTTTTGAAAAAGTCATTGTCGATTCATCACATGCTTCGAAGCCTGATAAAACCTCTCTGCTTTTCTAATACTTCATTTCCAAACAGGAGGAGGCATATGAGGTTATCTTAAATTTTGTGCAATATCAAATTTTCCTCAATAGATCAGGAAATACAGGGTAGAAAGAATTGGCAAATTTTTTGATTGCCATTTTACAATTAAAAATATGTGCGTATTTCATCAACAAGTACCGACACGAAAAGTGTATATATATATATATATATATATATATATATATATATATATATATATATATATATATATATATATATATATATATACAGTGCTTTCATGATGAAAGGATCAAATTCATTAAAAAATTAGGTTTCCATTTCATGTTAAAATCCTCGGACAGGTCGATTAGTATTTTTATTTGGGCATTTTTTCGCAATAAAAATTTTGTATACAGGGTGTCTCATTCAAGAGCTATGGCTTTGTCATTAGTTTTTTTAAAGGTAATACCCTGTATATTATTTCACTTTACAATTCTACGATAGATTCTTATCACTTGTTGTGAACATACCATATGCCTCAACTCGATGGATTGCCAGAAACGGAGATAGTGGGTAATGAGAGGTACGATATGAAAACACACAAATGTAATTACTAATTTAATTTTTACATATGTTCAATCTGTTGTCCGTTTACTTCGAGACATTTTTGAAGTCGATTCAATGTTTCCCGTTGCACATTTTCAATTACTTCTGGACTGATAAGTCTTATTTCCTGCCTGATTCTCTCTTTTAGATCATCAATATTATTTGGTCTATTCAAATAAACTTTAGACTTCAAATAACCCCATAAGAAAAAATCCAATGGGGTTATGTCCGGTGATCTTGGCGGCCACTCAATCGGACCTCTCCGTCCTATCCATCTGTTGGGAAAAGTTGCATCAAGAAATTGTCGAACAGCGATTGAATAGTGAGGAGGTGCCCCATCTTGTTGAAACCATATCTCGTTATTAGGTATGTCAGGATCTTGTGGGTTAGGAAACAAAACAGCTAAAGCCGGAATGAGTTCGAACTGGAGAAAGTTCAAGTAGTCCTCTCCGTTTAGTGTTCCTTCAAAAAAATAGGGACCAACTATACGATTTCGAACAATCGCTGCCCATGTATTAATTTTTTGAGGCCGCTGTGTGTGGCATTCTTGCATCCAATGAGGATTCTCGGTCGCCCAATACCTACAGTTTTGTCTGTTGACGTGGCCATTTAAAGTAAAGGTGGCTTCATCAGAAAAAATTATGTTTGTAATGAAATTTAGATGTCGATTATGAATTTCAAGAATCTGCTCACAAAACTGTACTCTGCGGTCAAAATCGTCTTCTAATAATTCATGTACCAGCTTAATTTTATAGGGATGATAATTATTTACCTTAAGTATTTTATGCACGGACCCTACTGATAAATTGAAATTATTGGAAATTGTAGTAATGGATGTATGAGGGTTATCTTGGGTTTCTAGTAGAACGTTCAGCACTGTTTCTTCAGATACTCTCGGTGGTCTTCCTTTAGGTAAATCTCTAACGTGGCCGTATCTCCTGAATTTTGATTCAATTTTGCTGACTGTCGATCTAGTAATTGGCGGACGATCAGGATGATTTTCATTGAATAGATTGCAGACTTCTTCTTGTGAACGCACCCTATCTCCAAAACCAATCATCATAAGTACTTCAATACGTTCTCTCTCAAGTAATTGTATTTTCTTAAACAATGAAGTAGTGTAGTGCCTGGAGCGTTAAAAATGTGAAAACTGCGGACTATACAGCACCAGTGAATGAATTCAGATGGTACATGTGAAATTTCATTATTCAGATTTAATGACAATGTTTACCTAAATTTTTTTTTGTACTTTTAATCCACATTTTAAATCTCCAGGTGCTCCACTATCTCCGTTATAATCTGGGAATCCATCAAGTTGAGGCATATGGTATGTTCACAAAAAGTGATAAGAATTTATCGTAGAATTGTAAAGTGAAATAATATACAGGGTATTACCTTTAAAAAAACTAATGACAAAGCCATAGCTCTTGAATGAGACACCCTGTATACAAAGTTTTTATTGCGAAAAATGCCCAAATAAAAATACTAATCGACCTGTCCGAGGATTTTAACATGAAATAGAAACCTAATTTTTTAATGAATTTGTTCCTTTCATCATGAAAGCACTGTATATATATATATATATATATATATATATATATATATATATATATATATATATATATATATATATATATGTATATATATATATATATATATATATATATATATATATATATATATATATATATATATATATATATATATATATGTATATATACATATCATTTGACCGTGAAATAACATATTTTAATCATTAATGATTTATCCCCATAATTTACACTAGACTAGACCATGTATTAGGCCAGTCAGTTTAGATAATCAATTGACAATAATTACAAAAGTTTTCGAACTTTAATGTAGGGTCGGGAAAGAGATAAAAACAAACTATGAAATTTTACAACCTTTCCGAAGTCCGGAACATTGTTAAAATTGCAAAAACATTGAATTTTGCCTTATGCTTTTGAAAAAAATTCCAAAAGTTCTGCGAACTTCGAGTAGTATTAAATATATTATTTTATATCACGTATCAAATTTGCAACCAATTTAAGAGTACGGAACATTTTTTTAATTCAAATTTAACGTTTTTCTTTGATAAACTGACCAAAAAAATTTCCAAAAGTTCTGCAAACTTGACAGATACTTCGGAAAAATATACCGAACAGTTGTATAAATTTGCAACCTTTTTAATGGAACGCAACATGTTTATTTATAATTTTTTTAATTCTTGGTCATTTTTTTGGGCAAGATGATCTCGAAATAACGAAACAAAAATTTCGAAACTTAGTTGCAAATTCAGAAAACCTCTATTCTAATGCATTTATAGTTTGCAACCTTGTACGCGGTCCGGAATTGCAATTTGCAAAAATATAAAAATCCGCAAATCATATTTTTGCAAATTGCATACAGTAACGGACCACGCACAAGGTTGCAAATTTCAAATGCATCAGAGTAGAGGTTTTCTGAATTTGCAACCAAGATTCAAAACTTTTGTAATTATTTCGAGTCCATCTTGCTCGAAAAAATTACCACGAATTAAAAAAGTTATAAATAAAATTGTTCTGGTCAACGTAAAAGGTTGCAAATTTATACAACTGTTCGGTATATTTTTCCGAAGTATCTGTCAAGTTTGCAGAACTTTTGGAACTTTGTTTAGTTAGTTTATCAAAGAAAAACGTTAATTTTGAATACAAAAAATGTTCCGTACTTTTAAATTGGTTTCAAATTTGATACGTGATATGAAATAATAAATGTAGTAATACTTCAAGTTTGCAGAACTTTTGGAATTTTTTTCACAAGCATAACGCAAAATTCAATATTATTGCAATTTTAACAATGTTCCGGACTTCGGAAAAGGTTGCAAAATGAGATTTGTTCCTTTCTCTATGTAGCATTCCGTAGACCAAACGTCAAAAACTTTTGGAATTATTGTTAAATTTTCTATTATCAATGTCTAAATTGACTGGCCTTTATCAATAACGTGTTGAGTTGATTTTTCATTTGCAATATCATAACAGTATACATATGTAGTGATGAGTGATATCGTGAATTCCAAATCACGTTGTGAAACGTGACTGTGACTTTTAAATATCAGTGATTTTAAAGCGTGACGTGATCACGGAGACGAATTGTAAATTTTCTAATAAATACAAGGAATTAATTTGAAGTATCGTAAATATTTGAAGCTCAGTGTGGTAATTAGTATGTTGCAAGATTTTGAACGTTTATTTAACTATAAGCTGCTTAAAAAACAAAAGAATTAGAACTGTAATGAAAAATATAATCAAATTTTCAAGAAAATATGACAAAACATGAAGCATAAGAAAATAAATAAAAAACTAATTATTAGGTCCTGAAGGATAATTTCACTTTGCACAAATTGCAGGAGGCTTAGTTTTCATCGACCTGAGTAAAGAATGTCCAAAGCTCCCTAGTTTTACGCCTATTCATCTTAAAAATTATTTTCACACGCTTCACGGCGAAATAACAGTAAAATATTAAGTATAGTATCGATAATATCAAACATAGTATCCATATTAAGAACGAAATAACAACTTACGACTTAAGATATTCAATTCAAATCAAATATCAGTAGCAATATCAGGCACGAAGAAATATCGCCAAGCAGATATCACATCTTTGAACTGTGACATCAATTCACGGTTTTTATCACATCTTTGAACTGTGATATCAAATCACGCTTTTTATCACGGGAAGGGAACTGTGACTACCTGTGACTTTTTGATATCAGTGATTTAATCACAGTTCGTGAAATATCGCTCAACACTATACATATGGATGAATACGTGATAGATCCATTCATAGATTGTCACATGAAAAGCATTAATTATAAAGTACCATAGATAATACATAGATATTCAACTAAAAAATTTACGATGTTTTGTATCCCTGGGAATTGGCCATTTATAGATTACTATTTAAACGAATTGCATTGAAAGATGATGCAAAAACTTGGACACATCTACGTGGTTGAGATCACATTTTTCTGAGCGATATAGTTATCAGGATTTCGATGACTTTGGTATATTCCACACAGAGATATTTGTTTATTAGAGAAACTATCATTTGAGAGTTGCTTGAAAAAACAATAAAACTAAGTTCGTTTCAGTATTACATACAAAATTTTAAGAATGATGGGAAAATATTTTGTATAATACGTAAAAATCTATCAGCTACATGAATGTAATTTATCTATTGACTATAAATCAAATGATATAACAAACTTGTTACTGTTCTTTTGAACCTAAGTTCATCATCAGAAAATTAAACAATTAATTGTATTATAGGAGCTTTTGACGATGAATGTGCATTTGAAACTGCAGTATTAAAATTCTTTATACAGAGTGTCCAGCGGCCGTTGGCGTGTACGTCACTCATTGTATATGACGTCGATCGTGAACACTGTTGCCAGACGTAATAAATAATCTTAAATCTAAATAGCTAACCCAATTTTCAACAAAATGAGATATCTTGCATGTTTGATATTGCGGGGATTTTTAGCGGTAAATTCAAATTGACCATTATTCCCTACCAGAAGTGTCTATCTATATGGAATCTATATTCATCGATCGATAAATCAAACTTAATTACAAAATCTTCTAGGTTACTCGGCGACTGTCAAACGTGAAATGCCGATTACCGGCGCGTTGGTCCAGAGGGTCCGACAACATTGCAAATTTTTCAATTAAATGACAACTTAACAAACATTCAACTTATTTTCATTACTCGGAATGTTAGTTTTTCATGAGAGATACATACGATTTGATATGTTAAGAACAGAATATTTGTCGAAATGGATGATCCGGTCACTATCACCATATAACTACTTTTTCAAAAAATTACTTACGACAGATATGAATTTTGACCATTTCGAATTTTATTTATTTGGGTAGGCAGCCTTGTGTCGTTATTTGCGCATGACAGTGACGTACACGCCAAATTAGACTGGACAGACTATATCACATGTTTCATTATTGAATAGATAAAATGTTAAAGTAGCTGTTTTCAATTATGAATAACTATCAAATAGATAATCTGTTCAAGTTCTTTTTCTGTTTATTTGATTATTATTTGGGAATGGAACTTCGGAAAATATTAATTAAGCTCGCGTGTTTTAACGCAGATACTTTATTGACTGACTAAATAATCTAGTATTACATACATGCGTAATATATTTCACAAAACTCTAGTTGAAAGAAGAAGTAATAAAAAAACTTAATAAAAACGAATATCTATCTCAGAAGAGTCAGTCAGCGGTAGGTACGTCAAAATTTTACATTAAATAGCATTAGTTGAAGCCTTTATTATTGCATAGCCCATTTCTAAAATTCATCGTGATTTATCAACAAATTATTCGAAAAATTCGTAATATGCAATAGATCTAATAAATGTTTTTCCCTCGAATGAAAAAACTACCAGGAAGGGGGTATGTCATCCCCGAATCGAATGAAACCGCCTTCGGAAATTGACTAATCGAATTATTCACACTGTCTACACAGTAATTAACATCGAATAAGGCAATCCCGGGCCAAAAAGTGGCCCGTTCAGGTGCTAAATTAGAAGTCACCTACATCTGCTTTATTTTTCCTTCTTAAGCTAATTAGTCATCATGGTTATTAAGACAGCCCCAAGGCAACCTTAATTGAATGTGCTGAAGTGATCTGAATTGATTTTTGCGTGAACACGATCTTTATCGGATATTGCTTGCATAATTCTTCGACTAATGTGAGATTCTAATTATTCCAATCATTTATTAGATGAGAATCATTCATTTAATACAGATTTCCATATTTCACATACAAAGATTAGAAGATTGAAATTGAATTTTCGGTAAGAAATTAATAGGTATAAGAAATTTGATTGATTTTCTTACTATATCTATGAACTATGATACTTTCACCGTGTGGTGAAACGCTGTGTGATAGATTTGGAATCAAATATGTGTTTTTCTAGTAATATTGTCATAGATTTTAAACAAGTAACGGCCTTATCAATTGAAAAAGAATAGTAATATTACTTTATTCCACTCATCGCAAAAAAATGTGACTTCCAGAATAACGAAAAGAACACATAGTATAATATACAGAGAATTATTAATACTCTTATCCATATGTCAAAATCCATTATTGTGGGAATAGTTTCTTTCACCAAGTATAGTCTACTTAAAATCTAGTGCTTGAATAGTACACTACAATACATGTACTTTATAAATTTTATCATGATTCCGTCTACTCTAAATTTTATTAAACACCTCTCGCCTGAATTACAGTCTGGTGTACCTTCACTTCTGTTCTACAAACCATTATAAACAATAATAATAAATAGAAGATGATGCTGGAACAAAATTTGACCACCCCGCTGAAAGAGGTTCAACAAGTAAACGAATCAATTATTTAGCAATCCCAGATTCACAATTCGCCTAGAAGAAAATGCTGAAATATTTTGTGTCCCTTCTTGAATCATTAAAAAATTCACTGGATTTAAATCTTATGTTCAGAGTTAGTTAGCTCAGTGTTTAACTGTCTGTCTTGCATTCGGAAGGTCCATGGTTCAAACTCCAGGGTCTAATGGTTAGCCATTAGATTTTTTTAGAGATTTCCTTATGGTGAAGATAAGTCACTGCTTACAAAGGCGAATGCTGAGCCAGCATTCATCCTCTGATGTCCACCTCGCCTCCTCTGTTCCATAATTGATATGGTCTCTCTTAATGCACTTGCATATACAAGTATATTCAATGATCAGGCTGAAGGAGTTACACCCCTTAACTCAAGCAGCTCGACTTCATTACACATAGTTAAGGGTAGAACATGTGGATTGCTAAAACTAGATTGTGCAACAGAGGTAGAGATATTCTTGATTCAGGGATGAAAAAATTCTCGAAACTGCGAGCAAATGATAAAATTTATATCAAAACTATAGAGACTGTTAATGAAAGCTAAAGAAAGCCTAAAACTCATAAGAAAATGACTATAAGAAACGCATATATAATAATATAGGAGCAATATATTCCTAACTATATTTGGGAATCAAATTTTCGTATACATTTTAATTCACATAATACTGTTGGTTATCAACTCCGATGTGACTTGTATATATCAAATGGAGTTAAAGAGTACGATTGAATTATTACCTGACCCAAAATTTGAAAATAGAGTGAAACAAAATAAGACACTCTTCAGAACTGTGAGCTATGTCGTTTGATTTACACCAAGCTATTTTCCGAATGGGAAATGTGCGTGCTACTTCTCAGTAATAAATAGACATTAGTTTTATAGCATCGAAAATATTTGAAAGGATCTTTCCTTGAGTGTTTGATACTTCGAAAAGTGAGGGGCGTATTCGAGTCCCTCTAATATTCATATTCATGGCATAGGATTTTGACAAATCGTCGTGAGTACCACGAAAATACTTTTCAACATCATTATGTATCCAGGGGGCGCTCAGCAGACTAAGACAAATGGTATTATAGATGCATTAGGTGGTTGCGGCCCAACGTTGACCGGATAAGTAAATAATATATAAAAGTAACAAACCAAGATAAATGACCCAAGTTAGCGAATCGTGAAGGCCTGCGTACTATCAGATTCCATCGATGGAACTTTTTTCCCTTGACGGAAGTGATATGCAGCACTGAACACGCATCCCCGTCGACAAATTCAATCACTTTCCGAATATTTGAATACCCTGTTTTATATGGAAATGAATACCGATTCGAACTCGCTCGCAGTTATACAGAATAATATATATATATATATATATATATATATATATATATATATATTATATATATATATATATATATATATATATATATATATATATATGTATATATATATATATATATATATATATATATATATATATATATATATATATATATATATATATATATACTTTCATTTAACTTTTTGTTCAACACCCTTTTCCCTCCAAGTTACAGCCCTTTGAAATTTGGTGAAAAAAAATTGTTTTTATTCAATACATCCACTTAGGAGAAAACTAGAGGAATGAAATTTGGCAGATAACTGCTGCTAATAAAATGGAAGTTTTTGAGTATTTTTGTTACACTAAAATGTTAGCACAAGGGGCTGAAAAAAACAACCCCTATAATATTTTGCATCAGAACTTTTTCATGTGCTTATACTTTCCTATTTAAAAAATATATTTGAAAAGACAGACTCAATCTGCAACTTTTTTATATTTTGACTTTTTATCATAAAGTTGTTAGTTTGATCACAAAAAAATAAAATAGTGCTCAGACTCTTCCCATAAATTCACAGAGAGGTTATCATTTATTTAAAAAAAACAAGTAAGCTGCTGTCAAATGAAGTCATATGACAAATAGTTTCATTGTCCTGATTTTTTCTAATTTCTAGACAGTTTTATAATGACTTCAAACATTTTTCACAACTAAATAAAACTTTATTGAAAGAATGGCATTTTTTTATTTAGTTGAAGAATATTGCAAATTAGAGCGGATTGAACAATAATTGTACTACTAATAACAATTAACAAATTATTTGACATTTGACAGCAGCTTACTTGTTTTTTTTAAATAAATGATAACCTCTGTGAATTTATGGGAAAATAGTCTGAGCACTATTTTATTTTTTTGTGATCAAACTAACAACTTTATGATTAAAAATTTAAATATAAAAAAGTTGCCTATCAAGTCTTTCTTTTTGAATATATTTTTTAAAAAGGAAAATATAGGCGCATTGAAAAGTTCTGATGCAAAATATTATAGGGGTTGTTTTTTTCAGCCCCTTGTGATTACATTTAAAGGTAACAAAAACACTCAAAAATTGCCATTTTATTAGCAGCAGTTATCTGCCAAATTTCATTCTTCCAAATTTTTCCAAAGTGGATGTATTGAATAAAAACAATTTTTTTCACCTAATTTCAAAGGGCTGTAACTGGAGGGAAAAGGGTGTTGAACAAAAAGTTATATGAAAGACCCCCCTTAATTTTTGCTAAAGAATCACCTATTGAAATCTTTCGCATCAATTTAGAAACACCCTGTATATATATATATATATATATATATATATATATATATATATATATATATATATATATATATATATTAATGTATAATTCTTGGGTGTAGGTCATTTATAAATTGAAGAGAGTTTTTCTCTAGGTTTCAATGATGAGCAATATTTACGCGTTTCGGCGATCAGCCATTTTCAAATCAAAATTTATTATCTAAAAACACAAACAATTGGTTTCACAAATACAATAATACACAAAGAACATTCTTGGAAATGTTGGAAATAAATTTAGACAAAAATTCAATTAATTCGAGAACACAATTAGATAGCTTTATTCACACTTATCAAAATCTTTTTCAATAATACAATTGCAATTTTATTTCCACTTTCATTATTTTTTTGTTTATTTTGTTGTATTTTTTGTTTTTTCTCAACCCCAGTGTAGGAAATTAATTTTCATTTTAGTTATAGAACAGATATTGTTTGCAGAGTTTGTTTTTGCGAATTATGTATTAATTTTTATTTAGTTTTGGATTTTTGAATGAAAAATCAGATGCTTTCAAGCCCTTTATCATGTAAACAAGGATACTATATAAAAACTGTCTTTCCATATGCGATCATCATGCATACGCTGCCACTCACAGTTTAACCATTGAAGTGTATTAACATTGATTGCTTCGTACTGTTATTCAATTCCATATATGAATTTTCACTTAAATTTATACGTAAGTAATAATTAATTTTAATTTTTGATGTATTTGTGGAAACCAATTGTTTGTGTTTTTTAGATAAAAATTTTGATTTGAAAATGGCTGATCGCCGAAACGCGTAAATATTGCTCATCATTGAAACCTAGAGAAAAAACTCTCTTCAATTTATAAATGACCTACACCCAAAGAATTATACATTAATAAATCATAAACAGGTCAGGAAATAATCCACTTAATATATATATATATATATATATATATATATATATATATATATATATAATATATATATATATATATATATATATATATATATATATATATATATATATATATATATATATATATATATATATATATATATATATATATATACATATATATGTATCCCAAAATTTTTTAGGATATTGTTGAGGTCATTTGCTACTTTTCCACCCTCAGACCCTGGGTCTTAAGAGTAACGGATAAGGGGATATGTTTTTTTTGAATTTTACTTCTCAAATTACTCTCAATCCTGCCTTTGAATCCTTTTGAAGTATTTTATTAATACCTTTGAAGGCACCATTTTTTTAGTATTTTTGTACGAAATTTCTAACTTCAGAACGGTTATTTAATTATTGTCAATAGTTTTCTCAATCATAAAAATAAAATTGTTATTCTCACCAATTATGAAAGATATCCGCCCTTTTGGCGGAATATCCGTAATTCGAAGCAGGAAATACTTTTTTTTAAACAATGTGTAGCATGCCGTTAGAAAATTCATCTAATAGAAATGTTCTCAAAATAAAATGAAGCACTCGATTGATGTAACGTTGTTCAACATTGAATTTTAAAGTTGATTTTTCTCTCAAATTCACTAATTTTGTGGAATACAAAACCTTGTATGTCCCTTCAGTAGTGTCCATTAATATAAAAATAATTAATTTTTTGAACAAGCATACTTTACAGAATATTGAAATGAAAATAGTGCTTTTACAGGAGTTAATGAAGAATTTACGATTACACTGGCGATATTTGGTAATTTAAGAAAAAACTTCCAAAAGAAATATCTCGTTAACTGTGACTCTTTGGACCAAGGGCTCAAAGGTGGCAAGGTAGCAAATGACCCCAACAAAATGTTGAAAGTTCATATGCCGGCTGTAATCGCCGTCAGCAGAAAACATCTAAATAACTAGCAGAGAAAAATTGTAATCACATGGTGGTTATAGAAATAGACAAAAGTTGTTCTTTTTTATGATGAATAAATACACAATGAATGACTTTCCCCATATGGTATGATGGTCTAATATGTGACAGAAAACAGTAAAATCTGGTGTAGCTATATACAAATTGAAATGGAATATAAATACATTGAATCATTTTCAAAACAGTTCAAATATGAATAAATTTCTTATATGGTAACTTATACTTTTTGTATAGTCGATTTCAGGTTGATTCAATAACTATTAATGCCAAACTGTATTTCTGAAGGAAGGTTTGAAAAAACTGAAGCATGAATGTCGTGATAAATCATTATATCTCGTGAAAATAAATGCAAAAGAAGACTTCTACTACCTTGCGCTATCAGATTCAGCGTATTTTATTCGGCTTCGAGTCGCTGGCGAGGGACGCCATTCTATAAGTTAATTATGAGCAAACATTCCAGCCAAGTTCAAAGAATTCCAACACGTTTAGAACCCTTTGTTGAAAATTGAAGTTACCCTCATTCTTCGTATAAATCAAAATGCAAATAGTCCATTAGGAGACGACATTGTTCCTTCCTGAGGCGGACTGACCATAAGGGCATACAGTCAATCAATGTTACGCCGTACAAAACTGCTTTTGACGTAGCCGGATTGTCGCGTGTGCTTTTTTTATTACCTCATCTGCAAATACCGGACTGAATTAAACACTTTGCAGGGATGCGAATGTGATGAAAAGCACGGAAGAATTACTCTCGTTCTCGAGAACCCTTCGGCATTTCAACTACTTCTCTCACTTTTTGCAATTTGAGGCGGACAGTAATACACCGATTATAACGATGGAATTCTTGAAATTAACACAAAGACTCATTGCGTAATGGCTACTGGAGATTCGCCCCAAAATTAAAAATGAAACGCGTGAGCAGCAGAGCTCCGTCACTAAGGTCGTATTTTCCCTTCAGAGAGGAGATACGCGAAGTAAGAATTGGATAGAGAAAATCAGGCTGGTTGACCCTATCTAAAAATGAATCGTGTATTGAATGCGGTCCAGGTTCGATTAGAATGAAAAACGATCGCCGCGAAGTGAAGCGCATGTACAAAAATACATGGAATAGCGGCGGTCGGGAAAGAAGCTGAAACCCACAATAAATCTCTACACTAAAATAGGCGGTCGGGTAAAAAGCTGTAACCCACAATAAGTCGAACCACAACATCAACTCCATCTAAGTACCAAATTCCAACCCTCTAACTCAATCTGCAGAAGCTGTCGAAATAAGTAACTTTTCAAAAACAACAAGTCTCTACTTAAAAATTGCCGTGGTTGTAAAAAAGTTTATACCTTCAAATGGTACTTCCCTAATATTAACTTAATTCACACATATACGTTTTTAACACTCTAACTCAATTTTTAGGGGGTTTAGGGATGCAAAAACCGTGTAGTTATTACATAGTAAAGTAACACGAATAAATAATCAATGGACGGTTTCTTTTTCGCTTGAAATAATGAAGTGGATATCAACAGTTGTAGTTCTACATAATACATCTAAGATAATGTGACAGAACTTCTGTTATTATTTGTGTGAAATAATAATGTATGCGTACAATTAATATACCATATAGTCCGAAACTTGAACGAAGTTTCATTGTATTTTTCCTAGTGTTCTGAAATAGATCAATTGATGTGAAGTATAGAACAAAACGATGGCTGGACCAGGTGAAGCAGTTTACAGGAAAATCTTTCCAAGACAGCATTAGAAGCTCGTCAGATAGAGAGGCATGGAGAGAAACTGCTAAAAACACGACATCAGGCAAACATAAGATCACGACGCTTCAAACATGAAGCGAACGACTAGAGAAGAAGAATAGAATATACTACAAGTCATGAGGTACTATCCTTATCACATGACAAGTCTACAGATCTTAGTAATATCCGTTACATGTTACATATATTACTAACATGTCAGTAATATATTTATATAATAGGTAAATACCTATAAATACCTATATATATGTATATATATATATATACATATATATATATATATATATATATATATATATATATATATATATATATATATTTATATATATATATATATTTATATATATACATATATATATAATATATATATATATATATATATATATATATATATATATATATATACATATATATATATATATATATATATATATATATATATATATATATATATATACATATATATATATCTATATATATACATATATACATATATATATATATATATATATATATATATATATATATATATATATACAGTGCCAGATTAGCCACGTAGCAAGAGTAGCAAATGCTATACGGGCCCCGCGCTCCAACGCTTGTCTGACAGTAAAAAAAGTTTAGAATAAGCATAAAATATCTTGCAAGCGTTTTAGGCTATGCTTCACTCACACTTGAAAATCTAAAACTCGATTTCGTCACGTTAAATCGTAGGTACCTATAGGTTATATAATACCTACCACGAGAAACGTTGGTGTCAAAATCTACAACAATAATTTAAAGTTTTACCACATTTCTAAAAATTGAGCGCTGGCCGCACAAGTTATTTGTTTGTACTACTTGCACTGCACTACACGCAAGTTTGTATCACTGCAAAACTAACAGGGGAATTCCCTGATATTGTCATCTATCGAGCAGCTATATAAAATAGGATTCTATTGACTATCAAACTATTAGAATTTGATGTACATTTATATTTGGCGCAGCGTAAAAAACTGTAAAAAGCTCTTTAGATGTTAGTCTGGCGTTGTATTTTAGTTGCATTAGTTTATATTCCATCATATTATTGTAACACCAACACTTGTGACCTCCTGGTGAATGAAAAAGAGTGGTCGAAGTTTCATTTCAGTTCTCATAGCTCAACCCCAATCAGCTAACTGACCGTAGGCAAATTGGCTCAAATAGCTCTTTCACAAGTATCATGGACGTCATTTACTTACATGAATATAAATTTGAATTTGATTGTGCGTATCTACATTTGATTGTACCCAATGAATATTTAAAATATATATATTTTTATAACCAAAGTTAGAAACAAACCAACTAGTTTGATTTGTAAAAGTTATAAAAAAATATAGGGAGTTTATTTCAAAAATTGCCACTCCAGGTTGTCACGCACACATTTTCGGTTTTATTCTCTAATCTGAGTTTAATACTACAAACTTGAGAACCTAAAGTAAACCAAGGGCCCCTTGGCCGTATTTGCTACAGGCCCCGCTCTGGCTTAATCCGGCACTGTATATATATATATATATATATATATATATATATATATATATATATATATATATATATATATATATATATATATATATACAGAATTATCAAACTAATAACAATTATTTTGATACTGTTATCAGACCATAGCCGTTATGAGAATATTGTTTTTATTCTACTAAATTCTTAGTAAATCTTTCTCTCCTGAAAAGATCACTGTTTTAAATCGTTTCAATTTGCTTGAAAATAATATATTGAACCTAATATAAATTATCCTGTTTTTGTTTTATTTAATTACTCCCAATTTCGTACTTACCGGGTTTCCCCCCACTACACCTCTCGTCTTTTTGGGTATTGTATTTGTTGTTTAATAATATACACCAACTAATATGTTCTTCTCAGTTAGTTCAAAAATTTATTCCAATATGATATCGTATAGAGCGATCAGCTCTTTTTCCATTATAATTCAACAGTAAATTAACCCTGAACACATCTCTGGCCTCGAAATATTTTTGACACCCAATATCCATGGACGCATTCAATCGACAGAAATCTGCCACTCATTAAAATTGGGGGAAGTAAATGCACGAGCCAATTTAAGCCTGTTCGTGCATCGTAAATTAGCAGAAAGATAGGAGATTAAGAGAAAGAGTTAATTGGAAATTGTTTCGGCAGGGGCGCAGGCAGTGTTCATCAGGGCACATGCTACCCTGTAGATCTTTTCATATTAGATTCATAGGAATGAGGGCGTCTAGGAGTTCGATATCAATTTTCATAAATGAATTTATTGCAGTATCTGTTTAGTTTTTGTAAAATGCTTTTTTCCCGATCATTTCAGCTCTCATCTCCGTCTCAGTTTCAGTCGAACTGTCAGTTCAACCTGTGTGTGGTGAGGATCAGAAACTGATAAGAAAACTGAAACGGAGAGGAAGAACTGACGGGATGAACCAGATCAATTTGTATCACCGCCGTTTTCATTTTAGTTCGCTAAAATTATGTTGACATTTATTGTAAGTGAAAATTATATGAAATTACATCAGAATGGTCTTAAACTGAGAACTATGTGGATCGTGTAAGAAGAAATTGACAAGACCGTATTAACTGACAGTTCGACTGAAACGGAGATGTAAATGATAACTGAAATGAACGTGTAAAAAGCCTTTTAGATTGGTTTAACCAAATGATGTTTTTTTTATGAATTACGGCAAATAGTGTGCAGCTGTTTCGAAAGTAAAATCAATCTTCAACAGTTTTTTGCACTGTAGTTAACAAAACCACGATTTCTTTGCATTTGCATAAAAACATCATTTTTCTGTAGCGAATCTATTGAAGTGTCATACGAACGCTTTGAATGAAATAATCGATCTAGACATCATTAGTAGTCAATGCGTGTCGAATTTAATTTATGTAAAAGCGAAGACATCGTTAGTTACAGTTTAACTTTTTGTGCGAATTAAACTTCCGTATCAATTGATAATCTTAACAGAATAAAAGACTCATGGGATGAGCGCTTTCACTGCTTAATTGTTCTTTGACGTCAACAATTTTTTTGCATAACGAAAGGATTCGCATCTGTGCCAATAACTTCATAGTTCATAAATTGTTTTTTCTCTACTCCATTGAAATTGTATGTACGTATATATATTTTTTTCGTCGATTTTTAAGCAATAATACAGAATGAAATATAAAACTTGTTGTTGATAAAGAATGAATTGTGGAGGTTGAAGATAGAGATGATGAGGTCAGATAAGTACCAGTGTTTGTAAGTTTCAGTAAGATAAGATATATAAATATAAAGATATAAGTATAATATCAGTGTATTATTATAGATTACGTATTCTTTTGAAGTGGACAATTGATAACAAATTTTAAAGATAATCTACTATTCGTATTGTGATAATCAGATATCGGAATGAATAATCAAAGGAAACAAAAAAAATTAGCGATTTCAGCATCAACTTTTCTAGTGAAAAGTAAGCAATTATTACAATTTCTTTTGGTTAAACTTGATTTAAGAGTTATCAATGATGCAGCGAAATCTACAGCAAAATCTTATACCAGTATATATGCAGTTTTAACTAGATATTTAGGTACATACAATAATTGTAATCTTTTATAGACAGATATGATAGATTTATTCAAAATAATCTCTCTGCATTTACCTATTCTTCCATTTGAATGTTTGTTTAATATAGATGTGGGATTGATTTTTGTAAATTTGGGCTCAATAGATTTTCCTCTGTCTTGCCAATAATAAAAATATTATAAAAATAATAATTGAATCGCAAGCATATGTGTCCCACTAGGGTTACCACAAACCAATCATTACTAAGGCTAAATGACCTGATTGAGTTTATAATCAGTTCTTGTTTTAATAAGAATCAATGATAAAAAGTTTATTTTCATAACTTTAAAGAAAAATATCAATTACAAATTTATTACTTTTCCTTCCTTTATTTTTTTCATGCAATTACTTCCAGACGTTGTTTAATTGTTTATATGCGCGTGTTATTTAGTATAAAGCGAAAAAACCATTTTCTTCGATTTTATCTGATATATTTGCTGGGAGGAGAGACTTTGCCGCTTTGGCACTAATAAAGCTAAGAGAAAATCCTCTTTCCCATAAACATTCAGCTTTTAATTCAGCGATCCACAGAGCGCTTTCAATTCCATTATCCGTAACAAATTCAGCAAAAAAAATTTCGACTATAAAAATAATTGCTTCAAATAATGGTGTTCATACAAGTTTGATAGATAAAATGCTAAACAAGAAACGTAGTCATCTATAGCATACAACAGCATATATCCTCAATTAAAAGTAGAAAAATCGGAAAAATTCACATCTTTAACATATTTTGGTCCTCTAACAGAAAAAGTTGCTTATGTCATACCTAAATGTAATATTAAAATTGCTTTCAAACCTAAGACAAAACTCTCAGGATTTTTATTCGATGCCAAAGATATCACCTCAAAATTTGAAAGTTCAGGAGTTTATAAATTGATTTGCCCTGTATGTAAAGAAGTGTATATAGGTCAGACTGGTCGATTGTTCAAGACAAGATTTAAAGAACACCAACAATCTTTTTTGAAAATAAAACGGATTCAATGTTTTCAAATCATTGCCGTGAAAACCACCACCCATTTCTACAAATAGATAATTTTCAAATCATGCACAAATTACCGAAAGGAACAAAACTTACTTACTTAGAATCATTAGACATTTTTAAACTCAATCATAATGCAAAAGATATCTTGCTGAACGACCAGATTGACTTGATATCTTCTCCTATATTTAGTGTATTCAGACAATAACGATTTTTCTGAGAACATTGTATTGTACCAATTTGGGAAATCCACTCGATTAGCCCTTCTTGAAATATGTTTCTCTTGTCTATTCAGGTACCTTCAATAATTTTTTTCCCACCCGCGAGCGCAAATCTGTAATTATGTATTCAGTTCTTAACTCAATCTGTCCGATGATGGTATAGCGACCGAAATTGTAATTGCAGTGTTATATTTTTCAAAGTATTTTTGTGATAATAAACGCAGTAAATTCAAATTAAGTGTTTGTTCATCATGTTAAATTATCACGTAGTAACGACGGATTCCATCAACTATTTAAGAGATTTAATCAAAACATCGCCCTAAATTTAGTCGATTTTGCAAGCGAACAATCACCGCCAATTCAACGGTCTTCAGTATTCGTTCAAACTGCGTCGCGGATTTCTGAAACTCGTAATCATTTTCATTGTTCTGAGATATCATGGTTTGGTTTTCTATTTATTTAGTTGCGCATATATGAGGCACAAATTGGACGGCATTTCGAATAAAAGATAAGAACTCTTACCTCCGGAAATGCAGGATTAAATTCAATTAAGAATTTAATAAACAAGTACTTTAGAGTTAATTCTGGAAAATATATGATATATTCTGTGCTGGGCAGATTTAATAAAATGGAGAAATTGATTTATCATCGAATGAAATGACATATTGCGCAGAGATCGTTTTGTAATTAGAAAAATATTCATCTAATAACATTTGTGTTCAATAAATCTATTTATGGAACAGAATTGTATTTTGTTTAATTTAATTTAAAGCATTATTTCAATTTCTGTATTCAATTAATTCTTCAGAATAATGACTCAATAATTCTGTTGTAGTTTATGGTCAGAATGGTTTAAATTTTTTTTTCAACTCGAGGGACCTACGGTTTAACGGTCAATGGGCTTGTAAACGAAGTACATTACCCAACAATTTAATCGTATATATAGAACCACTAAATTCCGGACATACACAACACCTTGAACCCACAAACCTCGGTTTACAAACGGTACAAGGCGGTACACCTTACCGCTGGTCTACCGAGGCCTTTCAGAAGTTCGGTAAAAATATCAATGTTTTTTGTTATTCAAATTCCGAAAATGTGCAGTATTCAAAAAATTCAAAATTTATCTATTTATCACTACACTACTATACATTTTTTGCAAATGTGTTTTTCCAAAATTTTTCATTGAAATATCAAACCTTCAGAAAACGAAAATAAACTATGTATAGATAACAAGATATAAATTTACGAATATCTAGACAAGTACGTTATAGTTATACGTGAAGTATAGTTCAAGTGGATATTGGCCAAAGTTCACTTTCACAAAATAAATAAATCATTTATTATCGATCTATTAACGATTGTTTTCAACTTAAAAATCAGCAAATCTGAGTCAGCAGTGATCTCCGACAGTATTGTCGTTAATTCTCCTTGTTTTTATTCTTTTGGCGTACACTCAACCCAGTAGTTCAATTTGTAGGAATTGAAGTGGTGTAATTCAGCTTTCCAACTGGATTTGGAGTGGCTGAAAAGATGCACAATGCTCTAAAATCCGCAAAATTTTTTGAAATTTAGATATAAACATTCAGGAGTAGAAAGAAATTGATTAAAACCCAAATAATGTACTTCTCTAACTTCAAGTGCACGTACCAAATGTTAATCCTCTTTCTAACTCAACGAGCAGAAACTGCTCTGGTGAAACCACTAGTTGGCACTTCCCTACTATCAACTCTATCCACGTACGAAATTTCAGCCCTCTAATTCAATTTGGGCGAGCTGTGCGCGAAGCATCAAAAACAACGAAAAACCCAAATCTCTATATAAAAATGGTGGTGGTTAGGGAAAAAGTTTATACTACCAAAAACACTTCCTCAGCATCAACTTGAACCACTTACCATTTTTCAACTAGATGAGGGTTTAGTTAGGTTAAGGGTGCAAGAATCCTCCAAATATTGTTTTATATATATATATTATATATATAGTATATATATATTATATATATATATATTATATAGTATATATATATATATATATATATATATATATATATATATATATATTATATATATATATATTATAAATTGGCGTTATGGTTGGCAGTTGGCGATGGTCAAATGTAGGAGAGTGAGTGCGAGTGCACACACTCCAAGATATATAATACACAGTAGAAGGATATTAATAAACGTTTCGGAGGTTCCCTCCTTCTTCAGTATTAATTTGTCTTATATATTCTGCAAAAAAACATAGAAGTTATGGCAATCTCAAATATTTTCCTAATTTATATGTAATCTAACCTCTTTTTATCTAATATATAGTGTAAAGTGTTTTAAAATTGTGTTATTAAGTTAATATGTGGTCTTGGTTAATTTCTGCTGACCATTTTGTTTTTGATTTCTGTTGTACTTGTTTGTCATGTCATGGTGCATGGTCATATCCTGTGCAAGATGCGTGCGGTGTGTGTTGTGTTCCGTCTGTTTTTCTGTCTTCTTTGTCGTTTAGGTCTTGTTATAGAAAGGTATGGTAAAATTGGGCTCAGGTGTTTGATGTCTTGTCTGTCGTTTACTGTTTTTTCCAAATTTCGTTGTATTTGTATCATTTCCCATATCTCTCTGTGTTTCAGTTTAGGTTCAACTGTTAAAATCTTCGTCCCCCCCCCCCCCCACCCCCCCCCCCCCCCACCCCCCCCCCCCCCCACCCCCCCCCCCCCCCACCCCCCCCCCCCCCCACCCCCCCCCCCCCCCACCCCATTAAAAAATTAAAAATAAAATAAGATACTTACTACATTTTTGTGATATTTCTCAACAGAGTGCAAAAGTTCATAGGGTTTCACATGAAATTGAATATACAGCTAAACACGTTTTGAAAAACTTTTATAATATATATTTTTTTCATACATACATATATATATATATATATATATATATATATATATATATAATGTATATATAATAGTATATATAATATATATATATATATATATTTTATATATATAAGCGATACATACATATATATCATATATATGATATAGTATATATATATATATATATATATATATATATATATATATATAGAATACCTCAGGGAATATCATATATATGGAATACCTCAGGGATCTATATTGGGACCGTTATTTTTCATTCTGTATATGAATGATTTGCCAGGAAATCTCAAATGCCACTCAGTCCTGTATGCAGACGACACGACCTTAGCAATAAAACACGAAGAATTGCGTAAAATAGAGAAGAATATGGAAGATATCGATAGAAACGCTTCAGAATGGTTCAATGCAAACAAGCTATGCTTAAATAAGAATAAAACCAAATCCTTAATATTTACTTCATCTAAACGAACTTCGTCATCAACCGATACTGCACCTTTTCTAGGTTTTATCATGGATACACGACTTACATGGGCCAACCACTGTGAGAAATTAGTTCACTGTCTTCACAAATTGGTATTCTCAATAAGACGCATTAAACAAATTATAAATGTTGAATCAGCTCTGGAAGCGTATTTTGCTCTTTTTCATTCAAGGATGACTTATGGAATAGAAATATGGGAAGTTTCAGCTCACATCACTAAAGTATTGAAAGCACAAAAAGAAGCTATAAGAGCATTAGAAGGCGTCAGCCCCGAAACCCATTGTAGACCCCTGTTTCTTAAATACAGAATACGTACAGTGGTCTCCGAATTTGTCATAAAACTAGTCATGGATATAAAGTATAACAGCTCAACACATCAAACCTGAGGTCACATGCAACCATATAACATCCGCAGCAACAAAAATTTACAAATTACAAGGAAAAGATTGAATATTGGTGATAGGCTGACTGTTGGTACCAGGCTATACAACAGATTACCCCTTGGATGGAGAACATTAACCGCAACAACTCTGAAAAAAACACTGAATGTATACTTCAAAGAATATCCAGTTTATCACCTCGAAGAAAACGATTTTAGTAGGTCAACAAATTGATGATTATTTTCATATATTTTTTATATTTATATTGTATACTATATTGATATATGTTGTATACTGTGTATATGTAGTATGACACGACTGTAATGCAGTTAAAATAAAATTATTATTATTATTATTATATATATATATATATATATATATATATATATATATATATATATATATATATATATATATATATTTATATATATATATATATATATATATATATATATATATATATAACTACAAAGAGGAGATTTATCGTTTATCGCGGGGAAGTATTATATAAAACAAAAGCAAAATTATCGGTCAAGCCCGCATATGTCGAGGTCTGATGAGGACCAATGAGTCCGAAACACGTGTAAACGGCTGCTTCGACATATGCGGGCTTGACCGATAATTTTGCTTTTGTTTTATATAATACTTCCCCGCGATAAATCTCCTCTTTGTAGTTTATTTCCACGGTCCAGGATCGCGCGGATGGCATTAATCGCCTCCGTGGTTATAGTTAGACCAATCTCCCAAACCGGAGAGATCGAACAATGTACCACAAATGTGTGATTGTCTTCCGAAGCAAAGGATTCTGCTTGTTGTTGCTGTTTCATCTCCACATATATATATATATATATATATATATATATATATATATATATATATATATAATATATATATATATATATATATTTATATATATATATATATATATATATATATATATATATATATATATATATATATATATATATTCATTTTGAAATAATGCATACTGTAAGATTCACCGATCAAATGGTTCAAGTAGATTGCGGCGGAGTTGCTTCAATCCCTTTCTTCGCTGTCAATTATTTTCGCAGCCGTCCAATTATGCCTTGATTATGGCGATTGTGGCACGATCAATTAAAAATTATTTCGAGTATCCCGCCTACTCGAAAAATAATGAAACGAAACCCCAAATTTAGTCGATAAATCGTTTCAATTTGAAGACCCCTTGAGTGAGCCATGATGAGTGTGTAAATAATGAAAGCGGTTCGTGTATGTCAGATAAAAGTATGATTGAGCGGCAATACTCTACTCTGGGGACATATTTCAGATGTCACAATTCTCTACCGCCAAGATTGGACCGCCACAAATAAATGTGACCGTTTGACACCCTCTTCGCGAACAATGTAAGAGAATATGATCATCTCGCTTTTATCCAGCATTCCGTTATCTGGCTCAATTGCTCATATGGTGAGCCGTTTCTTTATCTACTGGGACTGCCTAATTTACATATCTCGCTTGAGGAAAATCGCTTCCATATTTCCGTTTCTCTATCTCAAATCAAATACTCGATACTTCAACATTTAGGTAAATTTGCCAATGGAAAAACAATACACTTTTACAGCTATCATTTTTTTGGTGGGTATCGATAATCCAGGCGTCGCCTGGGTCAAAACTCATCGTTAATAGCTTGATAGCAACATAATCAGTTGAACACTTCGCTTGTTAATGATCTGTTGACCAAAGCTGACACTTGACTGACAAAAACGCTAGAAAAATCATTTAATTTTGGGAAGTTATAAGGTTTTGCAACCTTCTTCAACCCTGGCTTCACTTAATTGATTTTCCTGACCTTTACATTTATAATAAAAAACCTAATTATCCTATATTAAAAATTAAATGATAAGAAAACAACTTGTCTAAAAACCACAAAATGAGAATAACTTTTTATTCGACTAGTTTCGCCTGTTACAGCATTATCAAGACTGAATACATAATTGCAAAGACATCGCTTGAAAATATAAGTATTTCGGTTCGGTAACTGTGGGGGTGGTAAAATGTAATCGATGGGTCCAAGTTATCAGAGATTTAACAGTGGGGAGTGGTTTAAGTCTAACTGGTCATTGAGAAGAATGTAATTATGGGATTTTTGGATCTTGTTTATTTCCATGGCTTCCAGGAAGTTCATTATCATACCTTTATCACAGTAATGAAGAAGCCTGGTTTCAAAACATCTCCCGGTCTGACCTATATATGTTGAATTACATTCTTCACAGTCCATTCTATAAATTCCTGTTCTCTTCATTGGATCGACTTTTGACATTTTGTTATTAAAAATCATTCTATCCAATCTGCTGTGACTCGAAAAAGCAGTATTCAAATTATTATTTTTAAAGAATTGAATGATCTTCGAAGAGGGGATGTGCGTATAAGGGATGCTCCCTCTCGTCTCGTCTCGAAATTTTTTCGAGAGAAAATATCTCTCTCGTCTCGTCGAGACGAGACGAGACGAGACGAGAGACGAGAGTCTCTCGTCTCGGCGGCATCACTAATAGCAACATAATCAGTTGAACACTTCGCTTGTTAATGATCTGTTGACCATAGCTGACACTTGACTGACAAAAACGCCTAGAAAAGGTCATTTATTTTGGGCGTTTTATGTTTTCTTATTATTTAATTTTTAATATAAATATGAACTACCACAGAGTTGATTCATCGTCCATCGAATTTACCTAATTATCCGATATTTGGGGAATTGCATCTAGTTTCTGTTTTCGACTGTGGAAATTTGAAAAGTCTTGATATTGATATCGAAGAGTCTTTCCTAAAAGATTGTCTAATAATAATTTTCATTTATTGAATAATTTCACCTTTGCAATAGATTGCATCTGACTAACTTCGTTCGTAAATATAATTAATTTGTCCATCTCTGAAATTAAACATGCCGCTCGCGTTGGAAGTATCAACATTCAAAACACATATCAATACACGTCGTATACGAATACAGCTGACCTTGAGAGTGCAACGCGTACATTATATAATTTTCAGTCCTAGCTTCCATTCGCCTTAAGTCTGGAATAAGGATAAGGACCTTCGTTAGAAAAAACAAGGAAACGGTGTCATGGGACACCAGGTAGGAACGAAGTTCCTTCGAATAATATAGAAGTACCACAATTTGCGAAAACGAAACATGTGCGTGTCGGGGCGCACGACAGAAGTGATAACTTATACTAATCCAAGTTGAAATAATTAATATTGAAATGTGGGGCTAAGAGCTCTTACGAGATTGTAAATAGAAACATTAAAAAAGCCAGGAATAACCTCTGGGATTTGAACCCAAAAATACGGCATACCAGGGTTCAGTACTTAGACCACTCGGCCTTCAACGTAGTGTGAAGTTTAGACGCAAGAGTGTACATAACGAGAGGATAATGTATTCTGCATTCTGTATTTTTGGGAGTGCAGTCGAGACCACAGCACTTAGGCCCCATTGGGCCCTTTGTGCATCCTCCCCGGGAACAACAGCAGCCTAGGCTCCCAACCATCCCAGTCGTTTGAAAAAGAGGGTGATTGCACCTAGGGGGATTTCCCTCAAGGTGGCTAAAATTGGCCACCGTCCACCCAGAATGGATTCTCGGAGTGACGAGATAGCGGGGCATTCACAGAGGACATGTTGTACCGTCTCGTCTTCCTGTTCACAGCCTCTGCAGAGAGGTGTGTCGCTTAATCCCATATTAAATAAGGGCTTCCGAAGTTGGCAGTGTCCCGTTAAAATTCCCACGACATTGCGTAGTTTTCCTCTGGGCATCGCCAGGAAGTCATTGCTGCATCTTTATTGGGATAATTTAAAAGTTCCCTGGCAAGTCTGCAGGTGGTTGTTTCATCCCATAGGATTTTGAGTTTTTTTTTATCATTTGTGATTTTGCTGTCAGCGGTAGTAGGCTGGAAGGGCCAGGACCGAATATGTTCAGGCCGGCTGCTTTTCTATCCAATTCGTCAGCTTTTTTGTTGCCATTGCATCTCGAGTGGCCTTTAACCCAGCACACCATAATTTGGTTTGTATGGGCTGCACCCGCGAGTGCTTGATGGCATTCCCATAGCGACTGTGAAGTTATTTTATGATTCTTCAGGGCCAGTAACGATTGTCTACTATCTGTGTAGATTTTAATGGTTTTGTTCGTTATGTTCCTACGAGCAATCTCGTTCGCGGCTATGGTTATGCACGTTAGCTCTATCTGAACTATGTTGGCATATTTGTCCATGGTCCACTTAAGTTGAAATCGCAGGTGTCTCGAATATATTCCACAGCCTGCTCCTTTTTCTCGCTTTGATCCGTCCGTGGAAATATTGATCGTTCCTTCATCGGAGGTCTCATTTCCACTGTTTGTGTGTATTGAGTAGGGTTTATCAAAAACAAATCGCCGGGGTATGCTGTCTGCCTTAACCTGTAGCAGGGGCATCGTGTTAGTAGCCTCAAGCCACAGGCGACGTCTAGTCTCCCCACATCCTACTTCTGGCTTTATACCAATAGTCTCAAGGCGTGCCATAGTTGCCAAGGCCACTTCTTGTAGATAAATATCCAAAGGTGGCAGGCATAGCATCACCTCTATTGCCCTAGTTGGTGTTGTTCGCATAGCTCCGGTCACACTTAGACACGCGGTCCTTTGTATCTGCCCAAGCTTGAGTTTTGCTGTTGCCTGTTGGCTTTTAGGCCACCAGACAACGGCTCCATAGGCTATCATCGGTCTCATGATGGCAGTGTATATCCACATGACCACCCTGGGTTTCAGTCACCAGGTTTTCCCCATGATCCTGCGGCACTGTCCGTAGGAGATGTGTGCCTTTTTTAGTCTTCTCTCCAGGTGAAGATCGCAAGAGGATAATGTATCGCCACGCTATATAATTGAATATAAACCGACAATACGAAGATATTATTTTATGGAACAAATTTGTAAAGCTATATATTTTCATTATGCCATATCTGAATCCTATCGTAATCTGTTCTTTTATGTATATAACTTATACAAAATTATTTCGATGTTTCACATCTGACGTTTTCGAGTTGCTTGTACATGAATTAATGAGTACATATAATGAATGCATTGACGATTGACGTGACGGAGTGGGATCAGAAAGAGAAAGGATGAGAGAACGGAAAGAAAGTGGGAGAAAGTGAAAGGTATACAATATTCGCTTGTGTTAACTAAAAGCGTGACTTTCGTCAGTCCACTTCCGTCACACTTTTCGTCTCGCATATTTTTCAGTTTCTCCTCCAAGTCTGCCGTAAGGAACTTCGTTCCAAAAATTTGTTTTCACTCTATCCCTGCCATTCAGGATAACTGAATTATCTGAAAGCTTTGAGGGTTGTATCGTTCGATCGGCTCTAAAACGTATTATGTTTCTCATTCATCCTTACAGTTTTTTCGATTTAAAGAACATCGAAAATCAATCGAGCTTGAGTTCGGGGCATTGTTCATTATGACTCAGTAAACACTCTTTGTCATAGTAACTGTCACTCCAAAAGTAACATCGTTGCGAGGGTCAGTTCGACAAAGTTTCTCTGTACCATCATACATAATATAACTTGAGTTGTATAATAAAAGTGATATGAAGTCGAGTTCACGAATACTAAACTAGTTCGAGTGGGGGCGAGGACCGGGGTCAATTTAGAAGGGCGGTTCAGAATCAAGCAACTTTTACAACTTTCCGAGGTTTATATCTCCTAGTATTAGACTTTAAAATGTTCATTTTACTGCATTATTTTATAAACATTACCCCCGCAGCTATTAAACAAAGAGTTCAGAAATGCCATATACTTTTATGGTTATTGAACGGCAAATCCAATTTTTGGGGCTATTTAAGACGTTGGGAGGCTTCCCGAAGAATATGCAGTGACATTTATAACCTGGAAAATCTCTACGTTTTATGACCGATATCCTATCGTGATTTTAATATTCAAATTGTAAATAGGGTATTAAAACTTGGCCAATATTCCACGACCAGGCTACGCTAGCATCTCGAAAGCCGCTTTCATCCATATTCTCGAGTAGTTATTACAGGCTTTTTACACGATCATTTCAGTTTTCATTTCCGTCTCCGTTTCAGTCATTTTATATGTTTTTGTTAATTTCTGTCAACACGACCCGTACAGTTATCAGTTCTGGTCGATTTTGACGTAATTTATATTATTAATTATTGATGAGGCAGATACTTATTCATATCATACATAATTTATATTCATGATGAAACAATATTTCATCATCGTTTGATATAATTGTCATATCAAATAAATATCAACGTGATTTTAGAAAACTGAAATGAGAACAACCAAAATGAAAACAAAAACATTGTATGAAAAAACCGTTGAAGCGATGTCTCCAGTTTTAGAAAACAGAAATATTTCTGGCCTCCCAGTTAATTTTTACTTCTGAAAAAGGTAAAGAGAAAACCAATGGGCCCCATAAGATGGAGAAGCTAACAATTCGTAAGTGTTTATTGAATTGTTCGAGCTAGTTTAACGATAAACCATCATAATCAACAAATTACAGGAGCTTACTTTGTACTTTGATTCATTATAATCAAGGCCCTCAATATTAGTTCACTTCAGATATGACCAATCATGTGAGAAATACTAAAACAATCTCAAAGTATGTTTGTGTGCATGAACGAAAGAAAGATATTTTTCTATACCAATCTGCTGTAGTGAGCAAAAAAGAACGTTGCACCAACAAATCAATTCAAGCTGACAAATCACGCATTTCATTTTTTCACGTTTAGTTAAAACGAGTTCTGAATGTGTGTTGTGTTGATTACTAGTTATCAGAGTGGTTGTCCTTTGGTCATTTATACCTGCTTTGTATTCTTTCCTTTAGAGCAGATTGAATCAGTCTCGTCAAGAAACGCCAAGTCTAGTCGAAAACACAGTAATAATATCATATTTTCGACTATTTTAAATTGTTTTCAGTTGCCGTCGTTTGCATTGTGTGAAGCAACCGATTTTTCCGAATTTCCGGTTCAAAATCATATCGGCATTCATAAATACCCATCTGTAAGCAAATGACAATCTCTAAGCCAGTGTGGCACGCTAGTAAAACAACGGTCTACTCACAAAACCACAAGATAATGTTATTCATGGCTATTTACAACGAGAAAAAGGTCAGTGTATGCAAATGCACTCGTTCTACCATAAGCAAGGTGTAAATTGCATATTATGTAGAACTTTAATATAGATTTTTCTGTAATATATTGAGACGTTTACTGTGAAGTTTTTTGCTCATGAATAAAATAAAGGAAAATGTATAATTATCGATTATTCCAGCTAATTTCAGTTACTTGACTCAGGACATGAGCCCATATTTGGTAGCCACATTATATATGTTTGCATACCTTGATGATTTTTTCTATTCTGAAATTATATAGAGCATGTCTCTTTCACTCGAGACTAATAAAAGGCGGTGAAATTGTATTTATCAAAAGAGAACAATGTTTTTGTTGATCATGTGACTGTATTCTTTCGATTGAATGTTATACGAAGCACTATATATCGCTGAAAAGTTGATTATCCACTTGACGTACATTTCAGTATTATAATTCAAAGTTTGCTCAATAAAATAACTCAAAGAAGTCATATTCACTGTAATTATATAGTTAATTATTTCCCATAAACGAAGAAAATAAAAAACAATGATAGATAACCAGTTTTCAGTCAGTATTTTTCTCGAAGATAATTATTATATATATATATATATATATATATATATATATATATATATATATATATATATATATATATATATATATATATATACGGGCTGTTATTAAATAAGTATCTCATATTCTACCTGACGATTCCTGAGTTATTTAAAGGTGAAAAGTTCATATAAGCATGCATCCGCATGGCCTTAATTTCAGAGATACAGGTTGTCAAAAATTTAATATGATTTTTGACGTGACAGAAGAAAAAAAATTGTAATTAATTCACTAGCCTAATTGGTACGTTCCAAAAAAGAAAAAAATGTTGCAGGATCGTTTTATGAGTAGAAATTAATTAACATATCTGAAATTCAGATATTTGAAGGATTTATGGAGCTAAAAAACCCTATTTTGAACCATTTTTACACCCGAAACCGTCTCAAATTGAGTTAAAGGATTGCAAATTTGTAAGTGAATTGCATTCATGTTAGGAAAGTAAGTACGTTTTGGAGGTATGAACTTGTTTCTCAACCATTGTCTTTTTTTTCGTGGTTTTTATGATTTTGCGCACCTCCACATCGGCTGCAAATTGAGTTAGAGGGTGAAATTTGGTATGTGAATTGAGGCTACGTTAGAGTAGGACCGCCATTTTAGAGTACCTAACGATTTAATGTATTTTTCTACACGCGCTGACTATTTTCGCTTCGAATCGCATATCGGCCTGCTTCGCACAGAATATTTAATTCTCATTCTGCATATCTTTCTTCTGAAGGAAAAATACTACCCTAGTAACGTAGCTCTGCTGCTCGCCCGTATTTAGTTTTATTTTCTATATATATATATATATATATATATATATATATATATATATATATATATATATATATATATATATATATATATATATATTTATATATATATATATATATATATATATATATATATATATATATATATATACATATATATATATATAATATATATATATATATATATAAATATATATATATATAATTATTTATTCGAATTGTTGTTGCCTGTGAACTATTTCTCTTGATAATTATTAGCAATAACAGGCTTGTTGAATCTTAAAAAACTCAATTTTATTAAAAAGTTGACGTATCGCTACTAAATTCTTTGATTCATCTAATATTTATATAAAGCCACGAATTTCTTGGCGAAACGTCAATTTTTCAATGAAATCGAGTTTTTTAATATTCAACAATACTGTTATTGCTAATAAATATCAAGTGAACATATATATATATATATATATATATATAAATATATATATATATATAAATATATATATATATATATATATATATATATATATATATATATATATATATATATATATATATATATATATATATATATATATATATATATATATATATACACAGAAAATAATAATGAGCCTGATATCAATCACTGCCAATGATTTACCGCGTATTCATTATCATAACGTATTTTCATTAGGACAATGTCCAAAATTTTATTGATAATAATGAATTTCTGTGATTGATCAATCAACGATTTTGTTGTTATAATGAAATCTATGTCATTATGATAATGTAATTGAATCATGAATCGAATGAAAAAAGTCATCTTTATAATGTTATTTACATCAGAGCAATGTTAAAAATACATCAAGATAATGACTATATAAGTGATCAATACTATTACCTTTAATCCATCACGACGCATTGTCATAATCCCTTTTTTAATTAAAGCTATGTTCAATAGGCATACACATTAATGATTGAAAACATTTAACCTATGTTATAGTTCATCATAGCAATGCACTGCGTTTATTCACCTAATGTATTTCGGTCATTCGGTCAATGTCCGAGAGCATTGGGACAATGCTCAAAGAATCATGGATTGATGAATTTTCTGGCTGCACCCCCACCGTGCTCAACGTAAATATGCCAAATTTTCCGGCCTAATTCGCTATACGAGTATCTATCTAACGCTAACAGCCAAACGGTGAAGTGTTATCTGTGTATAAGTAAATTTTTGTGGAAGCAGTTTCTTTAGAAGGTGGTAAGTACAGTAACTGTATTTTTTTGAATCTTGTTAGTTTTTATAACATTTGAATAAAAGTTACGAAAATATTTTTGCCAGAATAAAATCTCAAAAAAATAAGTAGTTACACTGAACAGTGTGAAAGAGACGAAAGAATGAAAAACATTGGCGTGTTTCGAGCACTGAAGTGCTCGAAGTGAAAATATATAAATATATTGCATTTTGAACAATTTTTATATTATTTCGCGAATACTATGAATTTTGCTATAACAAATAGATTATGCTCAATAAATGGAACTTGCTCATACATTGTTTGCTAAATACTCTTGTAAATTCAATAAATTACTGAAAAAGAAAATTGTATTTACAAAAAATCTACTATTTACTAAAATTTGACGGTCTACACTATTTCAACATTCATCTTGAAAAAATAATCATTTATTGCAGGTTTGTGACCATACTTGTAAGTGTCGATCTGGATCTGAAGTAGAAATCGAAATATTGCCAAGCGCCTTCAATATATATTCAGTATTTACTTTTCCCCAATATAAATCATAGTTGGACAACTATCTGATATAACAACCCAGAGCGCCCTCCACCAAAGATATTGGGAAAACCAACAATTCACCGCAGAGATCGAAAATGCAGAAACCCGTCGCTAGAATACAAACTTTCTGACATAAGATGTCTACTTTGCAACTGTGGCGTAGGTATGTTTTTTTAAAAAAATTATTTTTGAAAAATTTCCTTTTCTCTTTATGTAAGTATATTAAATAATCCATGGTCAACTAGTATATTTTTCATATTTTTTAATTTAATCTTTTATAATTTCATGTCATACCGTATTAACATTTCAATATAATATAGCTATAGTTGCAACTAACTATTATAATTTTACTTCTAGATCTGATTATGGACTCAACTATGAAGACGAACGAAAATGATAATTTTTTCTCAAAAAACTGTCGAAAAAGAAGTTACAAAATCATTGAGTGCATTTCTGTTATTGGCCATGTTCAGAAGACAAGGCGATTAGTTTTTACTAGGCCCATTGGAAATCGAAAAGATCGAGAAAAGTAAGTATCTCTGCTTGTGTAGATTGTTATATTTCAGTGAATGGTGTTCACCCCGTTTGCTAATGTTAGTAGTTCAAAAAAGAGCTTGATATTATTGATATTATTCTATGTCAGATGGTTGTTTTACCTCCACAGGTTGAAAGAAACACTTTTTTCATTTGTTATGAAATCAAATGACAGCTTCAGAATAATTTGATATCATACATATTCGTGACAGATCATATTTAAAGTTTCCATAACATTACTTATTTCATTAAAAGACCAGAGTCCCAATGAAAAAGAAAATCAGTTTTCTAAAAATCTGACATTCACCCTTTTTTCATTTTCGACCATAATATATTTTATTTCCAGATGGGCGAGATGAGGCAGCCACCACAACAAAGTTGTAAAGAAAGATCATTACTGTAAAAATGCATAACAAAAATTTTCACCTTACAGCACTCATTTATATCTTGCAAAAAACACCACAACAAATTGCAGAATGGATATACTTTTTTGAATTCGAAAGAAAAACTTCAATTCAATAATATAAACAAAATTCAAATAGAGTATACATACTTCGATGGAAATTAGATATAAGTTTTTCCAAAGTTATAAGAGCTGCTTAATAGTTGTTCAAATATTATTTATGTTTCCAATTTTGAGTTTTTCTCCAGAAAGTATAATATTTTGGTCGTTTATTGAATACTTTCTCTTAAACCTCAATCCAGGAATTGTATACAGTAAAAACACAATATTCTATATGTGCAATATATTGAAGGAATAAATATGTATTATTCCAATCTCTATGAATCTTTGTGTCTTGTTTGTAGTTATCTATTATTATATATATATATATTATATATATATATATATATATATATATATATTATATATATATATATATATATTATAAGTCTAGTCTATTTTTATTTATGAAAACAAAAGGTGCAACCTTGTAGGCTCAGATTGATGTGTGTTTACATTATATTAACGTCTTCGAACATTGAACGATGTTCGAAAGTCATTGTGCGCATGGCTTAGAATTAATGTATCGGTGATTGAGTCAATGTCCTGAGTTCCTTAATTCAATGACTGCAGTTGATCGGTTGATGTACAGAAAACATTAATATCATGCTGGATGTTGGGTATTGACTGATTACACAGTGGTCATTAGTAGAATTACTTTGTTCTGAAATCCAGGTGAATGAAATTAATGCCTCTCGGGGATTTGATATAATCACTTGAACATCAAGCAATCAATAATAATTACATTGATCAATGAACTCGAGCATCGTTGAAAATTGATGTCCGAATACATTATCACAATGGTTTTTATTCGTTATATATTACGTACGTTTTTTCGTTCTGTATATATATATATATATATGTATATATATATATATATATATATATATATATATATATATACATACATATACATATAGATATTTTTACGTAGATATGTCTTGTTCTTTCATGGATTTTAACAAATTGCCGAACTCCAAAGCTTCTGCAGATTGAGTTAGGGGGTTGAAGTACATTGAGTTTATGTTGACTTAAGATCATTTTCTGGATTCAACTCTTTTTCTCTACCGCGCTGCATTTGGTATGTGGATTGAGTTGATGATGAGGTGCGTTTTTTCGTTGGTTTCAACTTTTTTCCTTAACCATGATGCACTTCGCGATTTTTTTCTTGAAAAATAAAATATTTTCTACTCTTCAATTCGGTTTGTTGTAGGCGTGATTTGTCAAAATATAATTCAATCAGAATTCTATCAGAATTGCATCTCGACGCGATGAATTTCGCGCGAAAAATACGACTTTAGTGATGGAGCTCTGCTTGTCACGAGTTTGAATCTAAAACACTCCTTGTGATGTTCATATTAAATATATGGGCGATAGAATAAAGTTCACCATTTGGAAGAGCGAAATTGTATTTGCTGTGCACCTATTAAACTAATAAAAGAAGAGTGTCAATAAATAAGCAAGCAGCTTCATGATTCATTACCACCTATTTCACAGAAGGGTTCATTACTAGTATTCGCTTAGATTAATCTAGAAAAGAAACACAATATCGTTCAGGGTTTGTTGTCCTAATCATAAGAAAGGAACGCCAAGAATGTGTGAAGTGAGGAATTTATCGATTTGGCTATTTGCGTGATTCAGTGCGATATTCGAAAAATCATTACATTCCTTGTTACAACATTAACGGACAGATCAATACATTCCTTTGATAAAACAATTTGAGCTGACCGAGTCACCCGGAATGTGAATAGTTTGGTGCCCTTTGTGTGTACTATTTGATTGACAACTAACTGGACCATACTTTAGTAGATTCCCAAAACTCGTTTTTACGGTCAACTAATCACTGCGAATTGAGAATGTTAATCTGTTATTTGCATAAATGCGTTTCTATTTGTTCTGATTATTAAGTCGAAATCAAATTATTTATCATACTTTAAAATAAAATCATTTGAATATAATATGTATCTATTCTTATCAACTTTGTGACTTTATTTGGTATTTGACATTTTAAGAAGCATAAGGGTTGACGAAAATTGGATAAAGGCGAATAACATCTCCCTTTCATGTAATTTTAATTTTATATAAAAAAATCGGCCAAGTGCGAGTCGGACTCGCGCACGAAGGCTTCCGTACCATTGACTATGCCCCCCTTAAATATTTATTTAATTTTAATTTTATCATTTATTATTAAAGTAAAAATACAACTGAGTATTTTGGGAATATTTCAAGTGCCTTCCTGTTTCCATTATTGATATGGAGCAAAAAAGGGCAAAAAAATCGCGTTTGTTGTATGGGAGCCCCCCTTAAATATTTATTTTATTTTTTTTTTATATATATATATATATATATATATATATATATATATATATATATATATATATATATATATATATATATATATATATATATATATATATATATATATATATATATATATATATATATATATATGGTGTCCTGTGCCCCAGATAAAATTTTCCTTTTTAGTATTTCGTTCTATAAAATTCAAATACAGACATCGATTCACATTATTATTTGTTCTATAGTTGCCACTCTTTCGTAGATCAGTAGATCTAGGTATCATAATTTTATAATTTTAAATTTTAAATAGTTTCATCGAAACCAGCAAGGTCGCCTGATTTAAGTTCAAAAGACTGCTGAGATGAGTGGTTTCTGCAAGTCAACCCGAAAATCTTGGATTATCAATGAACGGTTCCAAATTTAAAAATACACAATTCAAAAAATTTATGTTTTCTTTCTTGGTAAAATTTTAAATTTTTCACGAATTCAGTCAGTATCAAAAAAGCATTCATAAGTTTCATTATATGCTATATAGTGGCATTCGAAATAGCAAAGTTGATACCAAGATCTTTGAAGGGATGTCAAATGCAAAACAAATAATAATGTTAATATTTAAATCGACGTGTTTTTTAAATTTTTTCGAAACTTCATAACAAACTAAATATTCTGGTAGAGTAAAGTCTTATCTCGGACACCCTGCACACACACACACACACATACACACACACACACACACACATATATATATATATATATATATATATTAATATATATATATATATATATATATATATATATATATATATATATATATATATATATATGAATATAGCTGCAATTAGCTATTGGCTGAGAGGAACCACGTCTTGGCATAATGTTAACGATTCAACTTTACTCCAGATCTTGTGCAATAAGGAATAAATTCAACATAGTCGTTACATTCCAAACCCACATCGTTGCAGTCTGAAACTATGAATTTCCCAAACAAACCCCATTGACGTAAATGTTATCATCCAACTTGTTGAACCTTCCTCTACTTTTATAAAGATGGTGTTATGTTAGCGTACATAGAGACTAGTGTGCAATTACCATCCAAGTCATGTCCTTCCACAAAACGTGCGCCAACTCTATGCTAAGAAACTCATATAAGGTTGTTTACACTTGTAAATTGAACGTCAAATTTCTTTTAATGCGAAAAGAGAAGATAAGAGACAATTTTATTTTGGCTTCTAGGTACTGTTGCCAAATGTATTTCAGTAACTTTAATTAAAGAATCTTTCATGAATCATCTGAGAATTAGATAAGATTTGAAACACTGTCTCAACTGCTTTATTTCCATAATAAATTGAGATTGGTTCTGGAGAGATTTAAAATGGGTGAAATAATGAACATTTTTCAAGTACCAAAAATTTTACGTATAAGTTTTTTATAAATATTGGTCGGCAACGTTGCCATATTGTTCACACATACATACATTAATTTCCTGACTTAAAGGAAGTAGCTATAAATTATCTCAAGTACTATGAAAGTTACACAATTGATAACATTGTTAAAATGAAGATTTTCCAGAGAAAAAAGCTGTTTCTCAGTATTTTGTTATCAAACCACTCATACATAACCTCGCGACTAGGCCACTTTCCTGATAGCATTTGTCCGCACAATATCAACCATCACCGCATGCTCATATTTTACGATATATTCAATTAACAATTTCGCTTACTGAAACGCCTAGTTTAAATGAGGAAGACCAACCGATTGTTGAAACGAAGTTCGTTTTCGCACGTCATACTTAAGACACTAGGCGAATGGAAGAACGTAAGTGTGACAGTCCAAATGTCAACTGGATTCGGGTACGCGTATTGATGTGTGTTTTGAAAAGCGATCTTTTCAACGCTTGCTGCATGTTTAGAAAAAAGGATAAAATCAATATGTGAATCAAAAACTTTTTAATGTTAGTTATTCATTATAGATTACAGATTATTTTGAAGTGAAGAATTGATTATAACTTCTACAAATAATCTATTATCTACGAATATATTGTATATATATATATATATATAGATATTTATATATATATATATATATATATATATATATATATATATATATATATATATATATATATATATATATATATATATATATATATATATATATGTATATATATATATATATATATATATATATATACGAGTATATATAATGGTAGCATAGTTATTCATTCTTCCCATTAAATGTTTTCATGAGAAGAAGAAGAAATCATTTATTTTTTTCACCTAGGCATTTTCATAATACACTATAATTAACCATGTAGGTGTAGAACACGTCAAAGTAAAATTAAAAATTTAGAATTGAAAGTAGAAATTAAAAATTTAGAATTAAAAGTAGAAATTAAAAATTATATGATTTTAAACAAATAAAATGTTAACATGTTTATAATGTTGTCAGAAAATATGCTACATTGAACATGGCCCTAATGAGATTATTGTTTTTGTTCTGATACATTTTATTAAACTCTGCTCTCCTGAAATTTTCATTGTTTCAAATAATTTCCATCTGCTCTCGAGGTAATATTTAAATATTAATATGAATAATTTTGAATTATTTCATCATGTAATTACTTCCAAACGTTGTCAATTTATTCCATAAGGTCTGCTATTTAATATATAATATATAGAAAAAGGAAATTCGTTCCAACTATCCCACGACAATTCTCGTCATTTTTTATTCTTTCGCGAATGTTTACCTTGAGAAACATCGTTCATAATTCGCCATTTTGAAGATACTGTTATTTCATGGAAAATCGTCGAACTGGGTAATTTGTTCATATTAACAACAGAAATAAAAGATAGATAGACATCCGATGGATCGTCTTTTAACCGCACAGACTCGATCGTTCTCAAACGAGAGGTCCATCTATTTTGTGAATTCCTTCGGTCCGGACATGCCGCAGTAGTGAATCATCGAACAGGGTTGCTTTGGATATACACGTGTTGCGTTGGCCTTCCTCTCGCCAACTTGATATACTGTATTGTTTTCAAACGGTCCTCCGTTTTAAGTTTTAGACTATGCCATGACTTCAGCTTGTTGTTGGGTTACATAAGAAATACTGAACCGATTGAATAATGCGCTGAATAAAATGTCCACAGACATTTCTCCAGCGTAATTGAGGAATCAGTGAGTCAGGTCAACTTGGCAACGTTTGATGGAAATGAATTTACTTGACTTTGATGAATAATTAAAACGTACGTTAAAATGATCAAATATAATGAAAACCGCAAGAAAGACGATCTTTTCAACGCTGGCGGCATGTTTAATTTCAAAGACGGATAAATTCAATACGTGGATTAAAAACTATCTAATTTTTCGTCTTTCAAGTAAAGAAATATTCGTGGGAATTTTGTTTTGAAGTTAGAATTGATTATTCATTATAGATAACGTATGATTTTGAACTGGATATAGTTTTCACTTAAGATGATAATCGAAATTAATAATTAAAGGAAACAATTTTTAATATATATATATAGAAAAGATGTTGATAGTTTTAGTTCTTGTACTATGAAACAAAAAATAAAATGCGATTGCCTTATGAAAAAATGGAATATTTTTTCATGGCATATAAAATTACCTTAAGATATTCAGTATATATGAATCAAAAAAAAGGGATAGACGAGATATGTGAACTATTTATTTTTTCCCGTGCTTACACCCTGCAGACTTAATGACCTTTTCGATTTTTTCCAGCAATTAGGAGTCATGAAAATTAATAGTAACCAATTTGGAACAGTATAGCGGCTGTCGCTTGTCAAGTAAAAGCTGAATGCAAATGAAACCAACTAGTGCGGCCAATTTATTATGACAAATGACTAAATTAGTCTAATACAATTTTAATAACAGACTGCCAGGAATTGACACTAAAAAAGCTGTAATAGACTTGAACGACAATCGTATTAATTTAAAGCAATACACGATTTTAGAAAACAAAATATGACTTTTCTTGCTCACGCAACCTAATTATCAAAAAGGGGGCTTTGCGCGAGTCATTCATCCTGAAGAAAAATTAAAACCCTCAATTTCAGTGTCGTGATAGACATAGAAACCATAACATCAATCTAAATGAAGTACTGTATTGAAACAGAAACCAAAAAAATAAGAGGGTGTAATTAGAGTCGTACTCCGAAACACGCAAGCGAAATTATCCTTTGTTTGTCAAGGTTCTGCAGTTGAACTGGCTAGAGGAAACTTGAGATTCATCTCAGATAAAAAAGATCCATTGTCTATATAAATTCCCTCTCTGAACGTTGCCACGATTTTTTGTCTAGTGCTCAAGTAGCGCTCTGTAGAAGCGCATGAAATTCACGATTTCCACAAAGCAGATCTCTATTATTTTCAATTATCATAATTAAAAAATACATTTATGACTAAACACACTTCACTTGATTTTTATAACAAACATAATTTTATTTACGTATTATAATTGTTTGTGTAATCACAGCTAAGTATTTTAATGAAATATATGCAAATATAATATATATATATATATATATATATATATATATATATATATATATAAATATATATATATATATATATATATATATATATATATATATATGCATATATATTTATATATATATATATATATTATATATATATATATATATATATATGCATATATATTTATATATATATATATATTATATATATATATATATATATATATATATATATATATATATATATATATATATATATATATATATATATATATATATATATATATATATATATATATATATATATATATATATATATATATATATATATATATTTTTATATATATATATATATATATATATATATAAATATATATGTTGATATATATATATATTTATATGTATATATATATATATATATATATATATATATATATATAGATAGATAGTAAATCACAGAACCCCTTACCCATATTATATACAAAATAGATTCTCAATTATTAAAAAATATTAATGTTGTATGGATATGCTGATGATGTGGATGCTGTTGATAAAATTAAATCTGTATTTAAAATTGGAGATTTAATATTTTGAACAATCAATCAATCAATCAATCATAAAAGTATATTGAAAAAATTTTGGGGTACACGTTTTTCTAGCTTAATATTATCTATGGGCAGTTATAAGGTTCTGAAACCTTCTTCAGCCCTTTAAGTTACATAAAAATGAGTTTACTTTCCTATCGTTTTACATTACTATAAATATTCCTAATTTCCTGACAGGGGATGTGGCGTGGACCGACTTTCTAATTGAATATTTTCAGCACTATCCACATCTTCAACCAATTATCAATTTAATCCCCTACAATAATTTTTTTTTAGAATAGGTGTGATATTGATCATACAATACAATACAATACAATGAAAATGTAATGTTTTTTCGAAGATAATTACATAAATCAAATAAGTAATAACCTATTTTGTATTTTACGTGGAAAAGGGTGTCTGTGGTTCGCCTTGAAATCTAATATCAGCAGCCATTACTGCTGAAATTGGACTGAATAGCACCTAATTATTAACATGGAGGTACATGGAGCTGAAAAATTGATTTTTCAGGACGTTTACACTCTCAAAATTAAATTAGATGGTTGAAAATTTGTACGTAGATCAAGTATGGCAGTATAAACTTTTTTCTCTGACTGCCTCTACTTTTTTATGAAGATATTTAGTTTTCGTCGTATTTCGATTTTTTTATGTATAATCCATTTGTGGTTTCAATTTGTTTTCTTGGCTACCATAACTTTGATGTGTAGATTTCAGTTTATTCGAGGTTTTTGAGGATTCGCACACCTCCATAGCTCCTCCTGATTGAGCTAGAGGATTGAAATTTATCACGTCATTTTCAGGAAGCGTATCACACCAATACCCAAGTTTTTGTAATCCTTTCCATTTTGTGCATAATTTTGTTCAAATCATGAAAAATATACAAATTGACCGTGGTCAATTCAATAATTCAAAAAATTGACATGACGTTTGCTATAATAATTTCATACAACCATCTCTCTTGGAAAGTTGTTTGATAATTCTTCAAATTATTGAAGAATTCTTCTTCACTTTATGTAGTACATAATTTTGTGAATCAAGGATTATGGAAAAATTTGGGATAGAATGCATCATCATTTGATTCGAATATAGTGATATGTAATAATTAATAAACCTATAGGTAATAAGTAATGAAGCGGTATAAATTTCGAAGATTTAGAAATGCGAAAACTCATTTAACAAGTCTCAATGTCTTTTACTTCCTTTGCGTTACACATTGATAGCATGTTGCTGTGCATTGTTTGTGATTTCTACGAATCGAGCCGTATATAACGTGGAAACTCGAAGATAGTAGCGCGTAGATTACACTGAATTAATAATGCGATTACTGTATCTGTCAAGGCTATTCCCGAGAGACATGCTTTATTTTCCAGAAGCGAAGTCACCTAAATAACAACTACATAATTTTCTTTGTGTGAAATATAGATTGCGTAAGTTCGAAGGTTACTTATTTCCTTGAACATGACAAATATTTTCCCTATTGGTTTGACGATCAAACAAACAACTTTTTTTCTGCTAAATACATTATTCTTTGTTTTAAAAATATATACGAGGTTAAATTGGCTATTATTTTCAACGATGTCATTATGGAAAAGTGTTCAATTTTTGGTAGATTTATAGTTTCACATTGTCAACCGAAATGTACTATTTCCTTTGTATAAAGGTTGTTCACAAATTTAAAGAATATTAAGAATATATATATATATATATATATATATATATATATATATATATATAAATACCTATATATATATATATATATATATATATATATATATAAGGGTACGGGGTTCTGGAAAACCCTGATACAGGTCAATTTGCATTTTTTGATCGTTAATTCATATATCTAAAGCCATCGTCATAAACAGGAAGGAAATCTCTTCGAGAGTATTAAATGACACATAATTCTGAAGATATTTCAATTCTCCTTTCAGACATTAAAAATTTTTAAGCTTTGAAAAGTTTTCTGACGAATTTAAATGAATCAGATATTCAAATTTCAAGCCATTTTCTTTCAGACAGTAATAATTTGATGGCGATTCTTACCTTAGTTTGCTTTAAGATTTCATCTACCTTCGCATGTGAAAATTTTTCGAAAGAATGTTCAAATTCTAGAGTCTGATATATTTGTTTAACACCACACTATGTGGGTACGTGAGTTGTTGAAAAAATATTTTCTCGAATTCTGGATTGGTAGAAGGAATTTCATTGAATGGCTTTCAAGATCATCGGATTCAACATGAAATTTTTCTCATGGGGTCATTTGAAAAGTGTTTATCATGAAACGGAACCTACGGGATAGTGGTAGTATGTACTGAAATAACAAATAAAATGTTACAAAATATTCGGGAAAATTAGTCCTAATATAAAAAGTTTAAAAACCGCAGCAACAAAAAACTATACATACATGAAGAACTTGTTTAATTAATATATAATTAATTTTCTATGAAAAAGCTTCAATGAAAACGTTTTACATCAAAAAGTGCCTTCAAACAGCAGACCATCAACAGTTCATCAGTTTCGTCTGCACCCTGTACAATCAAGCTAATCAATGGGACGAATCTGAACGATTGCTGGGTAATAAATGAATTCCGTAAGGTCATTCGGAATATAAATGCGCAAACACGTCTCCATTAAGCAATTCCGGATAATTCATTTTTCTACTGATCCAAATTACGGGACCATAAAGATAGTAAATCATCCCACGTAGATTTGGCAACCTTCCAATCCGAATTTAGTAACGACCTAAGTTCAGTTGTTAAATTAACCAATTCCAATTGTATAGTGCAATTAAGCACCGAGTAAGTCAATAATAATTTCACTTAATGCATAAAGAAAGAGTTACAGGATAGTATACACTGCATAAATTCAGTACGTATTATTCTTCCCGTGGAGTTTCTATATTTGTCTAGTGAGAAATGAATAAATCAATATTTAATAATATCTACCTAATAATGAAATTAGGTGCTTTAATGGGTGACTGTTTCTGGTTTCAAGCCCACTAAATGGTTCCATTATTGTGTCTATATATACTATATATATATATATATATATATATATATATATATATATATATATATATATATATATATATATATATATATATATATATATATAGAATATATATATATATATATATATATATAGAAATATATATATATATATATATATATATATATATATATATATATATATATATATATATATATATATATATATATATATATATATATATATATATATATATATATATATAGTTGTCTGGTTTTCCGGGTTTGTATCCGCGTATGGGCTTCGTCTTCGTTGAAGTCAGCTCGACTCAGTGTATTCACTACGACCTAGAAGAGCTACCTGAAGATGGCAAATGTGATTTTGCCGAAAGGTCGAGCAGACTTCAACGAAGACGAAGCCCATACGCGGATAAAAACCCGGGAAACCAGACAACCAGATTATCTCCGCGAGAACCTGAAAATCAACATATATTTATATATATATATATATATATATATATATATATATATATATATATATATATATATATATATATATATAAAAGCAGATAGATCTTGAGGATGCAGTCAAAACCCGGGAAACCAGACAACCAGATTATCTCCGCGAGAACCTGAAAATCAACATATATTTATATATATATATATATATATATATATATATATATATATATATATATATATATATATATATATATATAAAAGCAGATAGATCTTGAGGATGCAGTCAAAATACTGGGCTGTTCTAAAGAAGGCTCTGTGTTATTATGTCAACGTTTCGAAAATCCTTTATTTTCTTTATCAAGACATCTACAAAGAGGGTTTAAAATGCACAATTTGTAAAACAAATAGGTTAAAAACATTACTTACTTAACTTGAGGTTAGTAGTGAAACTACCTTTCGCCTTAATATATATATATATATATATATATATATATATATATATATATATATATATATATATATATATATATATATATATATATATATATATATATATATGTAGGGATGTATTTTTTTAAATGGAAATCATAGTTGGCTGTGGTTTTATCGGAGCTGATTTTTTTCCCCTTTCCAACGCTGTATCATATGTCGGGTCACTTTGAATATTTTAATAGCGAAAATAATATTTTACTACATTACGTTTTTTATACGTATTCCAAGGAGGCGGGTGTCGTATATGACAGAGTTTTTCCATTTTCTACGTCATAATATCAATTAACTGATTAAATCGTAAAAGTCAGGATGCCCTACGAAAATTATGAGAAATAAGATGTAGGCCATAAGTCGAAATTGCAAGTTTTTTTTCAATTTTTTTGGACGCTTCTGGATTACGACGAAAAAGTGTCTTAAGATTGTAAGAGTCATTATCTCGTAACTCCACAAACAGCCATGATATTTACACTTGTCGAAATGTCAAAAAATCGAAGTTTTGGCTATAACTCGAAAACAAAAGACGATAGCAAATTTTGGGTTTAGCCAGTGAAATTATCTTGCAAAAAGAGATCGAGAATCCGCCCTCCATTTTTTTGTATCTCCTGTAGATACCGACATACCCCATACAAACATCGAAATTTGCCCACCCTTTAATAGTCTACTATTATCAGGAAAAATAGAGCTAAAAACTAAAGAAAAAATTATGTTTTAAAAGTTTAATATTATTGTTGTTTCACAGCACCGTATCGATTCAAATGTATTTTATCAGTAAATCAAAGGACATTTCAGTCCAGTAGAGATTAAATGGGAAACAGCATCATTTAGTCGATTATGAGGTAGTGGTTGACAATATGATTTTTAGCAATTCCTTGTTTATCTATATCTGAATTTTGAATTTCCAGAATATAAAGGTATTAATGGATATCTTAGGTTTTGACGAGAAGATGTACGGTTGCAGTGGCTTTTACTGTAAAAGTATCCATTTATGAAGTCATAAATAAAAACATTACGAAGTCTGGTCAGATGCCAACTGCTCATCTATTTTTAGTTCACAAGGTTGCACCCGAAACAGTAAAACCTTTTCTGCTATCCCAAGATATGTTATGCTTTTGTAGATAAGTATTGAGTTTCAAATTAGAACCATGAAGGGTACAATAAGAGACGGTAATGGTCAGCGACCCATTTTCAGCCCCCTGAGACACTTTTGTCACGGGTAACTTATTTCCGAAAACACTCACCGCCTGTTTGGTGCAAATAAATACATGAAGATTCATTCTTTTCATGTAAATAAACTCATACCTCACAGATGACTTTCGTTTCTTTTCTTAAAAATTTTATGGTTATCAATGTCTGTGAATCTATTGGCGTTCGAAGTTGTGTAATTGTGAAGAAGTAACAAAGACCCGTCATAAATATTTATAATTTTCTGCTTTTTCCTGGATAGTAAGGCAATAAAAGTCGGTAATGCTTCATTCATTGATGAAATTATTCCTTGCAACTTCCGAGCGGCTTTCGACAAAGACAGTTTAGTCATCCAAATCAAGGGTCCATTCCTTTGTCGGAAATTTAAAGATGAAATAATTTGCAACTTGAATGTGCGAATGGAATACTCAATTGTTTCATTTAATTTTTTAATAATTTCTTAAACTTCCTTTATAAATTCAAAAATACATTCAGGTTTAACTTGAATATGTGACAAAAGTTACGGAAATTTTCTTGGAGGACCCAGTCAGTTTATTTCAGTAACATTTTCGAAAATTCTTCATAAATTTTAATTAAACTGTAACGTGAAATAAATTTTTTCTAGGAACTCCGTAAATCTATTTGATTCCATCCTGAAACTTTCTTATAAATATGAAAATACATTTATCTACAATTTAATATATTTATGTTCTTTAATTTCAGCAGCATTTTTTAAATTTCTTCAGAAAATAGAACTAATTGAAACATGAACTAACGAATAAAATAAGTTCTTTCGACGAACTCAATAAATCCATTTAATTTCATTATAGTTTCTGAAACTTTCTTCATAAATTCAAAGATACACTCAGTTTCAAGTTTAACATGTGAAATAAATGATGGAAATTTTCTTGAAATATTCATGTTTGCATATTTAATTACATTATCGTTTGTGTATCAAAATTTAATTTAATTTTGGGCGATTTAAACAAAAATTGTTCTATTTACTACAAACACTGAGTCATACTCAAATAATTGGAGACTTATTCAAGTAACCAGAAAAAAGAACACAGAAGGTTTGCTTGTACATAGAATCAATTTCAATTCACAGGGTACATTATTAACACAAAATGTATATCATCAGATCTTAAAGTGTATAGTTTTGTGAACAGAATTTATTTATTGGACAAACTCATCATAGATGTTATTAGAATACATACATCACTTTGGGATCTTATTTAATTTGACTGAAAATCTGAATTTCTTTCTCAATAGCAAAAGCTTCTAGAATCAATAATTTTGAGTAATTAATTCATCACAGGATATTTATCATTCAACGAAATTTCATGTCATCAAAACTCTCATGAATAAAATTCAAATTATTTTTAAGTAATCAGAAACACGTATCTTCAACAGAAAAACGTATTTTGACTTAAAAGGAAGGCACGAGTAAATGAAATCGATGGTGGTTTACAACAAGTTATCAACTGGGTAAAATAAAGTAGGTAATTCTCATAATCATTTCTAATATGGAAAGTTTTCAACTCGAAATATTTTTCTGAACTATCAGATAATTTTCTTATGTATTCATTAAAATATTTCTTAACACTGATGTAAGTATACTTGTTTTCGAACTTAAGATATCACCTCTTTTACCTACAATTCATTATGCTATATTATGTGAATTATAAATGAGCGAGGGAATTAATTTCCATGAAGTGAATCAATATGTTAGAATTTATATAGATTATCCTAGTAATATTTAATTTACAAATCGATAAATAATTTCTGGAGGATTATATGTAGTTTATATTTGAATGTATCGGTTACGATTCAGTGCAATAAAACTGGCCATTTGCATTTATTATAGTTGCGTTGCGACACCTACAGTGTATTTGCGAAACAAACAGAACGCTCTTGATTTGTTATTCATATAAACTATTATAGATATGTTGAGCATATCAATTGGAGCCTCTTCAAAATGACCATATAAATCGGCAATGTCAATTCTTCGTTGTGACTGCAAATGAGTTGAATGAAATGAGATTAAACATGTTTCTCGAAACGAACTCGGCTAATACTATTCGCTTCTCATTCCTCTTCTACTTATAATTCATCAAATTGAGAAAATTTATTGAAAATAACGTTTCGGTCTTCATATAGACCATAAGTTTTGTTAATCTTATTTTTCCCCAACATTATATAATTATATTCGTTTTAGACCTTCTGGACCACAATTCTCGAGATTTTTCAGATGCCTGATATATATATATATATATATATATATATATATATATATATATATATATATATATATATATATATTATATATATATATATATATATATATATATATATATATATATATATATATATATATATATATATATATATATTATATATATATATATTTATATATATATATATATATATATATATATATATATATATATATATATATATATATATATATATATATATATATATATATATATATATATATATATATATATATATATTATATATATATATATATATATATATATATATATATATATATATATATATATATATATATTTATATAACAATTTTTTTAGGATACACGAATCCCCAACTTGAGTTAAAGGGTTGAAAATTGGTGCGTGAATAAATTGATTAGTTATGGAAGTGCATTTCGGCAGTATAATTTGCTTTCCTTGCCAGGTGGCTATGTTTATGGCAATTTCTTATTTATTCGAAGTTTTTGAGGTTTTGCGCACCACCAAGTCTACGCCAAATTGAGTTAGAAGGTGGAAATTTCGTACGTAGACGTTGATGTGAGTGAAAAGTCTTTCGATAGTTTCAACTTAATTCCTCAACCACCGGCATTGTAATATAGAGATTTCATATATTTTTAGTTGTTTTTGGCCTTGTCCTGCATCGTTAACCAGCAGAATACAATAATCAAAGCATATAATAAATTAGTGTTTGCAATTTGAAACAAATATTTAAGTTCTTACAAAAAGACTAAATGAGAGAAATATTAGTTCAAATGATAGACTGATTTTGGAATTTGATGATTATGGCTCTGCTCATTTATGATAGATCTAATCAGCGGAGAAATAAACAAATATTTTCAAGCATCGTTGATTGGTTGTTTGCTTTTATATGTGTGTATCTAATCTTTAAAATTTCCAATAGATCAACACGTTTCATTTTATTAATTAGATGTCAATATATATTCTTTGTAGGTCTGTATTTAGTATATCGAAAGAATGGAACCAATTCAACGATTATAAAAACAATTTCTTTCCAATTTTGTTACATATTCTGGAACATATAAAACTTACTACAACTATTAATTCTCATTTATTTGAGAGGTGATTATTGAAAAGTTGTCACCTATACCTCAATGTCTTGAAGATCTAAGGACAAGATGGAAGACGTAAGAAGCGTTATAGTATTACTTGATTGAGTACTTAGTTTGTTGTTATATCGAAAATTTTCATTATGCTTAATATGCTATATTTATGAATACAGATTCAAACTTCATGGTAACATGGAATATAATATTTGTTCACAATATTAAAACTTATGTCCACGCGAATGTGTGAATCTAAGCCCCCCCCCCCAATCTACTTGTATTCATATTATTGGAAAAAAACCATTTTTCACATTATAATATCAATATCGCAGATAGTACGAATAACTCTTTAGTCCAATATATAAATAACAATAAATTCAAAACGGATGAATTCACAAAATCGGGACTAACAAAATATATATATGGGTAGAACACATAGAAATTCGGAAAAATTATCAAAAAACATAAGCGCTGCTTTGAAAACAATAAGAGAGATTCTGATTATTCCAATCATTCATCAGATGAGAATAATTCATTCAATCAAGATTTTCATATTTTAGAAAGACAGAGTCCAGGATTGTAATTGAACTTTCCCAAAAAATCATTTTCATACCTTATAAATTAACAAGTATAAGAATTCTGAATTATTGAATGAATAAATAGATTTTAATCATTTCCTCCTGCCGAATATATTCAATATCTGATGTAGATCACTTCATTATTAAATTTCTTATTAGTATCGTTTTTCTTTACTATATAAACTGTGAAACCAAGATATTTGTGAAGCTACCGTGTGGTGGAACGGCTCGTCATAGTCAATTATATTAGGGAATCGTTAAAATCAAACCTATATTTGTCTGATAATGTTGTTATGAATTTTAGTCAGTCAATTCAATAATTTCTCGTGATTTCAGAAAATATTACTATATAATGTACTTACTCATTTTCAATTATTTGAATTCGACTGGACTCTCGTGAAAAGAACTTTGTTCTTTATTTTAAAATGTCATACTCCGAGCCAGCCGATATCAAACCGCTGGAACAATAACTGAGATGTATGACTTCTCGATGATAGAGAAAGATTAATACATTTTCTACGAAAGTAAAGATGATTGCCAGATATGCCAATGCGAGAAAAGTCAATTTGTTCAGAATTGAACAATGCGAAATATCAATATCTCAAAATTGGATTTTCCAATATTACGTTCGCGTTTTTCCTTTGAATGAAACACTCAGGTTATCTCTAATAATTAGATAAACAAAGTCAGTAAGATTAATTTTATAGAATTAATTGGTTACATTATATCGGGAACATTCATACTGCGCTGCTAAAGTGGCTGGAAAAAATGATTTGAAAAAAAAACCGTGTTGGCATAATCGAAAAAATCTGATAGTCATAGATCTGGAACCAGAGGCCCGGTTGGAATGAAATTTTTTCGCTATATATTACGTATTGAGTAGCAGGTTCAATTAAATAAATTAACAACGGAGCTAGTTTCATGAGACTCGACGACACGGAATTCCCAATCATGCTTCAAGATATAATATTAGACTACTGTCTAGTGTTTCCATGGTATATTCCGATGGAAATTTTCTAACATTCACCTTTGATAGATGAATGGGAACTCCATGTCGTCGAGTCTCATGAAATCAGCTCCGTTAGAGGGTTGATTTGAATAATCATCAATTTTACCAATGAATTTCCCCACGTAGTATTCTTACTATGTAGAGACATATAATGTATGTCGAATGACAACAAAAATTATCTGCACTGAATGCGGAATATTCATCTCAATCTTGAATATGTTTAATTCTGTTAAAACCCCAAACTTAATTTCCAATGACTGTAATATTCGGTTAAAGATATCGGTTTAATGAACTAATATTTCGAAGACGAGACGATATGAATTTTCTTCTAACTTAACAACTGTATAATAAAAAAGAATTTTTTCTTTAATTTTCTTCCACATGAATTGGCTAGCAATATTTATACGAGAATAATTGATTTTAAGTATATGGCATTTGATTTTTAATTTATTTTGTAATTTCATTAAAACCTACAATCAATCGATGCTCACTCCTAAATTAGTGCTTACGTTCAGTAAGTGGTCTCATAATTTGCTTATGCATGTACAGGACCAAACATATCATTTATTCAATTTATGGATAATCATTGTTGATAGGACATTACAGAAAATCCATGGGAGATAGTGATCGACAAAACACATGTATCATCTCGAACCGAGCATCAAAATCCACGTTATTATAACCATTATGAAGAAGTAATCACATACGGTACTGAGAACGACCAGTTTGGACTTTTATTGCATAAAACACACGGTAAACAATCAATTATATTACGTTTGAATAGTCGATGACATGAAGTTTAGTATATACCGAACGTAAATGAGAAAAGTATATGGGTATATTTCGTACTGAAATTTCTGTTAAAAGTGTCACTTTTTAAAAGCGAATTAGGACAGTATTTTCGGGAAAATTGGGTAGCTCTCCAAGAATATGTCGTGTTTTAACCGTTCTGGCGTCTGTGTGGCCTCCGAAAGACCTGGAAAATTAGGACGAAAAGCGCCCTGTATGATGAGCTACATTTATGTGCGGATATGTATTCATATATATATATATATATATATATATATATTTATAGATATATATATATATATATACCTATATATATATATACCTATATATATATATATATATATATATATATATATATATATATGTTTATATATATGTATATATGTATATATGTATATATGTATATATATACATATATATATACATATATATATATATATATATATATATATATATATATATATATATATATTTATATATTTTTTTTGTTTTTTGTCGCTAACCTAATAATTGAATTATTACCAGAAATTCCTATTCGTGTACTATTGTTTGATGTACTTTGGTATCGAAAAATATTCAAGATGTCTTCAGTTGTAGCAAATCATCAGATTCTTGGGAATAAAGGATTTTTCATTTGTGAGAAAATCAACAAGTTATCTTGGATATTGATTGTGTTCAAATATTTGCATAAGCTACTCTGTGTAACTTCTACATGGGAAATACAGAAAATTCATTGTTAGCGGAATATTTTTCAAAATGGTTTTTTAGAATTTTATATACACTAAATGAAATGCAATTTGTGAGGGACTATTTCGTTTGTGAATTATTACGGATGTTTGTGATTTAATAATACATGTCATTACAATGTTACTAAATATAAAAAACATTCTTGTAATATTTGTTACATGAATAACTGATGCCAATAATCTATCTACTTTTCACGTTTTCAGTTTTGAAGTTCTAGTTTTACGACCAGTGCTTATGCCTCTTGCTCATAAACGTATGGCATATTATTATCTATTCAGGATTACTGCTGTGAATACCCACGTCTTGTCAGTACGAGGTGTTACAACTAACTTGTAATTTCTACCATGTTTGATATTTAATAGCAACGATTATACACTAAAGCTTGTTTGGATTCCTCAGACCTATACAAAACAAAAATCAAAGATGTTCTTTAATTACGCCAACACATCTCTTTTCCTCTACTTAGTCAACCAGACAACAATAGGTTGTTAGCTATTTACAATAATAATTGAAACAATTTTGTCAAATAAGTTTTTCTTGTTTTGACACTTTCAGTTTTCGTAAATTGAATTTCAGAAGATCGACCTGAGAAAAAAATATTCCGATAATTGTAGATAAATTTTTCATACAAATGATTTCTGAAAATACTTTCCAGTATTTTTGTGGTTGCCAATTTAACTGTTCATTAAAATGTCATATTTTTTCTCTGAAAAAAAATTATATACCATATATATATATATATATATATATATATATATATATATATATATATATATATATAAATATATATATATATATATATATATATATATATATATATATATATATATATAAATATATATATATATATATATATATATATATATATATATATATATATATATATATATATATATATAATATAAATATATATATATATATATATATATATATATATATATATATATATATATGTATAGGTATATATAGGTGGAACATCTGATGGTTTATTGTTTAATTGTTCAATTGTTCACATTGTAGAATTTGATTGATAGAATTTGAATTACAGAGAAAATAGAAAAATATAAAAGAATGCTAGATTCATAGATACTTGATAAAAATGGCTTTTGTTTGGCACCTAGGTTAGGGAAACCTGTATGTTCCATTTGAATAGGCCTTAGAGGTCTAAAAGGAGAGTTAAAAGCAATAAGTCTTAAAAGAGATAGAATTAGAAGCAATACACAGGAAAAACGTTGAACGTTTTAAAAAATTTACGACTAATGGAAACAATGAAAAAAATACAAACTATACCACTATAATCATCATACATAACACTCTTGAAAGACAAAAACAATATTAGAAATAAAACTGAAAAAACATTGAGAAAAATTTTCCACCGAAAACTAGGCTGTTGTTATCTTTATTGTAGAGCAATGGAAATATATAATTAAACTTTTTCAGAAATTCTTGATATTACACCGAAATATTTCTATAAATTTTCTGTTATATTGTTTATGGGTAATATGGCATAAGAAATTTTTTCAATATGTAATCAATTTCCGGATCAATTATGTAAAATCAAATATCGATAATGATATTCATCATCTATCTTGCAAATTCTCTCGCAAACTAATTTTAGCGAGGTCATATCGGGACGGAACATTTTCCATACTAAACCATCGAAAACGGTCATAAATGTCAATCGTCAGAATGAAATGAATACATCATTATGTTATAAGTATGGATTAAACTCATAACGAAACTAAACATTACTGCACGATATGAGTTGTATTATTTATCTTTTCCGGTTTTCTTGGTTTGTTTACGTTTAAACTTGTCAAAAGCTTCACAGCACGCGCTCCAGTGACAGGGCTTGACGTTCAACAGACTCTGGTTAATTTTTAAATGATCTCTCTCCAGCTCCTCGGATAATAAGATTATTGTGCCAGCAAGTTTTGAAAATCGGGCGCGTGCAATGCCTTGCATACTCTTCGCGAACATTATGCTGTCATCCCGTTCTTATATTATTCAAAATTATGGAGACATATATCTAGCTTTTAATTCTTTCCAGCTGAACAAGAAACACTCACGGCGCTCGCACCACAGTAACGGTGATGTTTCAGATCGTCTATACCAGTTGAAAGTTAGTTGCAGTTAATATATAGCCACAATAAATGGATTACGAATCAATTATACCTATATTGATGTTGACATATCAGAGTGCGACTTGTTTTTATGAGTGCACGTAATACAATGAATGATGTTCAATGAACTACACTAGCGCATAGAATCCAGTGTTATAAATGTCCTAAAGGCACTTGGGAATGGAATGAAAAATAAATGATTTAATGAATTTAGCATCAATATAATAAATAAAGACATGATGTGTTGTGGTACACCTGGGTATTATGTATTAAATATAATAAATTAACAAGGTTAGAGAGTTATTATATGAAAAAAGGTTGAGGAATAATCCAATGAAAAAGAAGTAAATAAACAGAGGAATTGTAATAAAATTTCATTTGGTAATTTTTTTCTATCTCGCTATGGATCTGTAGTTAAACATCTTTTGCGAAGGGCCAATGGGCTTGTTAACATTGTACATTACTCAAATAATGAATTATTCGAACCACTGAAAGTCATACACAAACAGCCATACGTAACCCAGGATTCGAACTCAGCACGCTTGCTTCACAGATAGT
>JARQZK010004342.1:395000-400000 GCA_030704885.1 Cynegetis impunctata
CTCCAAATTAAGTTAGAGGGTGGAAAACTTGTATATGGATTGAGCTAATATTAAAGAAGCGTTTGGCTGTATAAACTTTTATCTCTTCTCGTGGCTTTCGACGTTACGTGCACATCCACAGATCGCTGAAATGTCTTACGTGGATCAAATAATATTAGGAAATTGCGTTATAGTGATTTCTACTCTCACCGTCGTCATTTGGATATATATTTCATGTTTTTTTGGTAGTCTTTGCACACCTCCAGAGTTTCTGCTGATTGAGTTAGAGGGTTAACAATAACATTCGGTATGTGTATTGGGTAGATGTTGGAGAAGTGCTAATTTGTCGAATAGCTTCTCCCACCACCAATTTTTTTTCGTAGAAATTTCATGGCGATATTCAAGCTTTGTGCCTTTCTTCAACCACTCCAAAGTGACTGAGGGTAGGGTTAACCCCTTACTTAACAAAAATTAAGGAAAAATACGAGGTTAGTGAAGGAGCTCTGCTGCTCACGTGTTATTTATAATTATCAAACCTATACTTTATGCGTTTCTCAGGTCGGTTATATATAATGGAAACACTGATTGATACACTCGCATGGAAGGATTAATAAGCGTGTGAGTTTCGACATATGCTTATCTCATTGTTTTTCCCATTACCAAAACGCAATTTCTGATCATAATATCAGTTTGTGGTCGTAAAGCAATGTAAGCAGAGTTTAAATAGAATCAGCTTGCTGGTATTATTCAGAATTCGTGATATTTTTATACGAACTACATAAGAACCAGTCAACTCTCTAGTCTTAATGCTGTGAAATAAGTTCATAGTTGACATAATTTAGGTGAGTATTTTGTCAAAATAAAACTATGTATTCTTTGAGGATTTTCGTCACTTGAAGTATAATTTGATTTTTCAATGTAGATAATTATCTGTTGATTTCTGATTTTCAATTCTTTATATCATTCAATACATTATTCTGAATTGATGATTTCAGGCAGTACAAAAATAATTTTTTCCTACAACTGAAAATGAAATTCTTCTCCTGAATGAAGAAGAGTCAGCTTCTGTTGAAGAATTTTTTGAATCGAGAGTTGATTTTAAGTTAAATACATTCAACATTTCAAAAAAAAACTTTTTTATTGCTGAATGTTCTAAAAAATTAAAAATAATTGAAAAATTTTATGATGTCATGTTTATTTGCTGTGGAGTTATATCTCAAAATTCCTCATTTATTCTAATTGCAGTGTTTTTTAGAAGCAGTTATAGGACGATTATACTACAATCAGTATAAACTAGAATATTAGCACTTTTCGTTGATTGTTCGAAAATATATAACGCTCTGAAGTTTCTCGAAGAATTCACTTAGTAGGTGCGTAAGAAATTCAGTTTATCTGTGTTCATACAAGTTGTGAACGAACAAAAAATGTTTTCTCGTTGGTATTTTTGAATTAAGAATCATCCCAGATAATAAAATACAAAATATTTAGAATTTTCACCCCAGTTATGGAAAGCAAAGCTTAGTTTATATCGAAATCAAAGCCGGAAAAAAACTCCTTTCGAAATAATTACAACTTGGACCTCCAAGCTTGTAGGAATATATGTTAATATAACCGGAGAAACCTGCGAGGACGCGTGCCTTTAAACGATATTGATGGCAGCGATTAAAATTTGTTTGAATTTAACTTCCAAAACAAGCCACTTACCACGGAGAAGTTTATTCTATTTATAAAGTAAACCCGATTCTAGTGTGGCGGATTAACTGCGGATTTGAATCCGAACATACCGTAAAATAATATACCCTGTGCAAGCTTCAGAACACAGAAATTAGATATTAGAAATTATGACACCGTCTACAATTCATGGAAATATTTTGTCATACTTTCCGGATATCAGAAAGTATGAGGCACCGTCTGCAATTTCTGGAAATATTTTGACATACTTTCCAGATATTAGAGAGTATGGAGCATTGTCTGCCATTGATGGAAATATTATATCATACTTTCCAGATATTAGAAAGTCACCGTCTGCAATATATGAAAATATTTTGTCATACTTTGCAGACATTAGAAAGTATGGCACCGTCTACAATTTATGCAATTATTTCGTCATACTTTTCAGATATTAGAAAGTATGGGACCCTCTAGAATTTATATAAATGTTTTTTCATTACTTTTTGCAATTTATGAAAATATTTTGCCATGCTTTCCAGATATTAGAAATTATGGAACAGTCTAAAATTTATGAAAATATTTTGTCATACTTTCAAGATATTAGAAAGTATGGGACCTTCTATGATTTATGAAAATATTTGGTCATACTTTCCAGAGATTGGAAAGTATGGGACCATTTGAAAGTTATGGAAATATTTTGTTACACTTTCCGCATATTAGAAAGTATGAGGCACCGTCTGCAATTTATGGAAATATTTTGTCATACTTTCCAGATATTAAAGAGTATGGAGCACTGGCGGCAATTGATGGAAATATTATGTAATACTTTCCAGATATTAGAAAGTGTGGGGCACCGTGTGCAATTTATGGAAATATTTTGTCATACTTTCCAGATATAAGAGAGAATGGCATCGTTTACAATTTACGGAAAAATTTTGTCATAATTTTCATATATTAGATAGTCTACAATCTATGGAAATATTTTATCACACTTGCCAGATATTAACAGTATTATTTTTAGTATTTTTATATTCTACTATTGATTAAAATTCTTCCGGAGTTTTTAAGAATATGATGTTGAAATTATGTAACACGTGGTCGCCATAACGTGCATTTCAGTCTCTAATTTAGTAATCCCACGTGCCCCCTGTAGCTACGGGTATTATGACACATCCAGTGTATAATATTTGCAGGTGCCCCCATATGGTTAGTTTTTATAGGAAATACGGTTTTTTAAATAAGTAACGACAAAACTATTCAAGAATAACTGTTCAATTGAATTACGATAAATTGATGATGTTTGGAAACTGAACTATCTGATATTTTCATAACACAAAATCATTAATCAATTTTCATTATTTCTAAGAATCTGAGCGTTCAGAATAATGTGACATATAAGCCTTGATCTGAATTGGAGCATACTTCATCAAAAATATCAGAATATATTTTGTATTTTAAAATTTTTTGAATGAAGTTCCTGATCCCACGTTACATTCCAGACAATTGGCGAATGGGAAGCTAGGCCTAAAAATGATAAAACGTAATGTGTAAAAACTATGTGTTATTTCTTCTTTCTAGTATAGAAATATTCTAGAGAATTGATAATCAAGGATCGGAATGAATAATTAAAGGAAACCGATTTTTTTAAATATATATATATATATATATATATATATATATATATATATATATATATATATATATATATATATATATATATATATATATATATATATATATATTTCAATTGTTGTTGCCTGTGAATTATTTTTAACTTTTTGATAAATATTAGCAATAACAGGCTTGGTGAATCTCAAAAACTCGATTTTATTAAAAAGTTGACGTTTCGCCGCGACATTCGTGGCTTTATCCAAACTTTTGAAAAATTTAAATTTCTTTGACATTTATTGATTTGAAAAAATTTGAATAGTTAAAAAAGACTACTATGTTTCATCAAAATTTTTCGGCTGTGGCTGTACTGTACATGTTAGTTATTACGTGCTATTCAGTCACAAAAAAAGAGTACAAAGCACTTAAACTTGCTTCACCTACACACAGACATGAAACATTACAAGATGTCCATGAATTACTCATAAAAAACGATTACCCAATAAAACTTATACATGAAATCACTAAAAATAGAATTCATAAACTGTGCAACACATTAGAAACGAAAAATATATTCCTCTTCCATATACTCCTCAATTAAGTAATAAAATATCACATATTTCAAATCCACACGATATTAAAGTAGCCCACACTGCACAAAATCAAATGAATCAAATATATTTTAAATTAAAACATAAAACACCTCTTCTGCAAAAATCTCATGTTGTTTATAGTATACCCTGTAATAAATCATATATAGGACAAACTCATCAAAATTTAGAAGAAAGATTAAAAGCACACAAATATACCAAAACACAAACCACACCCCTAAAAAAAACATAAAAACAATGAGAATCATAGTTTCAACTTTGATAGCACAAAAATTTTATAAATAGAAAAAGATCAAAAACGCAGAGAAATTTTAGAAATATTACATATTCAAAAAAATTTAAATAAAGTCGTAGATGATAGAACAGATATAAAACATTTTAGTTTAATATACGCAGATTTAATTCTCTAATTTTTTTAAGAAACAACATAAATCAAAACAAAATAATTCAACAAACAAACTCTAACCATAACAACTCATCTTCTTAGACAAAATCTAAACATCTAGAATTTTCAATTTTTCTAAAAAGAAAGTATAGTTTAGAACATGTGATCTCCAAAATTACAAGTAATGTCTTTTTAACAACAACGATCAAATATCTTAAACCTATTTTGTACATTACGTGGGTGAAGGTTTCTGTAGTTCCCTTCCCATCTAATATCAACAGACCTATCTATTGATATTGGACTGAATAGCACGTAATTAATAACTGAAGACGGCCACAGCTATAATAAAAAATTTTTGAAAAAAAAAGATATATAGTACCCTATTCTTTGACTTTTCAAAATCAAAATAATTTGAACCTATTTCGAACATTACGTGGGTGAAGGTTTCTGTCGTTTCCCTTACCATCTAATATTAGCAGATTTAAATGTTAATATTGGACTGAATAGCACGTAATAAATAACAGATAACGGCCACAGCCGAAAAATTTTGATGAAGCATAGTAGTCTTTTTTAACTATTCAAATTTTTTCAAATCAATAAATGTCAAAGAAATTTCAATTTTTCAAAAGTTTTGATAAAGCCACGAATGTCGTGGCGAAACGTCAACTTTTTAATAAAATCGAGTTTTTTGAGATTCACCAAGCCTGTTATTGCTAATAATTATCAAAAAGTTGATAATATATATA
>JARQZK010004342.1:402500-462500 GCA_030704885.1 Cynegetis impunctata
AGTACTTCGAAGCCGAAGTATTTAGTTCCGTTTACTCATCTTCTAATATAACTAATTTTTACCAACTGATACATGATCAGTTTCTAGTTTCTTATAAACAACCATAATAATCAGCTCGAACTAAGTAATGAGCGAAACATGTATGTTTATATCCGTAACAATGGTTCTGTAGAAATCCACACATTATGTGCGGATTAGGTTGTTTAATTATATGTAAATGTATTGTAAGCGTGGAGGCAATGTCATTTATTAGAATTGAGGAGAGCAAGAGGATCTGTTAAGTGAAGAACACCAGATGGGGTTGCCAGAAGCCGGTGTAGGTGTTGATGCGAAGAATTCCTGTGTAATTAGTAGCATAGATTAGCAAGACTGCGACTGTTGTAATACCCAGTGCCACTCTGTGTTCAGATAACCATATGCAAATTATGCTAAATCTCCAGATTAATGGGCGGAGGTTTGTCAGGCTTTAATCGCATATATCACCACCAACCGATAAAGTTTTGATATATATCAATGCTGGTCATTTTTGCTATTCTGAAATACTTCGAACGAATTTTACTGTTAGCATAGTTAGTTGTTTTTAACATGCTTGAAAAATGAAGAACCGGAAATAAGCACAATGATACGATGAAATAGTGTGGTGTTCATAATTATTGTCAGAATTATTTTGTATTTCACAATGTATTTGCTCAAAATAACAAGTAATGCCGATTCCGATGAATGAAACATATAAAATTATAATTTGGATGTGCTTTTTGTTTGTTTTATTTTCATAAACTGTATGAAGTTTTAACGACTGAATGAGTCTTATTGGAACGAAGTTTGTCATTGCACTTAACATTAGAGAATCTTTCCAAAAAAAAAAGTGAAATAGTGATTATTTCTGAAGTAAGTCTACGATATTCATAGCTTACGTATGAATTGAATTATTTAAAGTAATATGACACTTGAAAATGGTCTAATTCAAAGAACAAACTAATTTTTTTTACTTATACTATTTATTTTATCACAATTTACATATCACTCATATTGAAAATTTCAACTTTTTACAACAATAAAACAGACAAACAATAACAAAACCCGGTCTTTTCTAGAACTATTCATCATTCACTCACATCATCCTCCATAATTTGCAGAAAAAACAGTAAAAAGTAAAAAAAATATGTACCACATATAACAATTGCGATCGTTTTTCCCAGTGTATTCATTTCAAGCCTTCCTTTGTTTATAATACATGTCAAAATAAGACTAATACAAAGAAAAAGATTCGATAATTAAAAAAAAGAGAGAAATGGCTCTTAATATTACAGGAACTTTCAAATTCATCAATAGCATATGGTTCGCAATCAATAAGGTGTTTATATAGATGGTTTTTAAAGACGTCAATACGCTCAGTTAACCGCAGACACAATAAGATATTATTAGCTCTGAAAACACCCTGACACGAGCCTGTGTAACCTAAACCAAACATTATTCTCATAGCTCTTTTCTGAGTTAAAAAAAAATATTTCGCATAAGGCGGATTATCCAAGAAGATAATACCATATGACATAACAGACTGAAAATTAAAAAAATATAATGTGGGAACACAATCAGAGTTTATCTTGCTTTTAATAGCCACAAGGGTGTATAGTACAGAGTTTAATTTTATTTTAGTTTCATTAACATGTGAAGACCATCCTAGGTGCATGTCTAGTGTAATACCTAGGAAGTTCACCATTTCTTGTAGAAGGATATTGTAGTCACCAATAATACAAAAAGATGATGGGCAACTAGTTTTAGGTTTATTACCACATAATATAATTATAAAAGATATTCTGTCGCAGCATTCGTTTGCAGGAATACAATATTTCATTCTATGCCGTAAATTATAAACATAATAACATTCTGCGCATATATCATAATAGTCCAAGTTGTGTTGTTCTAATTTGAATCTGGTGGAGACTGACTGCATCATTAATTACCAGATGCAGTGATGATCGCCAAGAAGTAACCAGATTTTGAATAAAGCACACCATATAATTTTCCAATTGTAATTTTTGCTTCTGAATTTGGATTGATAATTTAGCTGAAGACCTATTTCTCATTGTTGATATGTGAAGTGAGAGGCAGACCGAAACTTAATTTCTGGACAAGCTCGATATCTGTTTAATTCCAGGACTCATCCATCATTGGTTTCAAGCTAAAAGCTTTCCAAAATATCAAAGCACACATGAATTGCTCGTAACCGCTCTGTTATGAGTTTAGTTCGCATTCAAAACATTCACACTTAGAGGAGCATTTTCATTTTCGAGTAATTTAGGCACGCGTGTGATTATCCATGCAGAGCGGCAAAGTGAAATGTCATATAATGCCCCATCTCTCATTAATCAAGGGATGTGACGCACTATCCGAACACTTTCGCCTGTTCCGAAGCGTTGCTAGTGCATAATGTCATGTCATGGCTGGTTTTGTCGAGCTCACGCTCCGTTCTGTGGGGTTTGCAATGCGAAACCGCCTCCCGACCATTATCGCCCGCGTCAGGGTATTGACGGGTAAAATTCCTTTTCATGATTCAATTCTCTCAGTTGTATTCAACTAGTGCTGGTAGCAAGGCGATGTAAATTTGAATCAAAAATCCTCAGAACTGCAACCTAGACTGTTATTGATCTCAATAATTCAATTAGGATAGATTGGAAACATTTGATTAATTTCATCCCTTAACCGGAAAATTAATCTCTCCAGCGCATTTTCAGCATATTTATAGATTCTTGGAGATAATATGATACCAGTAATACTTCCTTGGATAAGAGACGCAGATTGAGAGCAGGTAGCCGAAATATCACTTACTTTCATTAACTCCTGAAGAAGACGTCTCAAAACAATCTGAAAATTTGAGATTCTACAAATCTTGAACTCGTTTCATCTCGAGACACAAGATTTTTATAACTTTCACCGTAGAAATGTTTCGGAATATATATATATATATATATATATATATATATATATATATATAAATATATATATATATATATATATATATATATATATATATATATATATATATATATATATATATATATATATATATATATATATATATATATATATATATATATATATATATATATATATATATATATATATATATATATATATATATATATATATATATATATATATATATATATATATTCGCCAGGAGTTTTAGGCATCAGGAACTTTTTCAATTACCATATAGAAGGTCCAGTTTTAGGACAAAATTCCCAGAATGATAAGATTTTTTAATTCACACTGAAATAACCTACAATAAATCGAAATGGCTCTAAATAGCTTCAAAATGTTGATTGAACGGTTCTTCTCTTAAGAAACATATAGTTACTACATTATAAAAAAGCCTACATTTTCCATAATTCTAAATTCCAACTGGGTCATTGTTCAATTTGTTTAACTTTCTTTGTATTCTCTTTGGCAAGAGTTATAACCCTATATATATATATATATATATATATATATATATATATATATATATATATATATATATATATATATATATATATATATATCTATATAATATAATATAATAAAATTTAAAGTTCATTATAAAACACACTTGGCTTGAGTTTCACTATATAAAAATATTTAGATACTGTATTTAGCAGTAAAGGGTAGTCGACATGTTTCGAGTTATTAACTCATTATCAAGACCGACTACAGGAGAGTGTTACATCTCATTTTATGAAACAGACAAAAGCACTTATTTGTACAAATAAAGGAAATCTGACATCGGAGAAAACAGTGGTGTTTACAAAATATTTTGGACAAACATTAAGGAATATAAACATTGTTTAAGAACATAAAAAGTCAATTTTAAAAATTAAAAATACCACTGGCTTCTTCGAACATTGTATAAAATTTAATCACTTCCTGGATTTCAACAAAACCCAATTTTTGCATTCAGGCAACAAAGGAAAGCGCCTTGGCCTTCTTGCAATTCTTGAAATAAGTTCCGCCCATAATAGTAAATTACCCCTTGTAAACGAACAAATTGCTTCTGTCTGTTTTATAAAATAAGATGTAATACTCTTCTGTAGTCAGTCTTGATGATGAGTTCATTACTCGAAACATTTCGACTATCCTTTACTGCTAAATACAGTATCTAAATATTTTTATATATTGAAACTTGAGCCAAGTGTGTTTTATTTTAACGTTTAAACTTTGTTCTTTCACCAAGTGATGTGTGAGAATTCAAGCTCAGTTATACACATATATATATATATATATATATATATATATATATATATATATATATATATATATATATATATATATATATATATATATATATAAAGTAAATTGGCCAAATAAAAGGCTCATAGCAATGTTCATGTATACAATATTATATTGCTTATAAAAGTATAGGGCCGAGATAGTAATATATTTTTCTCGACTGTCATATAATTCACTCGATGAGATAGAATAGATGATGCCCGATAATCAATCTCCACCCCAGTGGTTTCACTTTGGTAATTTGAAAATCCATTCCACTCATTTCATGCAACCTGCGGATGAATGATATACCATTGTTTCTCCACATAGATTGATATCTGGATCTACCGATGTGTTTTTCACACACCACTGAGTTGTCTTTTTCTTTCGAAACCAAACAGTTTAATGAAAATTGTGGTTTGTTTATATACCGCGATTGTTGGTGTGAGTGGCATGATTTGTGTATTATAGTGTAAGCGCTGCACGTTTTCGTTCTGTGATCCCTGTGTAAACGTGTTCAGAAAGCAATTATAAACTTACCATCGATCATAGTGACCACTAAAAGGAATAAAACTACAGGCCCAGATGGAGAGCTATTATTACTTAAGTCAGCGGCGTAGCCCGACAATTCAGGTTGGTGCAAGTCAGGCAGAAAGGGAAAGAATATTGTACTGGGAATGTCCAACACGAACTAGCCTGTCGGAGAACGAAATCATGTTTTGTCTGAAATATTAGAATTGTTTGGTCATGTCCTCGAAATGACATGCTTCGATAAATGTTAGATTATTTTTATCAGAAGTCTATGTTTTATTATGCTTAATTATGGAATTCAAGTAATTTTTTATATAAATTTATTCAATATATTTATATATATATATATATATATATATATATATATATATATATATATATATATATATATATATATATTTATATATATAACATATATATATTGTGAACTGTGATATTGATCGTACTCGAATATTCACTCTTGTGATAGGTGAGGGATGTCGATCAGAAATAAAGAACGAAAATTTACTCTTCTTTATTCCATATATCAAGCCTTTCTCCTTCAGGACTGCCTACAATTGAGAGCACACAAAACTTATAGAAAAACATCTAAATCAATTTATTATATTAACTTATAAAAGTGTTGAGAGCTTCCTTTTTCTGGTTTATTTTCATCTAGGTACAGAGCATATAAAGTTTAACGATACTACAACAATTAATTTCCAAATCACATCAAACACAAATGTCAAAGAACAAATACAATTTACACAGATATCAGTTGTCAATCATAGAGTTATCCATTTATTCAGTCCAGGTGTCGCTATCTCTGTCACTAGGAAACTCTCGAAATTTTCTGTAGGTTAATATTTTGAATCAATTTAGATGTTTTTTCATAAGTTTTGGTAGTTCTCAATTGTAGGCAGTCCTGAAGAAGGAACAAATTCGTTTCCAAGCTTGACATATGGAATAAAGAATAGTAAATTTTCGTCCTTCGTTTTTGATCGATATCCCTTATCATAAAAATAAATAAATATATATATATATATATACATATATATATACATAAATATATATATATATATATATATTATATATATATTATATATATATATATATATATATTTAGGTATATATATATATATATACATATACATATATATATAATATATATATATATATATATATATATATATATATATATATATATATATATATATATATATATATTATCCGTCTCTGAAACTAAACATGCCGCCCGCGATGAAAGGATCGCCTTTGTTACGCTTATATTACGTTTTATCATTTTTAGACATAGCTTTTCATTCGCCTAGAGATTGGAGTGTAACGTGCGATAAGGAGATTTTTCAAGGATTTCATTAAAATAACTCCTGAATGGTTTGACGAATCTGCTTTTGTATATATTACGAATTTTTCACTGTACTCATTCCTCTGAAAGATAATGATTTTCGTTAGGGGAGTAATTTGGGCTTCGGAAATAATTAAAAACTGCCAGCATGTCCAGTTATCGAAGTTCCGCCGCTGAACCCGAAGTAAATAACTCGTGGAATCATTTCATTGTAGACAAGCGGTATTAAAAATCTCAGGACAAGCCCGTGGATCGGAAATACAGCCCAAAGGTGAATACAGTAGGTAAAGAGATAATATATAAATTGAATGGCTTGGTCAAAACCAGATCCACGGGTAATACAAGTAGCGCGTATGAAATGAGTTCTTTAAAAACAGTAGGCGATCCTGGGCTTTTAATAACTACCTTTCCATGTATAAGATCGCCTACTGTCTGGTAGTTCTCTGTATATAATTCTGAGACAACCGTTTGTTATCTAAATCATATCGGTACTGGCAGCTGGCAGCCCTTCATTTTCTCATTTGAAGTAGTCGCAAGATTCGGGAATTTTTTTAGTCGTATTTTTTCTGAAAATAACAGACTACACTGACAGTGAGATACGGGAGTGCTTTTTAAAATAGTTTCATGCCTCCTGAACCACGATTTTCGAGGTTTTTTTCCCTGATATATACATATATATATATATATATATATATATATATATATATATATATATATATATATATATATATATATATATATATATATATATATATTTCTTGGTATATTCAAACTCCAGCTGCCTCCACGAGACCGAACGACCTGAAATTTGGGTAAATACAGCAAAATTTTGGAAGAAGTTGGGGGTGAGACCAGTGGCAAAAGATGAATTATGAATAAAATATATGAAATTCCGCCATCTACGGCTTTTTGGATATTCTATGCAGCACACCTAATCAATGCACACCCAACTACCCTCCAAATTGAATCAGAAACTTGTCGTTTCTCCGAGGTTTCATTATTAGTGACTTCCTTGGGCCTATCTTGCATAGAGAAGCTTGCCGAAAAAGCGTTCAATATTAGAAATAGACACTACTTTCAGTTTTTTTTTCTATATTTAGCTGAGATCTAAAATTTGTCTTGAAAGAAGCCACTGCAGAACACCCAGTTTCATAAATGTAGGATGTTAAAAATGGCTATTGAATTCGAAATGCCCTCGTTTGTAGTGCAGAAACTTCATCATCTACTCAAACTCAAAATTCAAAGAGTGACTTAATTGTCTTTTGGTTTCGCCACTTGTCGTGAAGTCTTCTTCCCCGCTAATTGACACACTCGCAACATGAAATTTGTGAGGTAAAGTCTGTCCAGCGAGACTGGGCGTTCAAGTCACAGACCTGCGTAACTAACGACGCAATGCTACCTACCTAAATAAATAAAATTCGAAATTGTCAAAATTCATATTTGTCGTAAGTAATTTTCTGAAAGAGTTATATGGTGATAGTGACCGGATCATTCATTTCGACAAATATTCTGTCCATAACATATCAAATCGTATGAATCCATCAAGAAAAATTAACATTCCAAGTAATGAAAATAAGTCGAATTGAATGTGAAGTTGTCATTCTGTTTCAAAATTTGGTATGCTGTTGGACCCTCTCGACCTACTTTCACGTTTGACAGTCGCCGAAATAACCTTTATATATTATTTTTGTTTCAAACTTGGGTCAGATAATTAGATTCAAGATTATTTATTACGTCAGGCAACACTGTTCTCGATCGACGTAATATACAATTGATGGGTTGATGGAATCCGTCGTTACTACGTGATAATTTAACATGATGAAACAAAAACAAAACTTGAATTTACTACGTTTATTATCACAAAAATACTTTGAAAAATATAACACTGCGATTGCAATTTCGGTCACTAGACCATCATCGGGCAGATAAAGTTGAGAACTGAATACATAATTACAGATTTTCGCTTACGGGTGGAAAAGACTTATTGCAGGTACCTAAATAGACAAGAGGAACACATTTCAAGAAGGGCTAATAGAAGTGGATTTTCCAGATTGGTACAATAAAATGTTCTTAGAAAAATCATTATTGTTGGAATGCACTAAATTTAATATAGAATATATCAAGTCAATCTGGTCGTTCAGGAAGATATATTTTGCATTATGATTGAGTTCGAAAATTTCTAATGATTCTAAGTAAGTAAGTTTGGTTCCTTTCGGTAGTTTGTGCATAATTTGAAAGTTATCTATTTGTGAAAACGGGTGATGATAAACAAGAAACTTAGTCAACTAGCGTACAACAGCATATATCCTCAATCGAAAGTAGAAAAATCGAAAAAATTCACATCTTCAACATATTTTGGTCCTCTAACAGAAAAAGTTGCTAATGTCATACCTAAATGTAATATTGAAATTGCTTTCAAACCTACGATAAAACTCTCAGGATTTTTATTCGATGCCAAAGATATCACTTCAAAGTTTGGAAGTTCAGGAGTGGTTGATTTGTCCTGTATGTAAAGGAGTGTATATAGGTCAGACTGGTCGATCGTTCAAGACAAGATTCGAAGAACACCAACAATCTTTTTTGAAAAATGAAACGGATTCAACGTTTTCAAATCATTGCCGTGAAAACCACCACCCGTTTCCACAAATAGATAACTTTCAAATTATGCACAAATTGCCGAAAGGAACCAAACTTACTTACTTAGAATCATTAGAAATTTTTAAACTCAATCATAATGCAAAAGATCTCTTGCTGAACGACCAGATTGACTTGATATTCTCCTATATTTAGTTTATTCAAACAATAATGAATTTTTTAAGAACATTTTATTGTACCAATTTGGGAAATCCACTTCTAGTAGCCCTTCTTGAAATGTGGTCCTCTTGTCTATTTAGGTACCTGCAATAATTCTTTCCCACCCGTAAGCGCAAATCTGTAATTATGTATTCAGTTCTTAACTCAATCTGCCCGATGATGATCTAGTGACCGAAATTGCAGTCGCAGTGTTATATTTCTCAAAGTATTTTTATGATAATAAACGTAGTAAATTCAAGTTTTACAATTGATGACTGGAACGCCAATTCTCGCTAGACATACTATATAAAATTAAGATTCTAGTGTAGGTTTAGAGTTGCAAAATTGAAAATACATTTTATTCTATGCCGGGGGGGCGCAATGAAAATTATTTTAAGTCGTTATAATTTCAACGGTTTTCTCATATTGATAGGACGCTCTCTTGTCTACGCGACAAATCTGTCTGATGTATTGTACCCCTGACGCGAATTTCATCTTCCCCTGTAACATTAATCAGCGTGTCATTCCGATTCGAGATACGATCAAAGTGAGTAGTAAAAAATGTTATCAACAAAAAAGAAGTATCGGGGTCGAAAACACAATTCACGCTGAGAAAAAGCGATACTTTCTCCAAATGCAGAAAATATGTTTTCGGTAAGATGCAAGTCATTTTACTGATGAACGAGAACAGCAATGTATTGTGACTTTTACCTAATTGGAGTCGAGCACTAGTCGACTAACTCCCTGCAAAATGAATTAGTGGAGTCCGCGATGCGAGACACAAAGGAATTAGGGGCTCGGCCATCAAAATTCCCGCGAAACATCATTAATTATTCTCGTTGCGCCAAATCAGACAATTTTAATTCCGGGCGAATATCTGGAGATCTGAAGTTTGACGCGACGGATTTCTCCGGTATTAACGCAATTTCGCTGCTCCTAATTCCGAAATCGGGACGATTCATTCGTTATCTCTTCTACTGACGGAATATACGAATAGACAGAGAGATCAGTGACAAAAAAACTGGCGATTAGTTCGCGTATGTTATATATTCGGAATTGTTCATTGCCGAATTTCCATTGTCTTCTGGAATTATTTGAAACGAGTAAACTGATATTGAAATCACTGATTCAAATATATATAGAGTAAATTGGGTGAATATGCCGCGCTGGGTAATAAGCCGCAGTTTGATATTTTAGTTCCAAATCAACATTTGGCAATAATATCCGTTCAGCCATATTAATGCCAGATAGAAAACACGCGTAAATCATTCACAAATCGAATATATCAGTTTGTTAGTGAGTAACGTCTAAATAAAGGTAGCCACCGTGTAAAATATTTTCTAATGTTGAGTTATATATAGTCGTGAAGGAAGTTCTAAGTAGATGTCTTCAATTTTAATAGGAGTATGCGAAAGATTGATTCAAAACCTTACTTTTCTTTGGCTGAACACTCCGTTATAGGTATAATAATTATGTGTTTTAATTTTATTTATCATAAGATGCAATATGGGGTATTATGCCTCATCATTTTTTTTTCTGATTAATCAAAATATTGTGGATAATCCCGTGGATACTATTTTGATCAAAAAGCTGCAAAATGTGATTGGCTGCAATGTGTGAAATGTAATAATTGGGTTACACGAGGTATGTACTCCATCAAACATATATTGTGCAGATTGTGTTCCAGATCAAGTACTAAGTACCTCTATAGCTCTGAAGACATAAGATATAATGATATCTATATGTTATGTAGTAAGAAAGAAATTTTGTTTTAAATTTCGTATAATAGTTTATTTCTTAAGAGAATAGCATGTTGCCATATTACCTATCGTACGGTGCCATATTACCCATGATATGGGGTAAAATGGCAACAGTCTATCTTTGTGCATTTTTACTTGCAATCTTTTGCTTAGTGGGAATATGGCAACGAATGACTCTGCACGGATACATATATTGTGTAAGCTCTAACGTGCAGCCAACGTCTTTCATTTAGGCGCGTTGGTTATTAGAATGTGAGCATTTTAATTTTATGTTGCCATATTAACCCACATTACTATATATATATATATATATATATATATATATATATATATATATATATATATATATATATATATATATATATATATATACCTCAAAAGTATTGATATTACCCCAACTGATCTCCTTGTTAGTTTTGATATTGTCTCCTTATTTACAAATATCCCCATCGAAGAAACACTTTCCATCCTAGACACGAAACATCAAATATCCTCAGACAACCTATCCCTGATCAAACACTGCATGGCCAACACTTACTTTATCTTGCAAGGCAATTGCTACAGACAAATTAAGGGAGCCCCAATGGGATCCCCTCTCTCCCCCGTCATAGCCAACATTTTCATGGAACATTTCGAAACCCAAGCTCTCTCGTCATTCGACCTTAAATCATCATGCTGGCTACGTTATGTAGACGACGTCTTTGCGATCTGGCCCCATGGCGGAGACTCATTGCTCCACTTCTTTGAATCATTTGAATGACATACATCCAAGTATCCAATTCACAATGGAAGTGGAAAACGATGGGTCTCTACCATTCCTCGTTGTCATGGTCAAAAAACTTCCATCCCAAGGCTTCTCCTATTCAGTTTATCGTAAACCCACCCATACAAACCGTTATCTGAACGCCCAGTCTCACCACCATCCCTCTCAACTTAACTCTGTAGTTAATACCCTAATCTACCGCTCCATTCGACTATCTGACGACGAACACCGTGAATCAGAACTCAATACTCTAAAACATATATTATTACAGAACGGTTACAATACATATCAAATCAACAAGAACATACGCAAACACACAAACATCACCCCACCTCTACCAACTTCCAATCGCACTGACCAAGAATCTACACCTAAATTATTCCTTCCTTACATCAAAGGAGTAACAGATAAGATCGCGAGATCTCTCAAAAACACGAACATCAAAACAATATTCACCACCCAACAAAAACTCTCCCATCTGGTCAGATCCGTCAAGGATAAAATTCCTAACGAAAATCACGGTGTTTATGAGATTCCCTGTTCCAATTGTCCTCGTTCTTATATAGGACAAACGAACCGACGAATTCAGGTCCGTGCCAAGGAACATTCACTTTCAGTAAGACACTCAGATATCACCACCTCCCTTTCCCAACATCACACCCAAACAGGCACATTATCGATTTCCCCAATACAAGAACTATTGCTCCCGTCCGATCTTTCAAATCCCGAATTTTTCGTGAAGCTGTAGTGTCCTAATTCGATTCGTGGAGGAGGCAGATTGAGGCCACGTATCTGAATTATTTTCCTTCTAATTCTCCTGAAGATGGCTTCGCAAAAGGAGCCGAAACGTCGAGATTTTTCAAATCTTTTACTTTTAGTTTTTCAAATACTTCCGACCGCGGAAATCTTTCTGAACATATATAAATATATATATTTATATATATATATATATATATATATATATATATATATATATATATATATATTTATATATATATATATATATATATATATATATATATATATATATATATATATATATAGGATGTCCCGTAAATAACACGCCAGAGTGACACTGGAGGTAGATTGGCTTCAGGTCAATCAGATAACATCAACATGACCTCAGTAAAAGTTTTCTGGTTTTCGAGATATTGCCACTCTCATGTTTTTTTTTTAAATCTATACTTTTTGGTCATTTTCTCGCCTATTTGACTATTTACTGTGAAAAAAATATTGTACCGGACTGAATCAGCAAATGATCCAAAAACTAGCCTATTTAATGCTCTTTCCAAAATGGTACAACATTTGAGGTCGTTTTTTTTCAAAAGTAGAAAAAATCAAAAATTTTTTACATTGAAGTCGTGCTACTTGCGAGATGCTTCAAATAAAAAATTATACTCAATAAAAGGTGCAGGCGTCTTTTGTCGGCAAATTACAACTTGGTAGTTTTTTTGAGGTTAGGGAGCTAGTTTTTGATGAAAATATTAATCGGTTATCTCAACTAACTATTGATGATAGCACAAGAAAATAAAACCATAAGTTAGAAGTTATTTATATTCAAAACAGGCGAGAAAATGACCAAAAAGTATAGATTTCTGAAAAAACATGAGAATGGCAATATCTCGAACTCCAGAAAATGTTTACTTAGGTCATGTTGATGTTATTTGATTGACCTGAAGCCAATCTACCTCCTGAGTCACTCATGCGTGTTAATTACGGGACACCCTGTATATATATATATATATATATATATATATATATATATATATATATATATATATATATAGAATATATATATATATATATATATATATATATATATATATATATATATATATATATATATATATATATATATATATAAATGTCCATCTCAATATTTCGTTTAATATATCAAATAAATTCCTGAAATAAATTTAATTGGAGGGGGTCATCGATTTATATTATTACTTGTTTCATAGTTGTCGACAAAAAAAAAGTCAATTAAAATCTCACTATTCGTTTTCAGAGAAAACATTTATATTTCGAATTTTCTGTTTTTAAATATTATAATTGTTTATTGATATCGAAAATTGATCATAATAAATGCTCAAATCATGCCCCCAGTTGTTCCTAGCAAATATAGTCTAAAGTCTAAAGAACATCTTCTTACATTTTCATTCATTCTTTCACAATATGTTACCTGAAACTTTTTTCAAAAATTTCATTTTGTTTACTTCAGAATCAGCGCCAAAAGAGCTTTCATACGATATATCACATACCCTACATAGTGCCGTTTGAAATTTCAAAGTTGATAACTAGATCTTCGAAGTGATGGCAACTACAAAACATGTAATAATATAAAGCGATATCTCCCTAAATTTAAAAATCTGTTTTTCGACTATTTTCTTATTTTTATAATCACCTCAAGTAAAAAATCGACTTGTTTTAAGAATTTATTCAAAACTTCATATTAAAACAAATATTCAGGTTTAAAGTTTTATCATAGACACCCTGCAGATAGAATAAATTCAGGATCTTTTGCGTCGAGATTTAAAATCTGATTCGCACGAACCTAGTTCGCTTTTAGATAGTTTAATCTATAAATTCAATCGTTCACACGGCAACATAAAAACAATAAAATACAATTATTTTCATCAGCATCGTATTGAATTATTGACTTATCGTTATTATACCAGCAATTATTCTATTTATGATCTAGGAATTTTACTTCCTCGTTTTTTAAAAGATAAAATCTGAAAAACAAATTATCTTTCTAATTATAGCTAATTGTATAATGTAACTCTACTTCGAACAATTAAAATAGTTCATTCAACATCTACTTACAATTTAACTATGTGTGTATCATTATTGTTTGCATTGACGACGTCCGAATAGAACAAACAATATCACATTATATTGAATGAACGGCTTCGAAGTATCATAGTACGCACAATAATCAATCACTTGCGTCTAGTCATCGCTTATTTTATTACTGTTGTTAATTAAGATTTGGGGCAAAAGTCTCGACATTTGGACAAAAATTACGCATTTTCGAATTACCATATAATTTTCCACATCTGGGCCCCCCATTCCCTTATGATAACTTGAATAATTGTCAATCGAATTAAACAAGTCCACACAGGTGCACCTTGAAATTAGGCACGGCAAGCGCTCCATTTTTCATGAATAATACTCGGTGATAATGATTGTATTCTTTGCATGTTTGAAAACAGCTTCCGGATTGCCACATGTTCTGATTTTAAGCACCTCTTTTTATTCGTAATTAAATGGTTAACTTGCTAAATAGTTCCATTTCATTTCTTGGAGTTGGCATTTCGCTCATGCTGCTTCGACTTAAACATGTTAGACATTCAATCTGCTGAATTTATGCTCAACATTTTCAGATGTAGAATGCCACTAATGCTCGGATTCCTAGTTGGTTGGTAATGGCGAATCGTTATTTATCCTTTTCGTTGTCATTGATTGTTATTTGAAAATGAAAGACTGCAAAAACTTCAGTTGGCGAACAGCATCCGTATTGAATTTCCATCTTTCAGGCGAGTTTTTTTTTTTTTTTGAAAAAGGCTTTTTTTGAAAATCCGAAAAAATCACTAAACTGCCATGTGGGGCCCCTAGGAGCTGACAATTTTAATGGAATAGGATAGGTACTGGCAAGACTAATAATGTGCCATAGTTAGTGGCCCGTCTCTTCCCTGAGACAGGAGAGCCCCCAAATGTTAAATTTTTAAGTTCCACTCGATTTTCTGTATCTCTTGGACGAAATGCAAATAGGATAATGATATTTGATCATGGAGTTTTGAGCATGGCCTATAGATGAACAAAAATTGGTACGCTTGGTTGATAGCTTACTTATCCGCTGTGAATTTTGTTAATACACAACCCAGAGACTTTAAACTTATCTATATAGGTTCCTCATAGTCATATGTTTTCTTACAATTCCGCTGTCAGTTATCCCTAAAGTGGCGCCCTCTTGATCAAACATTCCGCTTATAGTAGGTAATTTTGATCGAATTTCTCCCATATACGAAATAATTTGTTAGGGGTGAGAGATATTATGGGTGAAAAATAGTAAGTACGAGGGATAACTTCATTGGTTAAGAATTTCAAGAGGCATGAAACGTCACCAAGGAATGTGCAACTATACCAAGAGATATGCAACTGTCAAGGGATATGCAACTATGTCAAGGAATGTGCAACTATGTCAAGGAATGTGCAACTATGTCAAGGCATATGCAACTATGTCAAGGAATGTGGAACTACGTCAAGGGATGTGCAACTGCGTAAAGGAATGTTCAACTATGTCAAAGGATGTGCATCTATATCAAGGGGTGTTTAACTCGAACCAAAGCATCATGGGTATCTATTTTCCCGTAATTGAATGACAAGAACGATAGAATTCGTCCTGATTCCATCGGAATATGTTATGTCATTTTTAACTGGAGCACCTTGAATTGCATAAAAAAAAACAGCTAATAAGAAAAACGACTTCACTATTTTACTTCGTTAAATAATTACAGATCCATACGTAGCTGGAAGTTCCCACATCAGAGTCTGCCTAATGCATCTATTAGTTGTATTCCTTCGAAAATTTACGTTTGCTATAGAGTTCTATGTTTGCAAAAGTAATGATGACTGGATGAAAACTGCTACTGCTTTTCTTTTGTACTCAACAATTGTCCCATTTCGCATAATGGGTTATCAAACCGCTCCTATCCTTCATATTTGGACTCCGAATACACTTGGGATATTATGACTAAACTATCAAAACAAATAATACATCATTACGTACGGTACCCTGGAGACGCTTTAGAGTAATGTGCCAGTTAGCACGCACTTACGATTAGATGAACAAGCATGCATCGAGTCCAAACTTCGATGAATCAGCAGTTTAAGTTTGTGAGTAGCATTTTTTTAATTTGCCAAATTAAATTTTTATGAGATAGATACAAATTGCGAAATCGCTTCAAATTTAGGAAAAGATTGAAGTTTATAACAAAATTATCTACATTACCAATAAAAAAATATTGAGTACAATAGAAAATACTGAATACTGAATGAATGGGACTCGAACCCACAATCCTCGGTTTACAAGCGATAGACCTTACCGCTGCGCTTCCGAGGCCTCTACATAATCTTTAATTTAAATTTTGAATTTATCCGACTCTAGAACTTAACATACCGCCCTCGCGTTGAACATATATCAATACGTATATAGGAATATGGCTGAGATTTAAAGATTTTCTCTTACATTACTGTTTCTCGTTTTTAGGACTAGCTCTCATTCGTCCCAATTGTTTGCAGTGCGATAAGGAACTTCTTTCTTATTAGAGAAAACTTTTACAATATTCACTACTCTCACGATGAAGCATGGAATAAGAGAACGTTCGTTTCGCATTTTTATGTCTTTCTAGTTTAAAGTGCATATGATAGAGCAGGCAATTTTGAAAAAACAAATGCACGTTAAATTTTGTTTGGCAACCGAATTTCACACACCGTATCTAATATGATGCCAAAGAATTCATATATAACTATCGTTTCGCTGACCAGAATCTGCCTAAACTTCAGGCAATGTTTCCTCTACCTGGGCGCTGAAATGGTTGACAATGACGTTGACGTACCGAAATAATGACAGCATGCATAATGGCATTAGTGTTCGAGTCAGAAGGGATTGCAGTGGGCCCCTGAGGGTACCTTTCCGTACACTACGGATCATTACCCACAGGTGCATTATCGACGGGTTAGTTTCGTCTCTCTTTCAACAGGTTTCGGTTTTTCTAACAATATTTCCATCAAAACCTCACCACTGGATCGGCAGCTCATGCGTGAATTGAAGTTATCATCCCTACCAATTACTAAAACACTGTCCTGTGGTTGTTGAGAATTCACACGGTGATTCCTTCCGCCCATCTGGTGTTAAAAACACCCACGATTTCGGAAGTACTTAATTACCGAATTAGGCTGTAGTAAAATGAAATATATGTAATGACTGTTCGAAATTATGGATGGGTACGATGACCAACTGGCTTCGACAATTTGTGCTACTCGATGGATAATTCAAAGGTGACTTGAGTTCACTTCATCCGTAGAACACCATTAATATATCTGGCTAGTAATAAGTATTTATTCTTATCGCGTATGTGACTTCCAAAGTCCAAATATTGAAAGCAACGAAGCATTAAAAGTTGTGCAGCTTTGGAGGGAGCTGTAAATTAGATGGTCGCTGTCAATCTGTGTCATTGAGTGGTTCGGTTTTGCTCATTTCATAAGTTGAAGTAATATCAAATAAGTAGACACTTGGCGAATTAATGCTAGTTCTGAGAATGAGTAACAGTAATGAGAGCAACAGTCTTTATGAGAGAAATAGCTTTATTGTCATATAAAATTACAGAATTTGTAGACAAAGCACGTATAAAGAATTAAAAATAAAATTTAACAATAAAAACTAACCAAACAAAACACACTTTCAATAGTTCAACAAAACAAGAATTTATCAAAATAAAAGAACGAAACAGAAAAATATTTATGAGTTAATTGAGTATAAACATATGTTAAGAATTAGTATATTGGTCAATTAAATTGAATTAAACAGATACAAAAATTTTGTATATTACAAAAAAAACATTAAGATATGTTTCTACCAAATGTGGAACTCAAGGGTCTATGTTACATTGTGAAATAATAAACAGAATAAAATTCTACTACTGATTAAAATCGTCTCTCCAAAAGAAAAGCTATAGTCGAACTTCGGAACTTTTTATAGGTATGTACTTATAGATTTTAGCTCCAATGGTATAACTATGATTGTATAACTTTCCGGCATTGTAGGTAAAGGAGTTTTTTGCTAAGACAGAGGTGGGGGCTATCAAATGAATATCGTTATCTGAATTTCTTGTGGGATACCTATGATTTGGTGTAAGAGTAACACTCTCAAGGTCAGCTATATTCGTATTGATATGTTTTTTGAAAGGCGATTCTTTCAACACAAGAGGCATTTTCAGATATATGAAATAAAAATTATGTAATAATTCTTCTTTTATGTGAAGACATGATTATAACATTTACAAATAATATACTATCTATTCTTATAATGATAATCATGAATCAGAATGAATAATTAGAGGAAATATATATATATATATATATATATATATATATATATATATATATATATATATATATATATATATATATATATATATATATATATAGGGTGGCGCATCCTATACGCGTCGGTCTCTGTAGGGAAAACAACTTGAAATTTGAATTTTTTTTCTTAATAGGGATATACAGGGCCATTAACACTACAAATTGAAAATAATTTGGATTATACAGGGTGGCCGAAAAATAGGAATATATATCAAAGTTATGTTTTTTTAAATGGAACACCCTATATTTGATGGTGTCTTTTGATTCCCCGGAAAAAATAAAGTGAAGTTTCAGTAAAGTTTCCTATACCTATCTCTTTTACTCTTTGAAATATTTAAAGGAATCTCAATTTATGAGCTTGAGCAACATAACCTAGTATGTCGCGGTTATTTAAAACACATCAACAGTCACCTGCGATATGCGTAGCCAAGATATCAGACTATCGAACAAAATGCAAATTTTTGCAGTGCATCGTACAGGGTGTTCATTTAGTCTAATTGAATTCTACTTACATATGGAGTCGAATAATATTCTTATTTTAAATGGCACACCCTGTATTTAATAACTTTAACTGATAGACATTTAAATTATCTTCCATTCCATATAAGAGTTCCCTATACCTAAATTGGATGGATCTTCAGTAAAAAGCTGTTTTTTATTTTTAACATACGGATTTCATCATATTCTTTTCTAATCATAGTAACCATAGAGCAAATATCACTCAAAATATGGTATTGAACAAAATAAACATTCTTATCACTTTCCAATGTTAAACAGTTTCAATGTAAACCAAAACTATAATTTTTTTAATAAGAAATAAACATTTAATGACAAAAAAATTTGAATTATTTGAAAACTACACACAAATGGAAAAGAGTAAGAAACAAATTGAAAACAAAAAATAAATCATAAAAAATGTTCAAAGTGACGCCCATCTTGTTCTAAACACAACTGAACTCGTTTTTCAAAGGATCGTTTCACTTTGAGAAGAATTTCGCCAGTTACTGTCTGAAAAGCTGCTCTTATTCTAGCTTTCATATCTTCCAGAGTAGTTGGTGGGGTGTTATAAACTATACTTTGTATGTGTCCCCATAAAAAAAAATCCAACGACGTCAAGTCTGGAGATCTTGGAGGCCAATTATGTGGACCACCTCTTCCGATCCATTTATTAAGAAAACGCCGGTTTAAGTATCGCCGTACTCGAAGTTTAAAATGTGCGGGGGCTCCATCCAACTGCATCCACATTTTCTGCCTAGTATTTAGAGGTACATTATCAAGGAGTCCAGATAATTTTCTCCGCAAAAATCTTAGAAATTTTCTGCCATTGAGATTACCGGTAAAAAATAAGGACCAATAACATGTAAAACTATTATTCCTCCCCACACTTTCAAGGACCACCTATGCTGATGATCGAGAGTACGAAAGACGTGAGGATTTTCATCACTATAATAATGAAAGTTATGGCGATTAACGAGTCCATTATTATGAAACGTGCACTCGTCCGAAAACAGAACATTATCAAAAAAATCCGCATCTGATTCTACTTTATCCATAACCCATAAACAAAAATCGATTCTTTGTTGAAAGTCCCTTTGATACAGTTCTTGGTGCAGCTGTATCTTATAAGGATGAAATTTATGTTTGTTTATTATTCGTCCAATACTTCTCCTACTTATTCCAGTTTCTCTACTAACAGCCCGATGGCTTGTGTGTGGGTTCTCTATCAGTGAGCCAATAACCCAAAATTCATTATCATGATCTCCTACAATAGGTTGAGGCTGAATAATTTTTTTATAAACTTCGTTTCCGCTAACTCTAAACTGTTTTTGTAATCTTTCGAAAGCACGTCTGTCAGGTTTCTCTCGATCTGGGTATTTTTGGCCGTAAACTCTAGAAGCCAATAAACAGTTTTCATGACACTCACCAAGAACAAGCACCATATCAATTCTTTCTGCTTTAGAATAAGTTTTCATGTTTCAAATTCGATTTTTCGTACGCTTGATATCTAACTTACTAAATAGAAATGTCAAACTCGCATTCGACATTTAAATTCAATGGTCACTTTGACGGGAAAGAGTATTTACAAAAATTAGTTATGTTGAACATAAAAACAGATATTTACTAAAAACCATTGAATTTAGGTATTGGGAGAACTTATATGGAATGAAAGATAATTTAAATGTATATCGATTAAACTTATTAAATACAGGGTGTGCCATTTAAAATAAGAATATTATTCAACTCTATATGTAAGTAAAATTCAATTAGACTAAATGAACACCCTGTATGATGTAATGCAAAAATTTGCATTTTATTCGATAGTCTGATATCTTGGCTACACATATCGCAGGTGACTGTTGATGTGTTTTAAATAACCGCGACGTACTAGGTTATGTTGCTCAAGCTCATAAATTGAGATTCCTTTAAATATTTCGAAAACGAAAAGAGATAGGTATAGGAAACTTTACTAAAACTTCACTTTATTTTTTCCGGGGAATCAAAAGACATCATCAAATATAGGGTGTTCCATTTGAAAAAACATAACTTTGATATAAATTCCTATTTTTGGGCCATCCTGTATAATCCAAATTATTTTTAATTTGTAGTGTTAATGGCCCTGTATATCTCTATTGAGAAAAAAAATTCAAATTTCAAGTTGTTTTCCCTACAGAGACCGACGCGTATAGGATGCGCCACCCTGTATATATAATCCGAATAAACTTTTATATCGAATATAAATTTTAGTATGAATAGTTCTAATTTTTTTTTATTTTACTACGCTCATACGTTGGAAATTCATTTCATTATGCCTTCTATTCTTATAATTCATCTTAGAGCTTAGTTTCAGAAAATCAAAATATAGAGTAAATTGCGAAGGAAACTTTTATTATTAACAAGCAATAATGCTCTACAACAGTTCGTATATTGATAAGTTTGAACATAGTCACCATCTGCTAATAAGTCAACGACTAGAAATTTTGTAATTGAAATGCATACATATTGGAAATGTAGACCAAAAGAATAAGTCGATTAACGAATGTAAAAATATACTACGTATTATGTAGCAGGTCCAGTCATTTAAATTAACAATGTTTGAAAGTAACAAAATGAATTAGAGTTTATAAATTACTCAGAGAGCTAATGGACATATTCAAAAAAATGATTAAATTAATTAGAATCTAACTTATTCCGAATCATCAATAACTCAAGCCTCACATAAGATAAAAAAACATTCTATATGTTTTATTGACTGTGTCGATAATCGATAACGATTGTAGCTTATCACAAAAGAATTGAGAAGTTATCTTGAGGTGGTCAATAAATAAGTCAGCAGAAATAAGCAACCAACACATTAAACCTAGCAACGAGCAAGTAGCAAAACCTTTGTTTCCTATCTGTTTGGCCGTAAATCTCGAAACATAAACATATAAAAATAAACGTTTAAAATTCGAGGGGCCTTCAAGTCGTAAAATTTAAAAATTACGTCGTCTGAATAATGCGTTCCTACGATCCATAAAGTTGGATATGCTACGAGCGTTTCGTTAAGTATTAGACAAACAGGATTAGAACGAAGTCTCTCCCCAACCTTTTTTTATTTTAAGGGACGTTGGATAAGTATACGCATACAGCAATCCGGTATCTAATTCGATATGTCAACATATGCTACAATTGAGTGTTTCACGTCTGCCTCAGGTCATATTACTGTCATTTTCTCTAATTTCTCCCGCAATAATAGCTTGGATTGTCTAATACCCTGGCATATGGGCAAATTGTTCGATTTTATTCCATTTCCACTTAACATTTTCAATTTATATTAATTTAGCAATCCTACTGGAAGCATATGTCTAGTACGCGAATTTAACGAATAAATCCTAAAACTATTATTTATATATATATATATATATATATATATATATATATATATATATATATATATATATATATATATATATATATATATATATTTGAAAAACTTGGTTCACGGAATGAACCGCGTAAAAGATTTGAAAAATCTCGACGTTTCGGCTCCTTTTGCGGAGCCATCTTCAGGAGAATTAGAAGGGAAATAATTCAGACTCGTGGCCTCAATCTGCCTACTCCACGAATCGAATTAAGGAGGAATCGGAAACAATACGATTGCGTGGTCTCAACCTGCCTACTCCACTAACCGTATTGCTTCCTGTCAACTCTGAAGTCTCAATCTGCCTACTCTTCAGAGTCAACCAGTTGACTGTGTTGAGATGTGACAGTTGAGATGTGTTTAAGGTGACCATTTCAACGCTGGCGGCATGATTACGTTCAGAGACGTATAAATTATATGAACTAAAAATTATGACATAATTCTCTTTTCAATTATAGAAATATTCGTGGGAATTTATTATACATTAGTTTTGAGAGCATTGTCATTCATTGTTTCCATTATATGCTTCATTGTTAACTGAAAATATGTTACATAGAGCATGTTCCTAATGAGAATACTGTTTTTGTTCTGAAATTTTCTATTCTGAAAAGATTATTGTTTCGAATAAATTCGATTTGCTCTCGGGTATAAATCCTAATATAAATAATTCTGATTTTTTTCTCATTTACCGAGTCTCAAATTTTGTTTAGGTACCTACTAATTTCATGGTATTCAATACATGCTATATAGTAAGAACAACTTCGTTCCAATCGAATGTCCCTTTCGTCTTTGTTTTATTGAATTTGAAAAATTATTAATTAAATTGATCTTCGAATAAATATCAGGTTGGTGCGAATTCCTTGGTGTTTGTTGGTTGCCATTGACACTCATCGACAATATTATTTTGCCTCTGTGCAATCCGCAATTGTTTACAGTATCATGTTCTGGGGGTCATCCCAGTGGCCACCTCTGTCTTTATTGAGCAGAAATGCATAATTAGATGCATATTTCGATTGCATTATTGACCATCGAGCAAACCTTATTTTAAAGATCTTGGTTTCATAACCCTACCATCTATCGTTTTTCTCATGCTAGTCCTGTGCGTCAGGAAACATCCCCAACTATTTACTACAAACGCTCGAAATTATGCTGAGGCTATATCAATGACTACCCTTAGTAAGACTGATCTAGATGTGCCCCCACACAGCTCAAAACATTACGAAAATTCAATATTCTGTATGGTAGTTGAAGCATATAAGTTACTTTCTTTGAGGAGCAAACAAAGCTTACTGCGTTATACTGAAGAAACCATCAGGTACTTTTTGGAAAACATGTTGAATGATTTTGAATTTAATCTACTCTATCGGCTCATAGAAATTCTATTTCGAATGGTGATGTACTTCTGACGTTGTTGTGTCTGTTAAGATTTTGTTGGAAATAGAGATTATTATTTTTTTTTTACGTTCGTGTGAGAGGAAAAATCTTTTTTAGACTACCCTGAGAGTATCCCGCACGCATTCTCAGGGTGTGTGAGACTCCGGATGTTACTGGTTACTCACTAAAAAACCTCTTACACATTCCTTGGAGTAGTTCTTCATCCTGCCCTTACATCGTCCCTTAACAAAAGAGATGAGCTCCAAGCGGCCTCTATAGTTCATGGGACATGATGACTCGAAGTGACCCGAGCAACACTGCTTTCTGCATTCTGCGAGTCAATATATCGGCCAGAGATCTACATGCCGGAATAATTTTCAATTCTGTCACATAGTTAGCTCTCATTCCACCTAGACAACCTATGATTAGTAGGACCATCCTAACTGTAGGCCCTGGGTATAGTGTCCTCAGCTCGAACATAAAATCTCTGTAATCTTTCCCTTTTCTGTTCTTCGACAACAAACAATTCTCTGAGCTCTTTGTCCAGTAGGACTATATCTGACTTTATTGCGTGGATCTGCCAAGTTGTTGGAAAAGCATAGTTCCAGTATATGCGAGCTCTATCGTTCTCAACAACCGCTTCAATTTCTAGTGGAACATATGGTAGCACTGGTTCTTTGTCTATACCATAAATTTCTCTCAGATGGAATTAGAGAATTCGGAGCGCCCCATTATGTCTTTCTATATACCCTGAAGGAGCATGGACTCTGCAAGCAGACAGGATGTGCATAAGAGTTTCCTGCTGACTACGGCATGCTCTGCAAGTTGTTGGGGTGTCCACTTTCATTATTTTCTTTTTATACCATCTTGTATTTATCACTCCATCTTGACAAGCCATAACAAATCCCTCCGTTTCCGACTTAAGCCCAGCCGACTTCAAAAAGGCAAAGGATAATTCTTCCGACAGGCCCTGTCCTTCCAAATTCCTGTAATATTTGGATTGCAGATTTTTACTCATATGATCTTCGAGTAGTGTCTTCAGTTGTGCCTGTCTTATCTGCCTAGCCAGTCTTCTTATTATTATTGTTATTATCATTATTATTATTGAAAAATTCCATTTCAAATTTATATAGAAAAAATAAATTAGATTAACACTAAATTTACCCCGAACTGACTGTAAGCATAGACACCACTTCATTGATCTTGAATATTGGACAAAGAATTATAATCCCCTAATAATAACTCTGCAAGTGGCTTTTTTACCTTCAAGCCCTCCCTCGCTTTTTTTACTATACATACTTATCTCTCAAACGTACACGTAGGTACCTGCCCTTCTTGAAGGGCTGCACTATATTATATGAAAAATGTGCTGGTACCATCATAACACCCCTCTTCTCGGCGATGTATATTTTTTAATCTGGGGTTGTTACAGTTATATTTCATTGGATTTGTAGGTATCAATCATCGTAGGTAGATTATGAGAAGGTGTTACTGAGATAATTCGGTTGACTGGCCCGTACGCGATCGACGGGTGGTGGTGTTGTTTAATGAATTGTATTTAAATCTGTGAGAAATTGGAGAGAGCTGCCTGCATGCTGAACGCTTCTAGATGAATTTTAAATTTCGTGACGAAGTTTGTGACGCACACTGTTCATAAAACAAGTAGTTATTCACGTTTAATTTTACAAGTAGTTATTATGGAAGATATTGAATATCACAAGAACATCTTCCCGTGAATTATTTTTTCACCTTTGTATTGTTGAGGCTGATACTTGATGAGAATTAGTTGATAGCATTATTGAGGAATGAAATTCCTCCAATTTCAAATTTTGGTTTATGCATTATTGAAAAGTCTTGCCTCTTTAGTTATATTTCCCGAAAATAATAGAATATCGAAAGTTGACAGTGAGATGCGTGAGTTGTTTTTGAATCCGTTTTATACCTCCTGGGTAGGGTTACCAACCCTCCCGGATTGCCCGCGAGACTCCGGTAATAATGGCTATCCTCCCGACCTCCCGGGTTACCGGTGTTTCGGAATTCGGTCCCGCTACCTGCGGAAGGGACTACCTGCTCACAGGGACCTTAGGTTAGTAAGGTTAGAAAAAGTCAGGTCAGCTAGTAAGGTTAGAAAAAGTCAGGTCAGCGGGACCGAATTCCGGTCCGTCCCGGGTTACAATTATTTCTCCGGTTTTTCTAAAATTATACGCAACCGTCGCACTAACAAAACTTCGATCTTTAATTATTATGATTTTGTGGTGAAAAACTGTCGAATATTAGGTACTGCTCGTAAGCGAAGTAAATAGAAATTTAAAATTGAGTGACAATTTCTTACAACTCCCCCTCCTTGTTGACTTTTTAAAATTCTTCTCGAGAGTTGGCAACACTACTTCCAGGCCACGATTTTTCTGGATTTTGATATACAGGGTCCTGCAACAGTGGCGCGGTGTTTCATATCTCTATTCAGGAAACAGATAGGAATCTACATTACTATAATATTACTTTATTGTTCGAGCTCGACAAAATGAAAATGTTGTCGGTCACACAGGGTGTTCAATTTTTTCTGGGAGGAAATCAACTATGTTTTTTCAAATGGCAACCTATATTTTTTATCGCTTTTTCGGTTTCTACATAGAAAATAAAAGATACTTTATAAGGATCTTCAATTCGAAAATATTGACGGTTTTCGAGATTTTTGGCAGTTTTGGTTTTTTTTCCCAATATTGGTCACTCAGAATATTTGAAATTATAAAGTTGTGCCTAGTCTAATTGAAATGAATTTTTCATCAAATATTCTACATTGGTAACTCTCTCAAACGATATATCTGAAATCGACATGCGATATACAGGGTATGGAAAACCGCTTGCAATATATTGTAAATGAAAATTTGCAGAATCTTCCTTATTTCAAATGGAACACCCTGTATATTATCGATTCAAAAGAAGCGCCAGCAAAGGCTCTACATATGTCATCAAGTATTCCCTATGGTTAAGTTTACAAGTTTTCTTGAAACGGCTCTTTTTTTCGAAAAATGGCAAGTATTCATATTTCTTCGATATGATCTCAATGAACGACTTTTTCAAAGCGAAATTCATTTGACGACGGATAAGAATATACGAAAGATATCCTGTTTCAATTATGTATATTACAAGTTGTCCAAACAAAAATTTTTTTCATGATATAAATGTATCTTGCAATTCATTATCTTCATTAGTAGCTGGCTTGATGCGCTGATGTTTAGAATAATTGATACATCCAGAAAGATCTTTCACCTGGATGCCTTCTATTTGAATTCCGTTGAGAATAAATTCTACTTGCCAATAAACAATTCCTGTCTGATTCACCTAATCACTTTTTGATAACAACATTCTCATGAAATTATATCGAAAGTTCAACTTAACGAATTACTAAAGATTTCAATACTTATTTGAAGGCAAATATTTTGATCTGTCATTTGCCAGACTACTTGATTACCAAAAAATATTTTTTTCCTGAAAGGTTGCTTTGGACCGAAAGAATATGGCACAAATTTCGAGATTATTGAAATTATTTTAAATATTCAATAATGTACATTTTGTGGGTGATTCACAACTTGTTTATTTAACAACAGGTAATATTTGAAAGAAGTCGTTCAGTGAGATCATAGCGAAGAAATATGAATACTTGCCATTTTTCGAAAAAAAAGAGCCGTTTTAAGAAAAACTAGTAAACTTAACCATAGGGAATACTTGATGACATTTTTAGAGTCTTTGCTGGCGCTTCTCATGGATCGATAATATACAGAATGATCCATTTGAAATAAGAAAGATTCTGCAAATTTTCATTTACAATATATGGCAAGCGGTTTTTCATACCCTGTATATCGCAGGTCGATTTCAGACATATCGTTTGAGAGAGTTACCAATGTAGAATATTTGATGAAAAATTTATTTCAATTAGACTAGGCACAACTTCATAATTTCAAATATTCTGAGTGACCAATATTAGAAAAAAAACCAAAAATGCCAAAAATCTCGGAAACCGTCAATATTTTCGAAATGAAGATTCATATAAAGTATCTTTTATTTTCTATGTAGAAACCGAAAAAGCGATAAAAAATATAGGTTGCCATTTGGAAAAACATAGTTGGTATCCGCCCAGAAAAAATTGAACATCTTGTGTGACCGACAATATTTTCATTTTGTCGAGCTCGAGTAATACAGTAAAATTATAGAAATAGAGATTCCTATCTGTTTCCTCAATAGAGATATGGAACACCGCGCCACTGTTGCAGGACCCTGTATATATATGTATATGTATATGTATATGTATATGTATATATATATGTATATGTATATGTATATGTATATGTATATGTATATGTATATGTATATGTATATGTATATGTATATGTATATGCATATGTATATGTATATGTATATGTATATGTATATGTATATGTATATGTAATAATAATAATAATAATAAAATGACTTTATTTCCACAAATGTGTATACACAGCATTTGCCCAGGCAGGCGAAGATTAGCTGAAAGCTACTCTTTAACTCTTAACCTACCTGGTTAACACGTAAATTAGCTATAAAATAAAGTAAACATCATAAGAACACTACAAGAGAAACAAATACTAAAACACAGATACAGAGATAGTAACATACATATCATCATTATCATTTTCATTGCCTGGCCAAGAGTAAGTCCCTAAGAGTATGTCGATATCTAGACAATGAAGAAATAGACATAGTGAACACAAAAGAGTTGTAGTACTTTACTAAATTATAAGTAAAGCAGCGCTCGAACATGGCAGAGGAATGCTGTGGCATTGTCACAGTATTATGTCGGGTGTTGACATTATGAACTGATTTTCTAAACACGATTTTTTTGTACAAGTAAGAAGGAGCTTTAGACCTGATCAAACGATATATGAAGACAAGAAAATTCAACTCAAAGGCGTGATTAATTTTTAACCATCCAATTTGCGAGAAACAAGGTATATATATATATATATATATATATATATATATATATATATACATGTTTCCATTTATCTATACATATTTGCCTGGTACCTACATTTTGGCATTTCCAGCGGGCCCCTATAAGACCAAATGAGCTGAAACTTGGTAATTGGGGTTGTTCTAGATTGGTAGAACAAAGCTGTCAAAAGTTGCCCGAAACTTGGGGAGTGCCGTTCAAGTGCATAAGCGAATCTTTTTCAGTCTTCTAGGGCTTTTGGGAAGACGTAGGCTTTAAAACCTGTTTTTGAAGAATTTTTGCTGTGAATTGAGTTAGAGGGTTGAAAATTCGTAATTTTGCTACGTAAACTGCTACTCAGGCTTTTTTTTCATTCGGGTGAAAATTTCTACTCATCTACGAAAATCAGTATAATCATACAATTGGGAAACCATTGTGATATGTTTTTCTACTTGTTGTAGAGGCTAAATAAGTGTGAAATATTTAACAACTAACTATTGAGGAAATATATATATATATATATATATATATATATATATATATATATATATATATATATATATATATATATACATATATATTTTTATATACTCACGTGTGTGTTTGTAAATATGTGCTCAAAAGTTCATTGCTTTCAACAGGACATTAAGATAAAATAGTTTTGTCTTCATGTCCTAAAAATGTCAATTTGGTTAACGAAACGCTGGCGTCGAATATTGAAAATATTATTCGTGGTAATAATTCAAAATTGTTATAACTAATGTCTTTTAACAACAGTATACCATATAAAACTTCAATTAGAAGAAAATTGAAGTTTTATATTATATTCTTCTAATTGAAGTCAAAAATACAATTTTTGACTTCAATTAGAAGAAAAAATGTTCAATAAATCTTATAAGTACGGAATAGGATATTCAGTCTTATTGCAATAATTATTTCAGCTTTATTAAATGAACATCAGTTACTAAAAGGATCTTCGTTTACTTTCAAGTTGGTTATATGAGAAATTAGCCAATTATTTTCATTACATGCTGTCAGTAATACTAATTAGTTCTGTTTTCCTATCTTGAAAATAACCACCAATGAATCTGGTTGGACCAGAAGTTGAACTATATTGAAATACGATAGAGGAAGCTTTCCGAAGATAAATATGTATGCAAAACGATATGAAAATTGAGTAAATAGCGTAAAGCTTCGAGCCTGCATACTTATTTTATTGTTTATAAAAGGCAGGGCATTTATACTACGAAATTGGTTTCACTTGATTCTCGTAATTTGAAACTGTACACCTGAAATTTTTCTGACCTGCGGCATAAGAAAACAATTAGTGCTTCAATTGTCCGTAATTTCTTATAACTATTAGATACCTGCTTCTCCGACAATATTCTGAATATAGGTGATTAGTTCTTGATCATTTTTTTCAGTCGCGGATTCATTATTATCTATTATTGTGGAATAAAAGTACTTAATAGAAGAAACATATTTGAAGCATTTGTGGGTCAGATTTTATGTATGGGCAATACAATTGGACATAAATCAAGCATACCTTCCTATCGAGAAGATACACGTCTTCATGTGGAATGGTCGTACAACGGACAAATCAGTATCCGAGAATCACATTGATACTACTGGGCTCGAAGAAATTATACGCTAGGGGCATCAGTTTAGATTACATTGTTTGAAAATTAATTGAATTGAATCTACTATGCATACTCTGGCCAACTCCTCGAACATAATTTATAAAAGTTGGAAGGTTTTTATGAATTTTATATCAGTTTTCAGACATTTAATTCCGAGTTTTTTATTCGAAATTATATGCTAGCGTTTCCAGGATAGCCTTGGGTGGAGCAACCGTCCACCTTCTAACGTTCCATATAATTAAATTTGATTCTGTGGTTCTTGAACAATAAAGATTCTGGAATACTGATTAGGTACGAAAATAGCAACAAATTTCGTTAGAGGAGGGTCCAATAAATTCTGAAATTCAAATCATTACATCCACCAGATTTGTGAAGCTTATATATATATATATATATATATATATATATATATATATATATATATATATATAATATTTAATATATATATATATATATATATATATATATATATATATATATATATATATATATATATATATATATATATATATATATATATATATATATATATATATATATATATATATATATATATATATATATATATATATATATATATATATATATATATATATATATATATATATATATATATATATATATGATTATTTATTCGAATTGTTGTTGCCTGTGAACTATTTCTAATCTCTTGAAAATTATTAGCAATAACAGGCTTGTTGAATATAAAAAACTCGATTTTATTAAAGAGTTGACGTTTCGCCACGACATTCGTGGCTTTATCAAAAGTTTTGATAAAGCCACGAATGTCGTGGCGAAACGTCAACTTTTTAATAAAATCGAGTTTTTTAGATTCAACAAGCCTGTTATTGCTAAAAATTTTCAAGAGATTATATATATATATATATATATATATATATATATATATATATATATATATATATATATATATATATATATATATATATATATATATATATATATATATATATATATATATATATATATATATATATATATATATATATATATATATAAATATCTAATCATAATTTCAGAGTTGGTTCCATTTTAAGCTATAATAATCATTTTATCACATTCTCGTGGCTACAAGAAGGCCCATTGCTTTATTTTTCTCGTATATTGGCGGCTTCCATTACCCAAAATGTCATCATTATAACAAAATGTTCCTTTACGGAGTTAAAGGTCCCAATATATCAAATTTCATTTTAGAATTTAGACTCGAAACTGCAGTAAATTAATGTCGGATCTTTAAGTCAGTTAATTGAGCGAAATCGTTCGCTGTTAAACAGAAGATAAACTTCGTCAGACGAAACACATTTATTGGTTCTTTCGTTACAACAGAATATAAAAACGTGTTAAGAGCTGACCGGTAGCAACAAGATAATTCTTGTTCTACACGCAAAGATTACTAAATTTCAGATCAAGATCAATGGGTAGCGAACAGCATAATGAACGTGCAAATTTATGTATTTTATAGGTTTATGTTGGGTTCTTGAATGATTGGTTCTCCGAAGTATATTCATTTTCGAATATTGATGTACGGCAGTTAAAATTTAATTCTTAGGGAATACATCGTCCTGGCTTACTGATTTTGAATATTCCATATTGAACGATGTTGTGGGAAAGGAGAAGAGTTATTTTTCATTGAACCGATAATTTGGATGGACTACTAAATTTGAGAAATAAAAATATTTCATACATAAGGTAAAAAAACCGTCCAGAATGAATCGAACAGAAAAAATGACGTCAGTAAGTACAAAAGATCACGTGTTTTACTTCATCCAGATCAGATGGTACCCTTGTATGTATAAGTGCATTAAATATGGGAGGCCAGATAATTCATGGTACAGAGGTAGGGATGCCATCACCTAAATTGCCGATGCCGGACAAAAATTTTGAAAACCCCGGACATTTCTGTGAAATTTTGTTTTTCCCCGGACACCCCGTGAAATCTTTTTTTTTGGAATACTCAATCCTCAGTTTATTCGTGCCATTATACACTATAGTGTTTACACATGTCAGTAAGCCAAATAGTACAGCCAGAAAAGAAATACACCAAAACACTAAAATAAGTCTTAAACTAAGAACATAACAATCCTAAAAAATCCCTAAATATTAGTTGCACAAATTCATATTGTAGAAACTCATCATATGAATAAAAGCTATTCAACATCAAAAAAATTTTGACCCTATTCTTAAATTGACCCCATATCCAAGTTTTTAATATCATTGGGCAGATTGTTATTTAATTTAATGGACAAGTAGCCTGGGCCATTTTGACACCTTTTCAACCTGTGGTAAGTGGGGATAAGCAAGTTTTTTTGTCTAGTGTTATAACTGTGGACCTCACCATGCACCCTAAACTTCCCCAAGTTGCCTTTTACGTACAGGAGGTTTTCTAGTATATATTGAGAAGGTAAGGTTAATATTTTAAGACTTTTAAAAGTTTCTCTACAATCACTCCCGAAATCCAAGCCGGCCAAAATACGAATTGCTTTTCTCTGCTTCCCAAACAATCCAGCCGTAAGAGGAGAGTGCCCCCAAACCAGGATACCATAAGTCATAACCGAGTGGAATATGGCATGATAGGATGGTGGTAATACCCTATCAGATACACATTGAGACAGATTTCTAAGAACAAATAAAGCCTTACTCAGTTTTGCTGACACCTGATCTATGTGGGCCCCCCATGTGAGAGCCGGGTCAATGCAGACCCCAAGAAACCTAACATTTTCACTATCAGATTTTACACCACCACAGTCTCTAAGGAAGAAAACAACTTTTTCAGTTTTATCCTCATTCATGACTAACCTGTTTGCATCGAACTAGCTGTTTACCCTCGACTGCATGTCCCTCAGACCCTGAATTGCCCGAAGAACAGATCACGCCGACACTGTGTCACACTGTGGTGTCAACCGCGAAAATGGTGCGATCCCTGATTATCATTGTACTGATAGATAGATAATTATTATGCAAAATTAAAATCATTTCTCCACTTCAAAATAATACGTAATCAATGATAATACACACACACACACACACACACACACACACACACACACACACACACACACACACACACACACACACACACACACACACACACACACACACACACACACACACACACACACACACACACACACACACACACACACACACACACACACACACACACACACACACACACACACACACACACACACACACACACACACACACACACACACACACACACACACACACACACACACACACACACACACACATATATATATATATATATATATATATATATATATATATATATATATATATATATATATATATATATATATATATATATATATATATATATATATATATATATATAGACAGTATTTTAGTGATATTTACAAAAACTGGTTCTTACCTGCTTTAATCATCAATACACTCAACTTCTACTGAATCATTTTTACAATTCATACTTTTTTAATAGACGCAATCCGTACTCTGCCTCGCTTGTGACGGACACAATTTTTGGCCTATCTGTCATTCGCCAAGTGTCTGGAGTATAACGTGCGATAAGGAACTTCGTTCCAAAAATGTCGACCTTTTTTAAAGTTTAAATGTTTCCAACGCTTTGCGGAATTTCATACAAAATCTAATTCATAGAGACCAATGCAAAAATCACTGTTCATATGTATATTCGTACAGTATATATGTTCGGCCGAATTGTTGAACGTCCACAGTTGCATTAACTCGTATATATGCCTATCCCTCTTTTAGAAAAAAACAGCGCAACAAATGCTCCTTTCATTAAAAAGAATGTAGAGACCTTCTGAATAATATTTCTACAGTTTACACCAACGAACCGCACGTGGTGTAGAGAAGCCCTGAAAAAAGTACGATAAAAAAATGACAGTAAGTCTGATTAGTCAACTTTCACGAATTAATAAGTCATATTTTTTTTTATTTAACGATTTCTGCAGTCGCACACAGTAGAAGCTTAACTTTCACTGTATACAATGTCACGGATAAAAAGCTTTGCCCTACTAATTGTCTGGTATTGAAATTGCGCACCTGAAGAGGATTATGATGAGACATCAAAAAAAAATATTCCAGTGAGCCGCAAAAAATTGATCAGTATTCTTTTGCCGAATTCACAGTTCCTCGAAAAAAAAACCCACAAAAACCGAAGTGGCAAATATTTTTGCTCATTTTTTGTTGTCGAAGCAAGAAGACAGATCGACTGGTATTTACATCCATATACATTGTATTTTCGAAGGGTAAATATATTCAGGTATGGTTGCCAACGTCCTCAGGTGTCGTCCCTACCATAAAGAAGAGCAGGTTGAAGTTTTTCAGTGACAGTACGTCACTTGTTCTGAGCGATTTGATGTGTGGAAGCAGAACGGGTTTTGACGTTTTTTGCAAGTATTAACGGCCGAGACGCAGCGTGAATAGGGTTAGGGATGGCTGAGTAATGATCTACCGAAATATTAAACGTTATCTCACAATAGACACAAATTAAGGACTATCGCCATCTTTCGGAGTCTAGTTTACATAAGGATTATGCACAAGTCGTGTATTGTGACGAGGGATAATATTTTCGTCGCAAATAGTCGTGAGAATGATTTCGACAGCTCAATCTGTAATTGCCTGTGGGAAACCAGAATACGTTTAGTTTTTGATGCGAACGTATGAATCAAACAAAAAAATATTAACTGAGGAGGCGCATAATTGATAGAAATTTCTTTACATCGTAATTAATGAAATAATCTATTACATTTAATTATTTAATTATGTATGAAGCGTCAGATACTTCACTTACTAAGTCTTAATATCCACGTGTTGTATAGAACAAATACTAAATAACAGCGGAAAAGATTATACGAATTCAGAATAAATAATGCATAAGAAGTAAATATGGATATACAGGGTGTGCCGGATAAAACTCCCCATCTGAATATTTCGTTCAATATGAAGTTTCGAAGAACTTTGGAGGGGGTCGATTAATTTATATTATTACCTACTTGCTTTGTAGTTGCCTTCGTAGTTCTAGGTATAGAAATGATCGCAGTAAAGCTTTTGACATTCTTTCACTGAACGTTGTCTCAAAATTCCAAGTTTCCTAAAATTTTAATTGTACGAATCTGTTTTTTTTAAAATTTAATTACGAATCCAGAGTAAGTATCTAAACAGCTTTCATGCTATGCTTCACATACCCTAAAGTGAAACTCCAAATATAATACCTAGATTTAAAAAGGGGTGGCAACTACATAACAAGTAATAATTCAGAATATAACAGCTCCAATTTTTTCAAAATGTCATATAAAACGAAAAATTCAGTTGGAACTTTTTTCTGAGACACTTTCATCATAAAAATAGAAGCACAAAAGCAGATTTTTTGATTATTAAATGGACATCTTCATAGTTATCCAGCAGTAATTTCTACTTATCCAATTTGACTGATAAAAACCACCAAACAATATTGCAAGAAAAACAGTACTTCACAGTTACCTACTCAAAATTTTACAAATACCTAATTAAAGCTAAGAAAAATATTTCAAAAATTATTTTTGCATAACGTAACGTTTTTCTGATGTATTTCAAGTACTTAGTTGCTTATTATTGCAAAAATATGTCTGACATGCATGTAATTAAAGCAAATTTAGCGAGGAAAGCCACATAACACTCACAATTTTCTTCTGTCAAGAAGCGATATTATTCGCAGACTGATAAATATTATCGAAATAATAATAATAATAAGCGTATGGCATTATTGCCGGGGAGCCTACACATTATGTGCGGTATTCCGGCGCCGATTTCCTCTTTAACCCTGTTGTAGGTAATTAGTACCGAGGCGTACTAACCCAGGGGGGACCGACGGCTTAACGTGTCCTCCGAAAACACGGTAGCGGTGGTATAGAAAATTTGTTGGTTTGGTTTTTGGTTTCGATCGCAAGTCGAGAGTGATGCCACCTGAGCCATCACCGCTACTATCGAAATAATAATTTGAAATAACGATTGCTTCCGCCATATCAGGTCATTAAAACGCCACATGCCCTAAAGAGAAACTCCAAATGTAATACCTAGATTAAAAAAAAAGGGGTGTCAACTACATAACAAGTAATAATTAAAGATTGAACAACTTTCAGATTTTTTCTAAACGTCATATAAAACGAAATATTCAGGTGGAACGTTTTTTCTAAGACCCCTGGTATATTTCCATCATAAAAATAGAAGCACAAAAGCAAATTTTCATGGACATCTCCATAATTATCCAGCAGTAATTTCTACTTATCCAATTTGACTCATAAAAACCACCAAAAAATTTTGCAAGAAATACAGTATTTTACAGTTATTATGTGTATTTCAAAATTATTTTTGCATAACGTCACGTTTTTCTGATGTATTTCAAGTACTTAGTTGCTTACTATTGCAAAAATATGTCTAACATGCATGTAATTAAAGCACATTTGGCGAGGAAAGCCCACACAGAACACTCACAATTTTCTTCTAATGTCAATAAACGATATTATTCGCAGACTGATAAATATTATCGAAATAATAATTCGAAATAACGATTGCTTCCGCCATATCAGGTCATTAAAACGAGATAGGAAAATTAGGTACACCTCTTATCGTTCACACTACGCTTCCACAGATCATTGGCAGGCAGCACCGTCTATTTATATCATTGATAAATATGCAACAGGTAATAATAATTATTATGTTACTTTGTTGAAAATTCCACATCAAGATTTGTTTAAATAGGTATAATACAAAATTAATTGGATGATAATGTAAGATAAGGTATTTTCTGAAATAAAAATTATGGGATGTTTGTGTTCACTCTGTACATATTGATTATTTATAGCAACTCAACTAGATTTTATTTTTTCTATGGTTTTCGGGTGAGTAATTTCTTCCTCAATAATAGGATTGATGTATCTGTCAAAACTAACAGTATTAAGGACAATAGTTTCAAAAATGATAATTAATATATAAATCTCTCATCGACAATGGGCTTCGTTCAGAATTTTACATTGGCCAAACGGGAATATGTTTTGTATTCGTATTACACCTTGTTTTTATAAAATTGAAGAAAATTGCAATTATGCAATTATTCTTGAGGAAAATTTAAATCTTGTACATTTGATTTCTTGAAAAGCTTATAGATCTGTAAATATGAAATCTCCTGAGCAGCAGAGTTCCATCACTAAGGTCGTATTTTTCGCGCGAAATGCATGGCGTCGAGATACGATTCTTTCGGATTGACTTATATTTTGAAATATCACGCTTAAATAGCAAACCGAATTAAAAAGTAGAAAACAATTGAATCGGTGATTGTTGAAAGGGTACTAAGTCCAAAAATGAAAGTTTTGAGTAAATTGAAAAAATATGTTTAAAAGTTATTTATTTAATTTCATTGATACATGCAGTCAGCGTAATAAAAGTAAATGGGTGAAGAATCATTTATCTACAGAGAAATTATTATTATTTCCAATTTTTGTATTTTTTATTATTTTTTTAAATCAAGAACTTAGTTCCATTCAACAATCAGTAAAACAAAATTAAGTAGTTATGATTAAACTAATATACTTTATTGCAGAAATAACACATAGAAACGAACAATAATTCTCACAAACATACCAAATGATAAACAAGTACCTACTTATGAAGCAAAAACACGACAAATTATTCATCTTCAACCTCCTGTTCAGAGTTGAATGGAACTAAGTCCGGGACTTAGCGCCTTTCAACTCTCCAGTACGTACGTATTATTAGTGCTTCCCGGAATGGGACTTAATTCCTTTCAACACCAAACGGTCGGGGATATAATTTGGTATAGAAACCCATATCAAACACAATTTCAATGAAAAATGGACTTAGTACCCTTTCAAAAATCACCGATTCAATTTATTTCATTAAAAAAGAAATCGTGAAGTGCATTGTGGTTGAGGAAAAAAGTTGAAACCAACAAAGGAACGTACCTCATTATCAACTCAATCCACGTACCAAATTTCAACACTCTATTGTAAAAAAATAGTCACGAAGTGCATCGCGTACCGATGGCGAAACAGATAGATATGAAATTCGAACGTAATAGTCACCACGACGAAATGTACGTACCAAACTTCAACCCTGTAACTCAATCTGCAGAATTTTTGATGGTTTCGTTTTACCTCGGAAACCACTTCATATACCAAATTTTAGCTCGTTTTGTGTGCAGCGAACCGCTGGAGATGTCAATATGTACCGGAAAGGATATTGATATGAAAATTAGAAAGATCTAGGATACTTTCGTTCTGCAACGAAAACAATCCCAGGTACCAAATTCCTGCTCATTTGACTCGATGGGAATCGCTGGAAATGCCAATATGTACCAGGAAAAAATAAATAAATAAATTAATATATATATATATATATATATATATATATATATATATATATATATATATATATATATATATATATATATATATAATCTCTTGATAATTATTAGCAATAACAGGCTTGTTGAATCTCAAAAAACTCGATTTTATTGAAAAGTTAACGTTTCGCCACGACATTCGTGGCTTTATCAAAACTTTTGAAAAAATTGAAATTTCTTTGACATTTATTGATTTGAAAAAATGGAATAGAAAAAGACTACTATATCTTACTAAAATTTTTTTTTTCGGCTGTGGCCGTTCTTTGTTATTTATTACGTGCTATTCAGTCCAATATTAACATTCAAATCTGTTATTATTAGATGGTAAGGGAAACCACAGAAAACTTTACCCACGTAATGTTCGAAATAGGTTCAAATTATTTAGATTTTGAAAAGTCAAAGAATGGGGTACTATTTATCTTGTTTTCAAAAATTTCTCATTGCGGCTGTGGCCGTCTTCAGTTATTAATTACGTGCTATTTAGTCCAATATCAACAGACAGGTCTGTTGATATAAGATGGAAAGGGAACCACACAAACCTTCACCCACGTAATGTACAAAATAGGTTTAAAATATTTGATTGTTGTCTTTAAAGAGACATTACTTGTAATTTTGGAGATCACATGTTCTAAACTATACTTTCTTTTTAGAAAAATTGAAAATTCTAGATGATTAGATTTTGTCTAAGAACAAACTCTAACCGTAACAACTCATTTTCTTAGACAAAATCTAAACATCTACAATTTTCAATTTTTCTAAAACGAAAGTATAGTTTAGAACATGTGATCTCCAAAATTACAAGTAATGTCTTTTTAAAGACAACAAACAAATATTTTAAACCTATTTTGTACATTACGTGGGTGAAGGTTTCTGTGGTTCCCTTCCCATCTAATATCAACAGACCTGTCTGTTGATATTGGACTAAATAGCACGTAATTAATAACTGAAGACGGCCACAGCCGCAATGAGAAATTTTTGAAAACAAGATAAATAGTACCCTATTCTTTGACTTTTCAAAATCTAAATAATTAGAACCTATTACAACAGTACGTGGGTAAAGGTTTCTGTGGTTTCCCTTACCATCTAATAATAACAGATTTGAATGTTAATATTGGACTGAATAGCACGTAATAAATAACAAAGAACGGCCACAGCCGAAAAAAATTTTAGTAAGATATAGTAGTCTTTTTCTATTCAATTTTTTCAAACGTTTTGATAAAGCCACGAATGTCGTGGCGAAACGTCAACTTTTTAATAAAATCGAGTTTTTTGAGATTCAACAAGCCTGTTATTGCTAATAATTATCAAGAGATTAGAAATAGTTCACAGGCAACAACAATTCGAATGAATAATATATATATATATATATATATATATATATATATATATATATATATATATATATATATATATATATATATATATATATATATATATATATATATATATATATATTTATATACATATATATATATATATATATATACATATCATCAGGCATGAAAATTTTCTCGAAAATGTTGTAGGAGTTCTAAAACGGATAAAGAACTACTCCCTCACCTGACTTCTTTCCTTCGACATACTGCAATAGTATGTTTTTCGACTAAAAAGGACAATTATATAAGTGCGTGATCATGTGCAATATTATTGGGTATTTTCCAATTCATAAAGACTCTACTTGTGTTAACTGATTGGCCACTTTGGATGCTTCATATTAGAAAAGGTTTGTGATATTCTTTTAATAAATTTATGCGAATTCGTTTAATAGCCAGAAAAGTTTTTTGGGTCCAGTCCAAATCACAAATCTTCAACGCTACAGGTGGAGAAGTCCATTTAAGGTTTCCCTTTACTACTGCATTTCGATGTCCTAAGAGGTAATAATGGGATTTATTATTATTATTGTTATTGTATTTCGATTGTTCGTTTGATGTCACCGTATGTAAGTACTTCAACTTTGAAATATTAATATTGCATCTATACATGGAACGTACGAGCATTTCTACGAAATGCAGAGATTATACGACTTCACATAAGTTCATGATCCGCTGTAGAATGCCAGCAACTATGTAAAAATAATTTCAAAAGCTCTTCTCCAGCCAATAGAATGACCTGGTAACAATACAGATATAACTATGTTATTAAGTTAATAGCTCATGTTGTGGAACAACTCAAATGACGCTTGCGGTGAACCACCTAGGAAAGTTTCATATTTACTGGGAGGAATTATTATACGTACACTGTCGAGGTGCCATATGTGAGATACATGTAGGAGATACACGCAAAATGTAAATGCGTCGAACAGATCATTTAAATATGTGTGAGTGGAAGGGGGCGTCATGATGCTCATGGCACACGTGTGTTCACCGACCGTAGCTTGGATTTTTCTGATTAAGTTGAATATCAACATATTGAATGGGGCATATGGTCTTTTAGGGCCTCTGGTACAAGTGACTCAATCAAGATAAATCAAATGAGTCGGAGGATCTGAAGAAAATCGTTTCAAGATTATTTTACGTTGTTACTCCCATAGACCTTTAGAACTTATGATGAATTTAAAGTGAAATGTTGGTTTTATCAAATTCCCATGATACGCTAGTGAATATATTCTGGCTTTCGAAGATGAGTTTTTCGAAAATCTTTTTGGATTATATTTAAAAAAAATATTTTGCACAAACATTGATCTAGGTAATATCCAGATTCTAAGTTAGGTTAGCAAGTTACCTACCGATTTAATACGAATGAATAATGGAATAGAAAGACAAAGGAATAATTTGAACATACCGTTTCGTTGCCAAATTTAAGGGTCGTTTTCACTGTAGGATAAAAGTGACAGTCCGCTGTATTAGTATATGCGTATCACATATGTCGTCACATGATGCTGATGTTTGTCACTGTGACATTTAAACTCCCTGTTGTGCTAAACAGAGAGTTTAAATGTCACAGTGACTCGAATAAATGAAAGAAAAGAAACTCGTATTAATGAATACTTGATCGACCATAGAAAGGAACGAGAACACAGAGAAAAATTTGACGCCATATGTAAATGGTTTTGCTGAACGATCATAATTTTTTGCATTTGCATTATTCGGTGTTAATTTATAGTAGGTACAAGAAATTGAAGAAATATTGAAAACGAAATAAAACCACTTATTAACTGTGAACGTAGTCCGAACAAAACCTGTGAATATGTCATAAACGAGCAGTTTTTCTTTCGTTTCTAGTAAAAAGGGGTTTACATGGAATAGCGGCCTCCCATATTCGATTTTTCGAGGGTTCATATTTTGCCTTATTGATCTTCATAATGACCACTATGATGTACATAGATGACTCGGGGAAAAATAATTGAACGATATAATACATTTAATTGAAATGGTATAAAAGTACCATTATTATTACCGTAATTAGCGATGGGGCGAAGGGTTTCATATTGCACGCATGATATACATACATTTAAGCCGGGCCACACATTTATTGTTAACAATTACACAGTGCATGGTTCGTCGAGCAAACTTCTAAAAGACCTTACAACAGTTGGTCAATTATAATTTTACAAGTAAAAAGAAAGATTATTCAAATGGGACAAAAACATTATCTCTTTTTACTCAATTACAGTAGGAGAATAATACGGTGTTGAAATAATTTCCTGTCGAGATTTCTGGCTACCACGAATGCAATTGAAACACGATATGCCCCCATATCATTATTACTCCGACGTTTTAACTCTCGAATGCATTGTTCTGTAAATCATGTAACGGTGAAATACGTAGAGCATCATTTGCTGGTAATTATAATTTGGAAATTAAATTCATGCTCAGAATTTCAATTGAACCACCTCACAAATCAGTGTTTTTTTCGAATAAACTTTTATGAAACTGAAGAATGCACATTGAAGCTTTTTTTTCAATTGCATTTTCCTCGAAATAATTGTCATTGTATGAGGAGTCAAGATTGAAGGGTGGGAGTGTATTTTAAATCCATATTATACCTCCTGAGTTGATATCAGGGAAGTCCAACGTAGTAGTAGTTTAAATTATTTTTCCTAACCGCCGTCATTTTAAGTAAATATTTCATGTTTTTTTCGAGAGTTTTGCGGTTTTGCACACCTCTGCAGCTTCTGCTGATTGAATTAAAAGCTTGAAATTTGACACGTGGTTTGATTTGTTATTATAAAATTGCAGCTGAGAGTATCAATTGGTTTATTTTATGTTGAAACTTCTGGAATTTTCGAGTATTTTCGATTTTGTGCATCTCTGCACTCGCTCGAAATTCCGTTAAAAGGCTGAAAGTTTGTATGTGAATTCGGTTGATGCTAGGTAGGTGCAAATTATTTCTCTCATCACCCCAATTTTTATGTATATATTTCATGCGTTTTTGAAGATATTCAAGCTCTTCAGCCCTTCTAAATTGAATTAGGTACGTACAAAGAACAGAAAGGAGGAGAAAATACGACTCTAATGACGGAGCTCTGCTACTCGCCCGTTTTTTTTTTGCAACAAGCAATGCAAAAAGGGCGAGTTTAGCAATAAGAATTACAATTACCATAGAAATATGTTAAAAAAAATGTTTACGTTTGGTTATTCAATGTTAATTTCGTCGAAACCATTTTAAAATAAAATATCAACCCCCAAAGAAAGATAACAGGTTACCTTATCTCAAATACCGTGACCAGATAAAATTGTTGCTATAGAAGATTTAATTTACCTATATTCAATATGTCACACAGCCTATGACTAAGATCTAAAATATTGACAAAAGGAATCATTGTTTCTCATTATATTTAAGGTAGGTTTGAAAGGTAAATAACATTTAAACCAACACTACATGTGAATGACACAACAATGTGTAGTCAAATACGAAATTTTACTTTTCGTTCATTCTGTTTGTATTAGAATTTCCTTTTATTGGCTCAGTAAACTTCACACAAGCGGAAAGGTGTTAGTTCTACTTCAGTAAGAAAAGGTATCCTAACGACAATGTTCCGCCCTAGGAGGCAATAATAACCCCCGTCTCTGAATACATAGCGTGGATTGTGCTCAACTACAATGCTTCATATTGTTATCAACATATTATGCCAGAAACCATGTACAAATTGTATCAGCCCAGTTAACAGCGGCAACTAGTACCGTATCGGAAATGTCTTTACGGTCGACTTACATAAGGTATCGTGCTCATTATTCATTCTTCCCTCATTATAATTAATCAGTTTCATGTTGAGTCCGATTTACGGGAAATAACTCCGAAATTGTCCCAATGACAATCTTGTGACTTTACCAAATAGTTTCAATACGCTCTGGAATGAAAATGAACAGAGCGTTTTCATTTTACAATTTTCTTGCATAATAAATATTAAGCTTATTAAATAAAACTACATCGCTAATGTTATTTTGTTGTAGATTTCGCTCGGTTACTATAAATTCTTAAATCAAAATCATTCAAAAGAAATTGAAGGAATGGCTTTTATTGGTTTTATTAGATGTTGAAATCGATATTTTGTATGAACAAAAATTAAAATTTTAATTATGCATTCCTGATTATAAGTGTACGTTTAGATTCCTGATTATAAGTGTACGTTTAGATAGAAGATTATTTGTAAAAATTATAATTATCCACTTAAAACTCACATCTAATCGATAATAATACACTGATATCTTTCAATTTATATAGAGTATCTTTCTAAAATTTACAAACACCGATACTTACCTGACTTCATCATCGCTATCCTCAACTTCTACTGAATTACTCCCACAATTCATTCTTTATTGATAAAATATCAACAGTACGCATATATGAATACAACTTATATACTTGCAACGTTGTCGTGTCGGACACAATTTCAGGCCTCTCTTTCATTCGCCAAGAGTCTGGAGTAACGTGCGATAAGGATCTTCGTTCCAATCTAAATTTTGTTAAGTTTTATTGGTTATTTTGGAAACTTTGTTCCAAATTAAGGTAATTCTCGACGACATCGAATGTAATACTAAATTACATTCTTTTGATATTTACCAAATCTAATAATCAACTACTTAATGTTTTTAGGAAAAATTCTTGATTTCCCTGATGTTCCATTTGACTCATCTCTGTTAATTTTTAAAAATACTGAAATATTTTATCAGCATATGTGATTCGCTATTCTGCTTTGAATTTATTATATATTCAACTGAAAATTTTAATATATCTAGTTTGCTCATCACAACTAGTCGATCAAGGAATTGGCGTCCGAAATTAAGATCGTAGCGCCGGAACGGCTAATATCGGTACTAGAGCATGGGCCATTAGCTGTTTGTTTACATTGATTTGTAATGGTATTTACGCTCATTTCATTTTGAGTTTTCGAACGTTTAGTTTCGTAATTTGTGTTTTTTTAGACTTCGTATTTTCTAGTGGTTCATTGTGTTTCGATTGAGGACAATATTATCTCTGTTCAACAGTAGATAACCTACCTACAGAAATTTACAAAGAGTTTTTATCATTGAACATAAAAATCAATAATAAAATAAAGTAGAGGACGAATAAATTAATTGGTGAAGGAACTATGTATACCTCATGAAAAGGATGTATGATAGAACACCTATTTATTTAAAAAATAAAAAAACTTTCAAAAGTTTCAAGAAAACATCTCTGACATGTCTACTTTCATTACGAACTGAAGAATTTTTGAGTATAATGGACAAAACTAAGTACTTACCAGCAAAACTGAAAGAAACAACATGAAATAAAAGAAGAATTAATATGAATACTCTGCTTGAATGGTTTGAACGTAATGAGTTATTATATTTTCTGAATTTTCCTGACGTATAACAGCTCTCCTAAAAGTACGGTGGACTTCTGAGAATTTTAGTTTTTACCTAGCTATAGAGTCAAGATTTATTTCCTATTCTTGATGTTATGATAAACTGTTATTTTGGTTGTGCAAATAAACATCATTTGTTATTATTATTTTAATAGTATATCTGGTTGTTACATGAAAGAAAATACAATTATCTAGAATCTCTGGATGATGGCCCAGGTTCAGATTCCGATAAAAGTGGAAGATTTTTCGTAGGAATAGCATTGGACTTCAAAAACTCTACGTTTTCGGTTAGCTGAAAATTGCACATCATTAGTTGGTATAATTGTATATGGAAAAATCTACAAACTTACTGCAGGGAAAATAATTATTCTCAGTAAACTGTAAAGAACAACTCTCTTATGTTCAGACATTTTTTTCAATCTTGAAGTTATGAATCCACACACCTTCCTTCTGTCCATAATTTCTTTGTCCAAGATGAACAATAGGATACACAACAATAGTGATTTATCTCTTCTGAACGTTTGTAAACGATCCAAAATACAATTAAAACTCAACAACTTCTCATATAAAATACACGTAAACAGATGTAAACAAAGCAATCTATCGCCCATGCTCTAGTAATATTCGACACCGGTAGGGGGCGTATCGCTTATTATGTTTTACCAATAGTTTCGAAAAATGCTTCAATGGAATTTCTAATTGCCCAATTACAATAAATATTACACGCTGTGAAATATTTAACATATTGAGATGCTTCTGCAAAGTTCTTAATTATTTTAATTAATTAACGAATGTCTTCGGAGAATCTAACGAATTTTAGTCTTTTTTCGGTAGAGAATTTCCAATTATTCTAATAGGTCGCAAACAGGAATATCGGAGAATCTCTAATCCAGGATATCGACTCCCCCACGCCGTTTATAGGGAACCATGAAACCCGCTGCGCACTAATTGCAAATGACAAATTGGCTTAACGTAGGACCATAACCTCTAACGTGAGTTTCAGTGAGTGGTGTTCATAATAAAGCTGGTTTTATTTCGCGATTCTGTATGCCATATTGACCATTGCGGCATGACGACGGTATAACTGCGTACGTCACCGCGGATCCTGCTATGTTTATAGAGTGATAAACCTCCTCGATGCCTCATTACGCTTGCTGCCAACTTATTTTACGACCAAGGAGGGCCTACGATCCCCACATGTAATGATCTCATTGCTGGTTCCACGTTTTTCATTATTCGCAATTACTTCAATGACATATCATTTGAATACTGACACTCAAGAATTATATAGACGTTTTATACCTGTATTTTAAATTAAGGCAACCATTCTCAAAACTTCAACGGGGACGGTTTAGTACCAACAAAATTAAATCAGCTAAATAGCTGCTTTTTTATAGATGCGCCTAATGTAATTCTCTAGGGTTTTACTAGGTTAATTTTCAGATTTATTGCCCCCGTAAAATTGTGAACGTTCTTCGATGCTGAATAAGAGTAAGGTTAACCAAATTTCATCTGTTAATTCAAGTTTCTTTCGTGTCTGAGATGTGAACTTCATTCATACGGTAAATCATCAGTAGACTATTACGTGGCGTGAAAAGTAATTTTCGACATTAAATATTCACATGAATCAACTAGAGCAGCGTTTCTGAACGTTTCAGGATTCGCGGCCTAATCTTCAATCATAATTTTCATCGTGCCCCCCGGGCATACGATGAAATGTATATAATAATAATGTATTTTGAGTTTTTCGGCACTAAACCTACAGTACTACCTAAATGTCATATATATTACAAATTACCAAGAATACGGAAATTCGTTGACATTTGGCAACACTTTCTAAATAATATTTTGTGTTGCATATGCTCGCGATTAAACAAAGTTTGACCTTCCTAAATCAAAAATATTAAAATGAAAAATTGCAAAACATGTGACCTCATAGCAGGGGCAGGGGATTTACATGAATATGATCACCTCATGTGACAATGACAGGGGGCTCTATAAACCATTAAATTTGCGTTACGTAAATTGTAAGTGTCCTCTAGAAAACTATCTGTGGAAATCGAGGTAAAAATTGTTGAAGTGTGTGATAGGATGAAGTCGTGCTGTCAGAGCAACCGATTAATTCTCAAAACGAGCAAAACGGTGTAGGCTATCACGTGATAACCAGTTGAATGTTGTTGACAAGTAGACCAGATATTTGGGTTGTTTTCTTGACTCACACGAATCATGTTTGCAAAAGACTGAGTAGCGGATATTTTGCTCTTCTTCAGCTGAGGTCCAGTATGGCACTTACAGATCTTGTAGGTATGTATCATGCTATAATTCACACGCATCTCACTTTCCACACATTATTATGGGGTATATCAACGGGTTGGAGGAGGGTATTCATTGCACAGAAGAGAGTAATTCCGTTCTTGTTTGGCCTTCATCCTACTGAGTCATGTAGGAGGTATTTCGTTGACCATGGTATACTCACTATGCCCTCGATATTCGTCCTCGAAGCAGCAATGTACGCTAGACATAATTTCGCCTCTTTTGCAAGATTGGGTGCTTCATATAGTACAAGAAATGATTTGAAATTACTTTTTCCTAAGCATAAGAGTGCGTTGTATGAAAAAAGTTCCAAATATATGTCTGTTACTGTTTATAATAAATTGCCATCATTTATTACTAGCATAAGTAGTATTGTAAAGTTCAAAAAAGAGCTAATTCTACTAGGTCATGCATTTTATTAATTCGAAGAGTTTTGTTCCACATAGTTTTATGCTGGTGTTTGTAACTTAAGTAAATATGTTAGTATGTTTTTATTTATATGTGTATTCTAAGATTCTATTTATATATTATTATGACATGAACATGCTTGTTTTAGCCAACGTATGAATAAAATTTATTATTATTATTAGTGTTTGGAAGAAATCAGCCAACTCCGTATTGTTGCTCCAACCTTCTTCGATCAGCTGTTTTACCCCAATTTTTGCTACAGCACGAGCCGCTGTGGTGATGTACTGTTGTTATTCTTTGGGTGCGTTCGAAGCAGTGTTTTGTAAATTAAGGTTTAAACCAGAAACTTGATCAGAAATATTACTCGGTCTCCGTACTGATCGTAATATGTTGTGGGTTGTACCTTTGAATTATATGGCCCACTAGTTCGGCGGGTTGAATACTCCGGAAATGTACGTAAAAACGTGTTTAAATTGTCGCTCTTGGTACTATAAGGTATATATTGGTCTCGAGCCTGACTCTGTGACGAGTTTAAGTGCAGTTGAATTTTTGTTTCTATTTATGCAATTTATTCTTTATTTTTACGTTTAAGTATAAAGCTGTTTGTTCTTTATTATTACTTAATTACTATTAGTTTAGCTTCTCGTAGAAAACATAAATAAATATATTAAATAATTGCATTTGTGTTGTTTATACAGACTTAGAGTTATGGGATATATAACCCAAAAATCTGGGATAATATGGCCCAAGTGTAATTTCAATTAATTCTATATGAAAATCTGATAGGATTTATTTCATTTGAGTTAGATGAAATATATTAATACTGAATATAACTCTTGAAATTTCGCGTGAAGACTGTTTTCAACCTGTAGATACTATAGATTGGAAATTAAAAAAAGCAAATCTGTGAGACACCGTAAAAACAATGATGAGATAGAAATTGTTTGATATCGATACCTAGTTTTAAAATCCTCTCAGTCAATCAATTCATAAAAATACACGCATATCTGTACCAAGAATTATAGATATATAATGTCTAAAAATAGTAATATAACCTCAAGACGAAATATATGATTGAAAATTAACGGTTGATTGGGAAATGTTTCATTTTAAATCCTAGTAAATTATTGAAAGAAGCTCAACATGAATATCTAATAAACAGAAATGAATAACAGAAATAAATCATTTGCATCGAGCATCCTAATCTCTCGTTTGTAGCTGAGCAAGAATTTGTGTACTTGACTTAACTTTCTCCAACTACCTACTAAATCATTCGAATGTGCTGAACTAACGTGATGTTTGAACTAACTAATAGCATCGTATTCTTGTTGCCTACAAACACGTTGAGTTTCCGGACGGACCAGTTGAAGCAATCCATTAAATGTGTATTATATTTATTATTCAATCAATTTACCATAACCATTCGACTGGAAAATGGTTGGAGAATACTATTCCGTAATAATGTCTAGAACATTTCTCTAACTGAAAAATGTTCTTCGTTTAATTTGTTTTTCATTTGTCCTTTTTTTGCGAAGGTTCATCTGAGATCCACCGTTAACTTGGACTCGCTAGTGTCTATTAGTTATTCGTACACATTGAAGCAGAACCGCATCTGTTGTTTGATGACTTGTTTTTCTTAATTTGGTACCATTAAGGCACTGTTCCACCGAAACATTGTGGAACATTTTTGTTGTTGTTGCTTGTTTCCGTAAATTTTCCAAAATTTTCCATAATGTTCCTTGAAATTTCCTTTATGTTTCGGCAACAATTTTACCCATGGCAACAAGGACAAACATTTAGCAACAAAATGTTCCTCCGGTGGAGCAGTGCCTTTAGACCATACTACTTCCGTCTTATATTCAAAGACATCTGATAAATATTGATAGCATTTCCTGTGTTTCACTCATTATGGTGCGTATCCACCGAAATTGTTGGCAACTTTAGTGTTTCCAGTGTGATTGATATTATGCAAGCTAATTCGTTCGTCCACGTGACGTTAAGAGACATGCTTCTGTTTCGGACAAATGTTCCCAACTGGAAGTGTATCCACAGAGTGAAAAAATATCTGCGACAAGCATATTCTTTTGATGTTTACCGCCAAAACCGGAAACGCGGTTTCCGACATTTATTTACAACTTTTGTTGCTAACACGAGGTAATTACAGAAACTTTTGTTACCAACAAGTGTTCACAACACAAAAGTTGGCAACTTTTCTTCGATGGTTACGCACCATTACACTACAGACTGCAGATCCTTGGCGATAGGAAGCTGGGCCTAAAAATGTGTAGCAGTAACAGTCACGTGCACGTTAGCTGCATTCATATATGCCTATTTGTTTAGCATAATACTCACTAGTGAGAGGCTCCATCGCCTATTAAATAGATCCGTGAAAAATATAGATCGATAAAAATGTAGTTTCTCGAACGCCGAGGAGTGCTAAGCCCATCCCTGCCTCTGTCGAACGGTACGCGACGCGTTAAGTGCTGAGCCCGTCCCTGCCTCTGCCGAACGGACACACCATCTGCTCGCTGTCAATCTCGAGTTCGTGCAGAATCGGCTAGATACTACGGCCTCATTGGGCCTCGCCGTGCCGAAACTTCTCGTTAGAATTCGACCCGTCCAACTATCGGCTCCAAAGGCGGTCACGTGAATTCGAGTCCATGTGATGCGAAAATAGTTCTTAAGCGTCGGGAATGCAGTCGTTTTCGCGAATTTCGGAGAAACGTCAAACTTTAAACGTTCGATATCGAAGATCGGCGTCGCGGTCGGGAACGGGACATAGCCTAAGCACTACAAAAAGGTCGGCGGCGATCGACGGAGCCCTTCGGGCCCCGCAATTCGGGGCCGATCTGCTTATCTTGGCTTCACAAGTTTGCCATGATGCGGCCTTCGGCCGCCTGCATTTTAGGAAGTCGAATTTGGCAAACCAATTATTTATTTAGTATTATATATAACTTCTCTTGTTCGTTTTCATTTAATTCCTCTCAAATGTTGCCGATTAAGTGATTCAGTAGAAGTTGAGGATGGCAATCATAAAGTCAGGTGTTTGCAAATTTTATTAAGATAATCTATATAAATATATGAGTATAATATCAGTGAATTATTATAGATTATGTATGATTTGTAAGTGGAGAATTCATTATGATTTCTACAAATAATCCATTACATCTATTCGTATGCCTTATAATTATTCGAAATCAAAATGCATAATTAAAAGAAACAATTGTTTTAACATTTGAAATTTTGTTAATAGAAAAAAATAGCGCGAACATGAACGTTTCCGATAAAAATTCAGAACCATTGTTAAATGGTTTGGACGAATTTGGTTAAAGAAAAAGATACAATACAGGTATTGTTGCAATTTTTTTCGTCACACTTACATAAAATTGAATAGCAATAGGTGTCCTGCATTAGGTACCACAAAACAATCATAATTGAGATTGAATCTACTGGGTGAAATAATAATTAATTCATTTTTTTATAATAATTAGTAATGCGATGTTTATGTTATCCTAACTTTCAAAAGAAATTACGAATAACAATTTTGTTACAATTTCTTCTTCAATTTTTTTCTTTGAACTCTCAAATATTGTTAATTCATTTCATTGTGCCTGCTCAAGATAGATACCTGATATATAGCCAATGAAGTTATTGAAAATATAATCAGCTTATAAGGTTTAGATTCTTCAAATGTTCTAGATAATTGCTCTCTTCAATCAAAATTCAGTTTCGTTCATGAAAATGCAATAAATGTTTTTGCATTTTTGCATTTGTGTGCATTTTAAGAGGTTCAACCAAAAAATTTGATGTTTTCTGTAATTTGTTTTTCATAGCGCAAAATAATCCTAGCCTGCAATAGTTATATTTATTATTGTTTTTTCAAACAATATTGGCTTGTCATAAATTAAAAGATTTTGTTGTGACTTCATGGACTCCAAATTCAAGGACATAATAAGCGTTTGTACCATTCATGACTTTGATGCTATTTAATGCGTTCACCTTAGAATTAGCTCCTCTTTCCTGATTCGATTCAATCACTGGCTGAATATCTTATATACAATCTTCATTATCTGTCTGTGATCTAACTTTGTGCTATAAAATGTTATTGCATGGCCAAAGTGCACAACGCTTTTGCCATTCCCTGTATTTAATGTTAGTAATGAAATTATATCGTAGCACATGTCGTCAGTGGGGTTAGGCCATTAATTCGATATGTCTCACAGTGTTGCATGGTCCAAAAGTGATCAATATGTCGTGTCGGCTTCCACAAAATGACTAATTGCTCGGTAGTAGGCTACCTATTGACAGATGGAAAGGTAAATCAAAAAGTGCTCGGAAGAGATGTCTATTCTCCCCCAAAAGGCCACCCCTGTCATTTATTGGTGGATAATATATCCCCTAGAAAATGTATACATTGACACTATGAATAATTATCCAACTATAATTCAATATTGACATTTTGCTAAATTATTTTCATATTGATCATTAGCAGGATTATGAATAGACGTACCTGCACAACGAGCTCATTTATATAGTCCATTCTGATAGATAAATAGAAGAAAACTCATGGTTGTATTTTTCAAAGAAATTTAATAGTCAGCTCCTGTTTTGTGGAATGCAAAATGAGAAAAAGTCATCACAAAAATTTAGATATCTTTAGCGGTTTCTATTTATTTGGTATTGTTTAATTTTTTATTTTAGAATTGTGAAATTTTCGTTTTCCGTGTTTTCATTATGAATTCTCTGATAATTTCTTTTTGTTTCATAATTTTTGCTAATAATATCATCTCGTTATACCTAAAGAGGCTGAAAACCCAAAATTGAGGCCTCGGTAGCCCAGCGGTAAGGTGTATTGCTTGTAAACCGAGGATTGTGGGTTCGAGTCCCACTTGGGTGTTGTGTATGTCAGGAATTTAGTGGTTCAAAAATGAATCTGTTAGTAATTCGGAACTGGCCTTGAACTGTAGGTCCCTTGAGTTAAGAAAAAAACCGAAATTTATCGTGAGGCACCTGGTGAGAACGAAGTTCGTTTCGCAATGCATTATGTATATAATACGAGCATAAATAAATGAAAGCAATGTAATAAAATTCCATGGACATAAACATTTCATCATTAATTTTATAAAAGTTTGAATTAATATCCAACTTATCAGTACATTCAATCTTATTAATGATTAGTTTGCGATTCAATTTTATATTTAGTTTCTCGAAAAAAAACTATTTTGAAAGCGGTATTGTATCTTGTACATTCTTCTGAATCAATGCTGGTTCTTCAATTAATTTCATTCATAAGAAATTGTAACAATGGCTCTGAGTTAAAATCAGGAACTTTTATTCTGAAATAGCTACTTTTTTGCAAGAACAGAAATTTAAAATGGTAAAACTTTTGTTTCTTTCAAATATTCATTATACAGACAGATATTATATAACTTCTAAAAATTATAATCAAGTCTCTACTTCATAATCATACGTAATCTATAATATTACACTGATATTATACTTATAGCTTCATATTTATATAGAGTATCTTACTACAATTTACAAACACTGGTACGTACCTGGCTTCATCATCGCTATCCTAGACTTCCACAGAATCACATCCACAATTCATTCTTTATCAATAAAATAACGTTTTCGTATCAGTTGTGTTAAATACAATTTTAGGCGCATTTAGGCAAATTGTTGAAACAATAGAGCTTTCCGCGACCTAATGATTTTCAGTGTAGCTCCAAACAGTTTTCAATTTCTGGAAAATTGACCGTTACAATCGTGGCACGACAGGTCGATAGACTGATCTAGATCATCAGTTCACATCGTATGCGATAAAAATATGAGTAAGTACTGTATAATATATCAACGAGATTTAATTGCAAATCTAATTGCTGGTTATTAAATTGCAACGCACAACTTGAGTGCATGAGATGGTCATCCGAACGTCATGATATGAAATCAATATAGCGGTTTATCATTAAAAGTTAGATTACTCAAGATATTTGAGTAATATACTACAAATGAGTTTGTATGGTTTTAAATTTGCTATTAAGTTGTCCCACTTTCCTTAAAGGAAGCGTCAAATTATTTTCTAGTTATTTATTCAGTCAATTTTACACACTTCTTAAGCATATTGGAATAAACAGTGATCAGCGGCACCCTGTAGACCAAATGAACTGAACTTTGTTATCTGAGGTTCTTTTTGTGGCAATACAAAACCATTTGGTCAAAATTTTGTCAAATTTCAGGGAGAAGAGCGGCAGAAAGTGTGGTAGCGAAAATTTTTCAAACCTATGGAATTAGATGTGAATATTGATTGTGAAAAACATATCCGAAATTCGGATCTCTAAACCTTTTTGGAGCAAAAAACCAGTTGAGCAGTTGAAAATTTTTTTGTGAGTTTTGAAAACCTATCTTTCAGTGGTTTCGATTTGTATCGCCAGCCGCTGCCATTTTCACGTTCCTTCAAATTCAGTCAGAATGATTTGCATTGAGATCTTTCGGAGTTTCAAATTTTTCCTCTCACCGCCGCCATTTGTATGTGATTAATACCACATTAGTACTTTTAATTTAAGTGAAATAATTAATACCAAATGCTCTCGTTTTTGTTTAAGGTATAACAACTCATTAAAATCAAACTAATTCCCATACAACTTTTCAGCCTTTTAACTGGATTTGAAGCGGTTGTAAAGATGTGCAATGCTCGAAAATCCTCAAAATCGCAACCAGCGTGCACTTTCCTGACATCTGACTCTTGGAACAGAAACTGTGGAGGTTCGCAAAACCTCAAGAACACGTTACACGTAAGTAATTTCAATAATCTTTATGGCTATTAGCAGGGAAAAAAATTTATAACTTTTAATTTTAAACAGCATCAACTAAATCCAACGCACGTACACCTTTTCAACTCTTTGATTCACTTTGTAGGGGGTTGGAGGTGCAAAAATCCTCCAAAACCTGGTTTATTCAGCACCCTCTAAAAAACTCTAGAAGATTAAATTTCGGATAATCAATTTCCACATATGTCGCTACCAGTTTAAATACTTTCCGCCACTACCTTGTCCAAATATTCTGAAGATGCCAAAATTTCATCTAATTTGGTGTGATGGGTATATATATATATATATATATATATATATATATATATATATATATATATATATATATATATATATATATATATATATATATATATATATATATATATATATATATATATATATATATATATATATATATATATATATATATATATATATATATATATATATATATATATTTATATAATATATATTTATATATATATATATATATATATATATATAATAATATATATATTTAAATATATATAAAAATATATATATAAATATATATAAAAAAATATATATATATAAATATATATATATATATATCAATCAAAGAGGTGAGCAACTGCTAGAATTTATACTCGCGGCTAACCTTAACGTACTTAATGTGGGATGTGTCCCCACCTTTGTAACTAGGGCTAGACAAGAAGTATAAGATTTAACGCTCGGCAGCCCGAGCATTAGTAGAATGGTAAGGAAATGGAGGGTTTCAGACGAACCATCTCTCTCCGACCATAGAATCATTATGTTCAACGTGGAAGGCCTTGTAACACAAACATCCTTCACTAGAAATCCTAGAAACATAGATTGGGAAAAATACACCACCAATCTAAAATGTAACCTAGAACAGATCAAGTTCGACAGCAACAGTCATATCGAATTTGAGCAGACCCTAGAGGAAGTTAATGGGGCAATCATGAATGCATACGAATCCAGCTGCCCGATAAAAGAAAATAAATCACACAGTAGCACCATTTGGTGGAACAACCACCTGTCAAATCTAAGATCCGAAGTTTGCCGGCTATTCAACAAGGCGAAGCGGCACGGAGACTGGCAGGGATACACCGAAAGGCTGACAGAATATAATAAAGAAATAAGGAAAGCCAAAAGAAACAGCTTCAGGAGCTTCTGTGAGACAATCACATCAAGCCCTGCAGCAGCCAGATTGCACAAAACCATGGCAAGAGGCAGAGAGCAAGGACCAATGTCACTCAGAAGAACAAATGGTAGCTACACAGAGGATGAAGAGCAACGAGCTCTCATCTTACTGGAGACGCACTTTCCAGGTAGCATACCATGTGAACCCGGAAGATCACGGGAAGAACCAGGCAGGGCCAAACGAGAAGACTGGGAAGTAGCAAAAACCATATGCACTCCCCAGAGGCTGAAATGGGCAATTAACTCCTTCCAACCATTCAAGTCACCGGGAATTGACGGCATATTTCCGGCTCTTTTGCAAAAAGGGCAGACGGAATTACTGCCATTCATTATTAAAGCAGCCAGATTTAGTCTGGCGCTCGGGTACATACCGAGCACCTGGAGGAGAGCACGGGTAACCTTCATTCCCAAAGCAGGAAGGGAGGACCCCACCCTACCGAAGTCATTCAAACCAATCTGTCTCACATCCTTCCTACTGAAGACACTGGAGAAGATGGTAGATAACTACATTAGAACCAAGATACTGGAGAGGGTGCCATTGCACCCCGGGCAGCATGCATACAGGGCGGGCAGATCAACGGAAACATCCAGAAATCACTTGAGTATAAAGAAATGGCCATTTGCGCCTTTTTAGACATAGAGGGGGCATTCGACAAGACCTCTCACGAAGCAATAAAAAGGGTCTTAATGAACAAGGGAGTGGACAGAACCACATCCAGATTGATGTGCCAAATGCTGGCTACAAGAACGGCCGAAACGAAGGTGGGCGAGAACACCTTTCGGATCAGTACAAAGAGGGGATGCCCACAAGGAGGGGTACTATCACCTCTGATGTGGAGTCTTGTAGTGGACGAATTACTCGAAACACTGACCGGGAACGGAGTCACTTGCCTCGGCTATGCTGACGACATAGTCATCATGGCCAAAGGTAAATTCGAAGGAACCCTCTGCGACCTCATAGAAAGGGAGCTAGAGACTACCAGAAGGTGGTGCCTCTCGGTGGGATTGAGAATTAACGCATCAAAAACCACAGTGGTACCCTTCACTAGAAGAACAAAGCTTCAGCACTTAAGGACTATTCGTCTCGACGGAGCAGACTTAGAATGGCAGCAAGTTGTGAAGTATCTAGGGCTCACCCTAGACTCAAAACTACTCTGGAACATGCACGTAGAAAAGATCGTTAACAAGGCAAAATCATCACTGATGGTGTGCAAGAACATCGCAGGAAAAACGTGGGGCTGTAACCCATCAATACTGCGATGGATGTACACCATGATAGTGAGACCTATGATCACCTACGGAGCAGTAGTGTGGTATGGCAGAACCGAACTCACCACAGCAAAGAAAACCTTGGAGAAAGTGCAAAGACTAGCATGTCTTTGTATAACAGGAGCAATGAGATCGACTCCAACAGCAGCACTAGAGGTCATTCTGGACCTCACTCCTCTCCACATCACGGTGAGTAGAACTGCTTGGGGAGCAAACCTCAGGTTGGCTAAAGTTGGACTCAAAGGTGCTGCATACGGTACAAGGGACTCAACCCTTATCGGAAGTGCACACCTTGCTGACATCCCAACTGACGAAATTACCAGGAAATTTAGTTTCAAGAAATTATTTCGAACGGAACTAAATACCAAGAAGGCATGGAGCATAGAATCCATTCGAGCACTAGAGAAGAATACCATAATATGGTATACGGACGGGTCTAAAACTCCCGAAGGAACTGGAGCAGGAGTCGTTGGGCCTCGTACCAAATACTCGGAACCCATGGGCCATTTCCCCATTATTTTTCAAGCGGAAATTCACGCCATAGAAAGGTGCATTCAGTTCAACCTCGATAGGAAATACCGGAACAAGGAAATTGCGATCCTCTCCGATAGCCAAGCAGCCATCAAAGCGTTGAGCTCTTATAACATCAACTCAAAGATGGTTTGTGAACGCCTAGACAAACTAAACGATCTGGGCAGGAACAACAAAGTGATACTCCTCTGGGTGCCGGGGCACGCCGGAGTGAAGGGTAATGAACAAGCAGACACCCTGGCACGAAAGGGTGCGTCAACGCCACTAATCGGGCCAGAACCTTTCTGCGGCCTTGGAAAATCTTACTTCCAAGAAGAACTCAATAAAGCTGAAGAAGCAATGAGAGCAACATACTGGCAAAGACTTCCAGGACTGAGGCAGGCCAAAGATCTTCTCGGAAAGTTCAACCGAGCAAGATCGAAGACACTGATTAACCTCAGCAAAACTAGTCTAAAGACAATAACAGGATTTCTTACGAGGCATTGCAGACTCAAAGAACACCTAAGGAAGCTAGGTTTAGAGGGGGACAGCACCTGCAGATTCTGCAAGGAACGTCCAGAAACACCCCACCATATACTGATGGAGTGCTATGCTGTGCACCATGAAAGACTGAACACACTGGGATTATACCAGCTGACTGTAGAAGAAATACCACGAATAGACCCCCTTAAAATCCTCAAATTCCTGAAGGTATTGAGGCTTGAGGGGCTGCTGTAAAACGAGAACATATCGAGAAGCAGAAGAAGATGGGGCACAATAGATCTAATAAGGTCGTAGCGCATCGGTCACCATCCACACTCACCAATACCAATACCAATATATATATATATATATATATGTGTGTGTGTGTGTGTATATCAGACGTCCTAGAGGTATAAAACAGTTAAAAAAACTACTCCCGCACTTCAGTGTTTACTTTCGATATAGTATGATAGTCCACTATTTTCGGGGGGAAATGGGACTGAAAACAAGTCTTTGAATTTGATTCTTTCTCGCATTTCAAATTAGATTGCCCTGAGTAAAGGGTTTAGGATCAGCTGTAGTCTTCATGATTCACTCCATTCCACTTTTCACGAGTATTAGAAAAAGTCTCGGAATTGTATTTGACGATAAATCCATCAGGGTCTGCTGAGGAAGACATAAAACGTTTTACGTCGTCCGACGGGTCCGCTTTAATGAAATCCAGTTGAAATCAATTATTGAGTTGTATCATTCCCGTAAAGTGGTTCTACGTTCGAGAACGGTTTGGGAGCTTCTCAGGAGAACGGAGCACCAACATTGAATTTAATTGAATTTTCTTCTGTAAAATGCAGTTCACAACCGAATATTTTCGTCAACGCTCATTTTATGTACTTGGCTTATCATGATCAAAAGCTATTCCGTAGAATCTAATTGCTCACTCAACTTGTACAAAATTGAATTATTTTCCGAAATTTAGTTTTCTGTTTTCATCCCACCAAGCACGGTTTAGTAAATTTAATGATTAATAGTAGCAAAATTTTAAAGTAGGTATATTATTTCCGAGTAGTTGGTAGAATGAGAATATATCTCAGAAAATGTTCGTTTCAGGAAAATTGCGTAGAACTATCCTACTTTATTTTTAAACTCCTTACATGTGCAGGGCTTACCACCGCACAATTTACTAATAAAGTTTGGTTCAGTAGTCATCATGTTTCGAAATCTGAACCAACCAAAACTATGCAATGGAACGTTTGGTGATAAGAAAAACTGATGATCAATGTGATTCACTCGAAGATACTCAAAGGAAAATTCAAAGAT
>JARQZK010004342.1:467500-485000 GCA_030704885.1 Cynegetis impunctata
TCGATTCACCCATACCATGATTTCCCTGTGATAGCCACCCTCATGATATGAAACTAGAATATTTTTCTGAACAAAGAAAACGATATTTATTGGATCGAAGTTCCTTATCGCACGTTACACTCTAGAAACTAGAGTAATTGAAGGTAGGTCTATGAGTGTAACACTCTCAAGGTCAGCTGTATTCGTATATGCGTTTTGAGATGTGCTTTCAACGCGAGCGGCGTGTTTAGTTTCAGAGACGAATAAATTCAATATATGAAATAAAATATTCTTGGGAATTTTAGATTGATGTTAAAACTGCTTATTCATTGTAGAATACATATGATTTTGCGATGAAGAATAGATTTCAATTTTTAAAAACAATCTATTCGTATAATGATAACCAAGAATCGAATGAATAATTAAAGAAAACAAATTTATATATATATATATATATATATATATATATATATATATATATATATATATATATATATATATATATATATATATATATATATATATATATATATATAAATATATATATATATATATATATATATATATATATATATATATATATATATATATATATATATATATATATATATATATATATATATATATATATATATATATATATATATATATATATATATATATATATATATATATATATATATATATATATATATATATATATATATATATATGTATATATATATATACATGCGCGGCTATCTAACTCGCCTCCGCATAAAAGCGGGACTTCCTAGCCTCCGGGTGAATAAAGCGAGCAATAAGTGTAACAGCACAGCAAAATAGTTTAAAATACTTAATAGAACCGAGGTTCACTGAGAGGGGTAGCAAAAAAATCTTGTACAAAAAGACAAATCTTCGACTCATCTATTCAACCAAAGCGCCTCCGTATACACATGAATCAATTCGCCTCTACTGTATGAAGTGCACACATATTGTTTGCATCATTCGCCTCCAACAGTGTTGCCGATTATCATGAATGCGGGTATATGAGGAATAGCAAAAAAGCTAGCTAAATAGCCTCCAATCGCATTTCATTGTAGATATATTCCGAAGAATTATAATATTATATCATTTGTGTTCTATCATTCGTTAATCATTATTGTTGATATGTAGTGAAGTGAAGTGTTGGAAAACTAGAAATCATGATGCAAATAGAAAAATAATATTGAGATTGTAATTATATTTGTTATTCGTTAAGGTCTGGAGGGTCCTTCCAGGATATTGGAAACAGTCAGCCATCGAGCAGCTCAACAAGGCGAGCATAATTAGATACATTCAAATACTGTTTTGAAGCGAGTTTTTCTGATAGAAACTCCGCGGGAGGATGAGATCTATGATAGCAGTCCACTCCCATCAATAAAATCTTTAGGTGTCTCATTTTCGTTAGTATCTGATGACTCCTTTGGGTCAATTTTTTAATACTTCGAAGAAAGATATATTTCCATTTTGAAGGAAGGAGACAAAGGTGAGTCTTAGGACCATGTGAAACCAAAGGTGAAAGCTTATAATGCCTCTCAAGTTTCTAGAGATGCAAACTGAAAATACCTCTGAGGGTGGAACGTTTCGTAGATTTGCCGTTCGTTTGAGAAACGTATTCTCGTAGACCAATGTTCTGGCTGTTATGATGTGCACGGCAAATTGGTGTATATTATTTGCACACCTTGTGTGATGAGAGAATAGTGCTACTGGTGTAATAATGGAGGCAAAGGCTGCAGAAAACCATACGTGATAATATCTGTAAAATATACACAAATTGACAACCTTCTTTCGATGTTCGAGCGTATGAAGCTGGAAGGTCAATGACGGGTCAACTATTAGCCTCTCCGTGTTTTTTCAAATTGAGTCAAGCAGATACAATGAGTCTGTCTTTCAGTGGTGCAGAATCTTTAGATCAGTATTCAAGATGAATCTGGGTTTCATAAAACAACAACAGATGTTTAGGGCCACAAAGATTCTTATTACTAAAGAGTTCAATAAGCTTATGTGCAGTTGTGCAATAGTGAAGATATTTAACACGTTCGCTACCGCTATGCAAAAGGGCACCGTCTGCCATAGACCACGTAATAGGGTGAATTGTATATGTGAGTCAAAATAAACACCACATTTACCGCGGTCCGGGAATGACTTAAAAGTATACTCCATGAACCAAATGGGAGATTGCATTAAAAATTTGGTCCTTGGAGTCATTAGATTAAATAACTCCATAGTACGTTAAACTTTCCTTCGATGAAGTCGCAAAGCAGACAAGAGGAGGGGCGTAGATAGGGTTGCCGACTAGAGGGGGGGTGGGTGAGAAAAAGTCAATCAATTTTAAATTTACATTTACTTTGCGCTTTGAAGCAGTATCTAATATTTGACGGGTTTTGACCACAAAATCATAATCATTGAAGATCGAAGTTTGTTCGAGCGACGGTTGCGTGTAATTTTAGAAAAACCGGAGAAATTATTGCAACCTGGGAGGTCGGGAGGTTAAGCATTAATAGCGGAGTCTCCCGGGCAATCCGGGAGGGTTGGCAACTCTAGGCGTTGACAATACTCGACTTCTCTGAACAGCCTCAGTATGGTTTTGATGGCAATAATAAATAGGATGCAAAATCATGCTGCCATATTCCAACTTGCTACGGATTAGAAAATGAAAAGGACTTATAAAAGTTGAAGAATTATTGAAGTACTTGCATCTTCGAATATTGAATCTATATATTCTCAAGGCAAATGAAATGAGCTAAAAGATATGCGGAATGAAGGAGAATTTCTGGTCGAAGACCGCACCAAGATCCCTCACCCTAGAAAGGAATAAAAGTCACTGCCATACTTCTTGAAGAAACAAAGAGATTTTTCTTTCTTCAATATGTTGAAGAAAGGAACAACTATGTTGTCAGTTATAGTCAATTTCATTAGGCAAAGTTTGCAAAAATATATCATTTAATATTTCGCTCGTGACATCGATATTTCGCGTCGACTCAAAGACACAAGCCCAAGTGGTATCTAATATTATTTGGTACATAAGCAGAAAGTTAGCCTTACAAAAATCTAACTCTCTACAGTTCAAAGGGGCCACGTCCATGGAAGCAACATGCTCTGACCTACAAAGAACAGAAAGGATTGAAAGGGTACTGCGGATCAGCACTGACAAGAAACAGTTATCGAGAGATGTGACACGTAATATTCGAGAAAGCCATATCTAGTATTCTACCATTGATATAAACCAAGTTGTTGAATTGATTAAGGTTGAGAATATCTGCCAAGACTCTGAGGCTATACATTTCTCATCCGAGGGTGGATTATTTAAAAACTGAGGTGCATTAAAATCACCTATAACTAACAGTTTCTTATCAAGTGCTTATTGAATAGTTGAGAAAAAGTCAAAAAATAAATCGTTACCAAATCAACTTGAGCAGGTACAATTGCAATAAATTAATATCAGTAATCCAGCTTCAATTTTACAGCCAGTTAGATCTATAGATGGAGACAAGTCATAAAGCGCTGATAAATCTATGCGCTCCAATGAATGCTTATTATGGATTTTGACGAGAACCCCACCTCTGGTACAGCACCTTGTCGAATGATCCATGTCACATCTTTAGATAGATTAATCATCCGAAAAAGTTCAGAATTGAATACTCCACTTCTCAACCACGTCTCCCTCAAAAAAAAACATCGAAGTCACTGGCAGATACCGAATAGAATAATTCATTTGTCTTGGAATTAAGTCTGCTCACATTTTGGTAAAAGCAGTTGATCCCAAAGCGACTGTAATTTGATCGAACTTAGTTTTCTAATGGTGATCTATGTATGAACTTCAAATGGATATTCTCTCCGTCAGCCTTGCGCTTTTCAATATCAGACTAGACATTTTGGTAGAACAGCTGTTGTCAGGGTATTTTATCTGACGAAATTAAGAAATGTGAAAATAGTGGACTATTTTTAAGAGTGTTAGAATGTTTGAAAATGGATTGAATATCGGAACTACCCAGAAGAACTACCTTGATAGGTCTAGGTTTACTGGAAGTTTTATTTGGCTTGCCGAGTCGAGTTATTTTCAAGCTTTTAGTGTTGGAAATATTTCACGATAAGTAAGTTATAACCTCAACAACTCTAAAATTGTCCTCAATTCTAGATTCCACCCCAGAAAGATCAGATGGCTGCTCCTGCAGATCGAAAACTATGATATTGTTTTAACGTTGTTTTCGATTATCTAATTCTGAGATGATTTGCTCAACAGTTTGGTCACTTAGCATAGGATTGATATTCAGAACACTTTCTACTGTAGTCTTGAGCTCTTTTTTGAATTAAAATAAAAAGCGGCCTCTATAAAATGAAGATATCACAAAACACACGTAGCCATTGTTAAAGTCAAGACAACTGCTAGTAATAAAGGGACATAAGAAACAGGATCTTGCCGATTAAGTGAAACACCACTTTCGAGAACATATTTGTTTGAAGAAAAGAACAGTGCCCAAAATTAATACCTACAATAGCATATTAAAGTTTGGGGGAACGAAGACTCGACGCGGATTAAAACATTTGTTTATAATATCTATATAAAATAGTGGGAAATTTTATTGTTTCAAAAAAGAAAAATGGTCTCAAAAATGAAAAAATTTTCATTTCTTCGAATACTACATGTACTTGTGTCAATAACCTTTTCCTCATGCCTAAAGGTGAAAACAACTGGCCAATATTGATAAAAGTTTTGTTAAATCCGAACTCGTAAAGAATTCGAAACTTAATAAAGTATCAATTCACATAGTGAAATATGTCACTAAGGATCAGAAATATTTCAAAATAACTTGCATGAGCTAAAAAAAGAAAATAATTCAAATTGACTCTCGTTAAAATATGATATGGTTTTCTAAAACTTTTCATTAAAACATATTCTTATTTCGCGTATTATCCTACAATCCTGACGCTGTAAACTCTCGCAGTTTGTTTAAAAATCTTGTAGTAAATTCGAATCTCACCCAGCTCATCACAGAACCTACAAGATTTAGAATTAACAACCAACCTTCTACTTTAGATCTTTTACTCACTAACGTCGATCAGCTGATTTCATCTCTGGAGATCGGCTCCCCGATCGGTAAATCGGATCACGCGGTTATAACAACCCATATTCAATTTAGTCAACTACTCCCCAGCAAAAAAAACGTGGTGACATATGCTGTAACCGACTATTCTAAAGTTGATGCTGAATTGTCTCAAATCCATTGGGACACATTTTTTACGAATCTGAATTATCCCTCATCGATGTGGAGCGAATTGCGCGATGTTATTCTTACTAAAGTCTCTAAAAACACATTTTTTCGTGAAAGTTATAAAAACAACCTTAAACCCTGGATAAGTCATACAATGTTATAACAAATTAAACATGAACGACGTCTTTGGCAAAAATACAGATACACAGGGCTTCAAACCGACTTTCAGCTTCATCGCAGTTTTTCCAATAACTTACTACTGTCTCTTAAGAATATAAGGCAGAACTTTGAGGAAAGAATTGTTGCTGGTGTCAGTATTAAAAAAGTTTATAAATATATACGATCTTCATTGTCTTCAAAAGTGTCTATACCTTTGCTTCGAAAACCCGACCAAACTCTATGCTCTACCGACGAGGAGTCTGCTGAGGTGCTCTCTTTGGCATTTCACAGGTTTTTACTAGGGAACCTGTCGATGACAACTTACCACTTATTGAATGTCACCGTCTCAACACATCTTTACAACAGGTGGTATTTACAGTGGATCGAGTTAAGCAGCATTTGATGAAACTTCGCAGTGATGCTTCACCCGGTTTGGATGGCTTAGCGATGCGTCTGCTGAAGGTCTGTGCTGGCTCACTTGCAACACCTTTGTCGTTGGTCATGCAGTCCTCATTTACCCAGAACTCAATACCTCCTGACTGGAAATTGGCATCAGTCACCCCTATCTTTAAAAAAGGTAATAAGCTCGATTCTAACAACTACCATCATATTAGCCTGCTGCCAGTGGTTAGTAAGGTTATGGAAGCCATTATCTCAGATGAGATGACCAAATTTCTTCTACAAGGACAAGTTATTCCAACACAGCAGCATGGATTTATCTCTGGCCGCTCAACTTCAACCAATCTCATACACTGCGTTAATGATTGGACATCATCTCTAAACAGCCTGCAGCTCATTGACGTTGTTTGTCTGGACTTTTCAAAATCTTTCGACCGAGTTCCCAAGCAAAGACTTTTGCACAAACTGGACCATTTCGGCATTCGTGGCTCTTTGTATCGTTGGATTGACGCTTTTCTAACAAGTAGACTATATAAAGTGAGAGTAGGTGACGCTACTGGATCTGTCCTAGGACGAGGACCGTTACCATTTGCAGTCTACAGCAGTGATATTCCTTCGTTTATTTCAAGCAAAATATCCTTGTACGCCGATGACGCAAAAATTTACGCCAATCCTCTCACAAACCAGTTAACGCTTCAGGAGGACTTGGACTCTGTTTCTGCCTGGTGCTCTCAATGGTTACTTCCATTAAATTCAGAAAAGTGTGTCGTGCTCAGAATAGGAAAGAACAACCCACTCGCACCGTACCTTGTTGATGGTCAACCATTACTTTCGGTGTTTTCCTTCAACGACCTCGGAGTGATCGTAAACAGTACCTTAACTTGGTCCGATCATATTACTTCGATCTGTAAGCGTGCGAACTCGAAGTTATATCTTATTCGGAAGTGCTTCTCGCGAATCTCTTTTCGGTCGTTCTGTAGACTCTACACTACTTATGTGAGACCAATTCTCAAGTACGCTGGTCCACCGTGGTACCCCGACTTGGCTCGCGATAGGGCTCTTCTGGAAAACGTCCAGAGAAGGGCTACTCGTATGCCCTTTGGACTGAGAACACCCTCTTACGAAGAAAGACTTTCTATGGCTCAATTAACCTCCTTCGAACTTCGCAGCCAGCGTGGTGACCTGATTATCACATTTAAAATATTAAAATTCAATTTTGGAAATCTCGACATGATGTATACCGTTAATCGCGACGAACGTCTCAGAGGTCATCAGTTCAAGCTCAAGAAGGAAAACTTTTCTGCTAGGTCGAGACAGAACTTCCTACCAAATAGGATTTTCGACAGCTGGAATAATCTCAACGCAACCTTGTATCTGCTTCATCTACAAACACATTTAAAAACGGACTGGACAAATTTCTATCGGGGTAAATAATGGTTATTTTCTCATTTTATAATATTGTATTTTCTTTTCATTTTGGTCTGTTGTAGAGATATTTCATTTTCATTTCTTTTTCATATGTACATGCTAGTAGGTCAATCTGTAATTTCTCTATTTTTGGGCATAAAAGGGACCTGTCCCTCTTGCCCTTATCAATATGCAGTAATAATAATAATTAATTTTATTCCGAATTTTATATTTAATTCACAAATATCAGTTTATTAGATTCAACAATTTTGTAGATGTGTATTCATTTCTGCCTACTAGAAGATCCTGGAAACTGAGAATTCATATTTATGTTAGTTTTATTATTTATTGTACATACGAATATAAATCTGAATCAAATCACCTCCATGCCACGTTGCCAGATCTTGGAGGCATGTTAGTAAAGTAGTTATAGAGAATGAGTAGAGGCGAATTAAGCATACACAGCTGCTATCGTGTATAAGCGTATATTATCGACGTGCCTCTATCGGAATTTTGTACAACTAATTTGTATATATTTACGTGTGTATGCTCGAAATAGCCTCCATCTAGGATTTTACCTACAGACTCTCTACGACCTAACGAAACAGAAAACATGAGAAACCGATTTCGCCTCCGCATTTTACTAATTCGCCTCCGATTTGGAGGCGAATACAATGGCACTTTGTGCAAGGCGGAGGCGTATAAGACGATTCGCATATATATATATATATATATATATATATATATATATATATATATATATATAATATATATATTATATATATATATATATATATATATATAATATATATATATATATATATATATATATATATATATATATATATATATATATATATATAAACGCGACGGAGCTCTGCTGCACACGCGTTTTTTCCATTGGTAAAATTTATGCAGTGGATTGCTAAATTATTGTTTCAAGTTTGCGTTATATCTGGTATGGTAGAAGCAGCCCGTTTCACCTGTATAATGAAAAATGTACTTAGAACAAATAAATATATGAACTCCGAACTGAGTTCTCTTATCTATGGCATTGAAGAAGCAATTTTCCAATTCGAGTTATGATCTGAAGATTTTTTTCATATTCGGGTTAGGAATTAATTTAGAAATATGACTTTAATTTCAGTTTTATTCAAAGTGTTAATGAATCAGTCGATTTTGTCTTTATATTCAATTTTTTTCTGCCAAATTGTTGTGACATATTTTCTACCATTTTAGGTTTATAATAGTGAAATTATATTCATTCATGTCGCTTTAGAATGTACCATTTTCAATCTGTGATTACTATTCAGTTAACATTCTCACACTACTGCCGAAATTAATATACTCATTTATATGCTTCTCAGTGGCGGCTCGTGAGGTTTTGGTTTGAGGAGGCTACAAGAGGTGTTGAAAAATACACCATAGGCGAAAATTTTAAGGATTTCAAGGTCAACCGCCGTATAATTTAGAAACAACGTAAAACGAGCACCCTAATCTATTAATTTGTTTAGAAAAAAATTTTTTTCACTTTCGAGTGTATACCTTGAGACCTACAACTCCTATTTACAATATTCACAAAAACTCTTCTCAGCCAATTAATCAATTCATCTATTCATCATATATTTTTTTCTATCACAAAATAGGTACCTACCTACCTACTTAACGAATTTGTTACTTATTCGAGGAATTAATCAATTGTTGCCCAGCAAGAACCAACGGGGAGGGAGGTGAGAGTTTTTTCTTGCCAAAAATAAAATAGGACCCTCCCAAAAATAGATTAAAATAAAATTCTTGTCATAAAAGAAAAATAAAATAAAATAATAAAATATACATTTAGACCTAAAAAAAAATTTAAATAAATTCTTAGGCATAGACATCTATTTTTTATAATTCCTGCATAGATGCCAATGCCAAGGCAAAAGCCTCAAATAAAAAATAATGTTTACATAAAATCAAACAAAAAATAAATTCTTTTAAGATTTTTACAAAGAACAACGAATTATTTGGTATAATACTAAGTACTAAAGTATCTAGTACCACAAACAAAACCTGTGAAAAATAAAATGTGCAAAATATGTGTGGGACAGCAAATAAAAAGTTATATATTTTTGAAGATTAGCGGGATTCTGCGATCTTTAACGTTAGCAAAATGATCTATGATATCCTCATAAAATTTTTTGTCTTTCACCAAAATTTTAACCAATTCCTTTTCAATAGACAACAAACTAATATTTTTCAAACGATCCTGGCTCATTGAATTTCGTAAATAAGTTTTAATTCTCTTAAGAGTGGAAAACGAGCGCTCTACGGAAGCCGATGTCACCGGGATAGAAACAATTAGACATAAGAGTTTATAAACATGTGGTAAATCTTGATTCAAATCATTATCAAAAACATTATCAAAAACATTTTAAATTTGATCCGCGACACGACATGTTCCTGGGATTTTTCGTGCCTTTCCAAAGAACGTGATAAATTTTTTAAATCGTCAAATCCTAAGCGGCCCCAAACAGAGACATTTTCACTAGTAAAAAGTAAACACTGCCAACAAAATAATTTATTTTTTACCTGTGATCCGGTTAGGCAAGGATGTCTCTCATAATTCTTTATATTACAACCGCGGTTTTGTTTTCTGTTACGCTGCACCAAATTCTTCAATTCAGGGGTGGTTCTCACTGTTTTTATCAAAACTTTATCCTCATAACTTAGAGCACTAAAGTTATGGGATAACAAATATTCCACTAAGTCACCATTGAAATTTTTGAAATTAACTTCAGTAATCAAACTCATTTTAACACAATACGCGAGCTGTTTCCGGCGGCCATTAGCGAATTACGATCACACTACGATTTCCAACGAAATTCACTCGATGTCACGGGAAATTCTAGTTGTGATTGGTCGACATTGTATAAGACTGGAGACGACTGGGTCGCGATCGGTGTTGCCATTTACATGTGTTTTGCTTTACTATTGCAATGAAGTATTCATCGGAGTATTTGCACCATTGTTTGCTTTTCTGTGGCAGGCATAATGAACGTTGAGAATATACCTTTCTAAGCTTTCCGCAGCGTTGCCACAAATCTTGAAATGAATGAAATGCAGTAAATGTAAATACCTTCTATCTTAATTAATAAATTATATTATATAATGTAGGTTGAAAGGAAGGTAGGTGCATAAAATAATATGATTTTGATTAATATGAATATGCTGAATGCTGACTATTCAATATAATATATATATTAGTGATACACGGAATATTTTTGAGGAGGCTTAGCCTCCTTAGTCTCCTTTGACTAGCCGCCCCTGATGCTTCTGGTCATCAATTTGCATTGCAGTTTTCGTTACGTATTCTATTCTACGGTGTCAGGTAGTACCAAAATGTGTGCAACATTGCACATTTAATTTAATACCCAATACAGTGTGAGAACAAGGGCAATATTGGTGCTGCATTATTTCGGGTTAACAAGGCTACTCAAATTGAACAGATTAACTGTTTATTTTCTGAAATATAAAATGTTGTGTAGTGTAATCAAATCGCCTGATCTGATTCTTGAAATGTGAATGGATTCCAGAGAAGAGTCATGCTTTTCCGAAGATGAATTTTATCAATTCTGTATTCTGAAATGAAGTTTTCTTTTCTAAGGTCTTACGAAGAGAAAGTACAATTTCCTTTTAAACTAAATTACATCAATTAGATTGAACGCGAAAACTATTTATTGTTTTGCTTCATGACCTATTGATAATTATGCATATATTATGGTTATCAAAATTAAACTCCATCTTCTAAAAATCGCTTACTACAGATAAGATAGTTCAAAAGCTTCTCAATCAATGGAGGTCATTTCTTTATTGAGATCAAGTAATTGAGACTTAATTGATATAAATATTCAACAACGTCATTTAGAAATAAGGAGCTGTGAGTAAATGAAAATACGATCATAACATTCTTGATTTATTTAAAATATAAAGGTGACGCGAGCTAATGGTGTATTTCTATTTGCATGAAAATGAGGATTCTTGAATGAAATACGTATCTCAATGATAATCATTCAAAGTTTTGATCGTAAATTTTTTCGTCACGATCACCTTACCTCACTTCAGCGTACCTCACTTCCCCTCGCCTCATCTCACCTAACCCCACCTCACCTTAGCACACCTAACCCTACCGCTCCTTACCTTGCCTTACCTCACTTAACCTTAACTCCCTCACTACACCTTTCCTTACCTCACCTCACCTTACCTCACTTTTCTTTATGGAGGGGGGAAATCGGCTTTCAGATCCCCTGCAACAGGATGCGCATGGGTATATCGGGTTGGCTGGGTTGTTCGGCCGACCGACTAAAACCCCCCTCCTTGCTCTCCGATGTTGAGAGACTGCACCTGTTCTGCTCCCTGGAATTAAACTGATTAGTTCAGAAACGTCAGGGAACCTTTCCTCACCTTACCTCACCTTACCACACCTTACCTCACCTTACCCCACGTTACCTCACCTTACCTCACCTTAACTCACCTAACCTCACCTTATCTCACCTTATCTCACCTTACCTCACCTTACTTGACCTTACCTCACTTTACCTCAACTTACGTCACCTCATCTTATCTCACTTCGTCGATATTGAACTAATCATTATCAACACTCAAACAACAAACATTCTATCATGATTTTTTACTTATATCAGAAAGTCAAAATGAAAATTATGTATGTATTTCATTGGACTGATATATTGAATTGATTAATGAGATTTGACATCTTTTGAAAGCAGTATATCAGAAATAAAGTAATATTCATTGTCATCTCGGTAGAAACTTCTTTGGAAATTCATTTGGATTCAGAGGAAAACGATTGGCGTTTGAACCAATGCAACAGAAAAAAAATGTAAATCAGTTGAAGCTATTCAATCCGATATCATATAGATATTTTAATAATGTCAATTGATTGCTCGCTTTTTACTTGATCGAACATTGTTCAACTAAATCAACTAAAGTAAAACACTAGGCATGATTCCAATAAAATTGCTATATTTACTCGACGTATGTGTTTCGGGATTTTTACCCATTATAAAGAGTTTTCTAACTGAACTAGATAACTATTGATAATGAGTCAATAGCCCGAAAGATATATGTCGAGTAAATATAGTAATTTTAATGGAATCAAGCCAAGTCTTTTGCTTTTGTTGATTTATAATTTTCAATATTTTACAAGCACTCGTATATTAATTAGTAGATATGATTTTTGTAGTATTTGTGTCGTTCATTATATGAGTTTCAGAATATTTTAATTCATCTATTGGTTCATATTTGGTAATTTATGTTGCAATTTATTTTCCACAAGGAAATTCCGTCTAGGTAGCTTTGAGCAGCAAAAAGTCCATCGCGGTCCTACTATGTACCCCAAGTACTTCAGAAAAAACTTCCAAGTGTTTATTGCAGCTGGTCTGTTTGTAACAACTATAGAGTAATTACATATTATTACAAAAAAGTGGAACCAAAACCAGTTACAGTGTAGGAGGAAATATTTCATTAGGGTCACATGGGTCGAAGTAGATTACAATCTGAAGACGGCCACGCGCTTCCACAGGTGGTCATCCGGTTGCAGGCCATATTTGTCGGCCAGTGGCGTACATGAATCGAAGAAGTAAACACCGTGAATTCGAAATTAAATTAGTTTTTCCACATTTCCCCATTATCTAGATCATATATAATATTATATATATATATATATATATATATATATATATATATATTTTTATATATATATATATATATATATATATATATATATATATATATAGATATATATATATATATATATATATATATATATATATATATATATATATATATATATATATATATACACACTATTCCGATCTCTTATATACTCTTTATAGAATTACCTGTCGTGCACTGAAATATTATGTACTCAATTATGTTGGTGATATTTTAGATGTGTTTATAAAACTACTGCAATATATTCAATATTTTCATCCCAATACTCTGTAGGCAATTAATGGGAAGTTTGTATTCAGATATTAACTATGTACAACAAAGTGAGTGGGTGATATTTAATTGAGTCCATCAAAATTGAATTGATATTTTTCGTTATGGCGGCGTGATAATTTAATTTAGGATTGCAATGATAATAGACTGAATGGAAAAACAGGTACGAAGGAAGGAAAACAGAAGAGTAGGTCATGAAAATCAAATTGAAAAATAATTGTATTGTATGAGGTATACCTACTGAACTACTCTTTATAGAATAACATTCCTATATTATAATTATTTAGGTTGTAGTTAGTACTTCACGGTAGGACGATTTTCGCTTCGTAACTGACAGGGGCGAAAATTGGGCAAATAGACTCGCCATACATGTCATAAGGATAAAACATATACACCTGCGCCATACAACTATCTTATTCACATGAGATGTATGTATATATTATATATATATATATATATATATATATATATATATATATATATATATATATAATATACGAGGGTCGTTCAATAAGTCCTTAGAAAAAGATAGGAAAACACTGTTTTTTAGGGTAATTTTTTTTTATTTCTCAACATAGTCTCCTTTCAGCTCTACACACTTTTCCAAACGTTTTTCCAAAATTTTTATGCCGTCCAAAAAATAGGATTTCGGAAGTTCTGCAAAATACTCATTCGTTTGAGCAATGATGTCCTCGTTGGAAGTGAACCGTCGTCCGCCAAGCCATTTCTTCAGATTGGGAAACAGGAAATAGTCACTTGGAGCCAGATCTGGTGAATAAGCAGGATGCTGCAACAATTTCATCTTCAATTCCACAATTTTGGCCATGGAAACAGCACAGGTGTGCACACGCGCATTGTCCGGATGCAAGAGGATTTTTTTCTTCTTCAAATGCGGACGTTTCTCTTCGATTTCCTCGCTCAACCGTTGCAATAACGACGCGTTATACGGCCCTGTTATCGTTTTTCCTTTTTCCAAGTAGTCGATGAAAATGATGCCCTGCGTATCCCAAAAGACTGTGGCCATCACCTTGCCGGCCGATGCCACTGTTTTCGCCTTCTTTGGAGCCCGTTCATCCTTGAAAATCCACTGTGATGACTGTCTCTTCATTTCTGGAGTGTAGTAGTGGATCCAGGTTTCGTCCACAGTTACATATCGACGAAGGAATTCGGCAGGATTGCGACGGAAGAGCGCCAACATGACCTCAGAGTCGACCACACGATTGCGCTTATTCTCCTCTGAGAGCAAACGCGGCACCCATCTTGCCGAAATTTTTTTCACAGACAATTTTTCATGCAAAATTGAAGCGACTGTACCTTGTGATATGCCTGTGGCCTCAACTAATTCGCGCACTTTAATTCGTCGATCGCTCAAAATCAGGTCGTGGATTTTATTGATGATTTCAGGAGTAGACACCTCCACTGGGCGTCCCGGACGATGTTCATCTTTTGTGGATGAACGGCCACGTTTAAATTCATTCACCCAATTGTAGACTGTCGCAAACACAGGTGCAGATATGCCATGAACTGCATCCAACTCGGCTTTGATTTCTTTCGGCGTTAAGCCTTTCAAATGGAAATGTTTGATGACAGCCCGGAACTCGCTTTTCTCCATTGTTTATATAAACAAATGTTGTTGACTTTAATCGACGATAAAAATTGACCTACGTCATGGATCGAGCTGAAATTGAATGAAATTGACAGCTTTCCTATCGATAGTGCTGCTAACGGAAAAAAATCTTTACCGATACTACGAGCGCCATCTCTTGGATTTTCTAAGGACTTATTGAACGACCCTCGTATATATATATATATATATATATATATATATATATAATAATATTAACTCTCGGAAGATGATAAAGTCAAAATAAAAACCTAGATTCCAGAGGATTAGGATCTACAAACTGCTAAAATACCAATTCACTTTCATAAAAAATATAATCGGCTCATTATGTGTATTAAAAAATATAGATGAAGCTCTTGTTGAATTTTAAATTGGATTGATGAAATGTTTTTCAATGTTTTAAGAGACGGTGTAAATTGTGTCGGGTTTGAAAAAGCATGGCTTGTTAGCTAAAAAGGAAGTTATCAGAGAAACAACCTACGTCCCTGATTCGAACGTGGGCTGTTAAACTTGCTCTGCCAGATTTAATTAGTTATTGTTGCAAATCTTGGAGTCTATAGAGTATAACAACTAACTTGTCTATGAATATTACTTGATACTCTTTTATTGTTTTCTTTCAGCATCAATATCAAGGCAAGCACAACTGGTATGTGCCTTATAGGTACCTACACAGTAATAAAGTGAATATTTTATTGGGTTTAAAGATGGATTTTCTTTCATTAGAGTTTGATTCGTTCAGATTATTATTGTTATTTCCAAGTATAAAAACTTTGTTGATGCAAATTATTGGAATGATGAGTGAAAGTAGCTATTAAAATGAAAACCTCATACAGAATGGGACTCGAACCCACATTATCGGTATACAAACGATAAATTTTACGGCTGGACAATCGAGGCCTCTTATAGGCCTGTTACTAACTAATCAAGTAAATAAAGATATAATAGAAATATATCAATTTTCAGTAATCACTTGTTCGTTAATTTTCTTCTTTCTGAAAAAATTAAAGTTACAAAGTAAGTAATTCGAAAGTTATTCACCGTAAACGGAAAAACTTTTTTCAATATATTCAGGTTTTTCTACCCAATGGAAAAGAAGAGAATACAGGTTCTAGTATGTTCTCCTATGTACTGAAAGTAGGGTTGCCATCCGTCCGGGTTTCCCCGGATTTGTCCTAGTTTAGAGGGCGGGGACGTCCGGACGAGGCTTTCAAAATATGTCCGGGTGTGTGAAGCTTTATTGTCAGTGACGGATATGAGCTATTAAATGCAAACCAGTTGTGGCCGAATTTTTTCAAAACATCTATATTCTAAACTGCTCCAAATTGCATAGTAATATTTTTGTATGCCAGCTCACAATGCGAACGTAGAGTGAGTTTTTTCGCTAGGGTCGCAGTAATGGAGGAAGGAGAGAAACTTTCGAAATACACATACGCTTTCTTCTCTTATCAAAATAAAGTCTAATTTTAAAGACTCAAGTTGCTCCGACTTTTACAAATTCATGATGAAAAATAAAGACATTTTGGGAAAAATTGGCAAGTCTGAAAAATTCCAAGTTAAGTTGAATTCGTAATAAGAACTTGATCTCGTTAAAATTAAAACTTGTTATTTACTTTTTATTTATAGTTAATAAATAATTTAGACGACTTTTGGGTACCTAACCTATCTAACCGAACTAGATGACCTGTCCTATAATTTGCTATTACAATGTAGAATCTAGTCTATTTGATTTTTGATCAACCAAAAATTATCGTCATGAGTTGTTTTTTATTTGATGATACCAAAAAAAAAGGGAAAACTGTAAACTGTGTATAATAAAATTTTATTTGTTTTTTGTTGTTCTGTTTATATGGCAAACAAGTGGTTTAAAGTTTAAATAAATAAAAAATTAAAATATAAACGATGTTTTATTTTATTCAAAAAAAAAAAGGGGGTTTTAAAATTTTTGTCCGGCATCCGCAATTTAGGTAGTGGCAACCCCAACTGAAAGTAACTTTTTGGCAGATATCTATTGTAGAGTGAAACCATATGTGCAAGTTGAACGCCTATACATCAAGGTAGTTGGTTTATTTACTTGAGATAGACATGTTCAGATGGTAATATAATGTACTATCAGTGACAGCCGTAGTGATAGCCATAGAATTTAGTCCCAGTCGTCCATAAATTCGTGGTTAAACCTACTGCCTACAGATAATAGGACTACTGTTCCTTTCTATAGACCATGCATACGTTGACGATATCATTAAATATGATAACAATTATCAATACCACAGCTCAGAAATGCAGCCTTTTCAGCGAAATGGCAGGAGTTGAGTAGATGTCTACAATTTATAGTTTTTCACAAAAAAATATACAAATACTTGTTTTTCTCATTTTGAAAGAACTTGGTTACGCTATTCTGTACTAATATGTTTTTACAGGAAAGCACTACATATTATGCAACTAGCTACGGCCAAAGGTTATCACTGTACTAATGGGAAAGGTATTCGGCACAAATATGTTCATCTTCACACAAAAAAATTATATAAATATGATCCAGGAAGAAATTACATATTTTCACATCCTTTCTGATGTAACATGATTGTATATAATAACACTATTCGTATGAAAGAATTGAGATGTAATGCTCTTGTTGTTAGTTCTATAAATAATCTCCTTGTTTCAAGTTTAAAATTAGTACTGATATACAACTATGAAG
>JARQZK010004342.1:490000-547500 GCA_030704885.1 Cynegetis impunctata
TAATACCCTGTATATTATTTCACTCTACAATTCTACGATAAATTCTTATCACTTTTTGTGAACATACCATATGCCTCAACTCGATGGATTGCCAGAAACGGAGATAGTGGGTAATGAGAGGTACGATATGAAAACACACAAATGTAATTACTAATTTAATTTTTACATATGTTCAATCTGTTGTCCGTTTACTTCGAGACATTTTTGAAGTCGATTCAATATTTCCCGTTGCACATTTTCAATTACTTCTGGACTGATAAGTCTTATTTCCTGCCTGATTCTCTCTTTTAGATCATCAATATTATTTGGTCTATTCAAATAAACTTTAGACTTCAAATAACCCCATAAGAAAAAATCCAATGAGGTTATGTCCGGTGATCTTGGCGGCCACTCAATCGGACCTCTCCGTCCTATCCATCTGTTGGGAAAAGTTGCATCAAGAAATTGTCGAACAGCGATTGAATAGTGAGGAGGTGCCCCATCTTGTTGAAACCATATCTCGTTATTAGGTATGTCAGGATCTTGTGGGTTAGGAAACAAAACAGCTAAAGCCGGAATGAGTTCGAACTGGAGAAATTTCAAGTAGTCCTCTCCGTTTAGTGTTCCTTCAAAAAAATAGGGACCAACTATACGATTTCGAACAATCGCTGCCCATGTATTAATTTTTTGAGGCCGCTGTGTGTGGCATTCTTGCATCCAATGAGGATTCTCGGTCGCCCAATACCTACAGTTTTGTCTGTTGACGTGGCCATTTAAAGTAAAGGTGGCTTCATCAGAAAAAATTATGTTTGTAATGAAATTTAGATGTTGATTATGAATTTCAAGAATCTGCTCACAAAACTGTACTCTGCGGTCAAAATCGTCTTCTAATAATTCATGTACCAGCTTAATTTTATAGGGATGATACTTATTTACCTTAAGTATTTTATGCACGGACCATACTGATAAATTGAAATTATTGGAAATTGTAGTAATGGATGTATGAGGGTTATCTTGGGTTTCTAGTAGAACGTTCAGCACTGTTTCTTCAGATACTCTCGGTGGTCTTCCTTTAGGTAAATCTCTAACGTGGCCGTATCTCCTGAATTTTGATTCAATTTTGCTGACTGTCGATCTAGTAATTGGCGGACGATCAGGATGATTTTCATTGAATAGATTGCAGACTTCTTCTTGTGAACGCACCCTATCTCCAAAACCAATCATCATAAGTACTTCAATACGTTCTCTCTCAAGTAATTGCATTTTCTTAAACAATGAAGTAGTGTAGTGCCTGGAGCGTTAAAAACGTGAAAAACTGCGGACTATACAGCACCAGTGAATGAATTCAGATGGTACATTGTGAAATTTCATTCTTCAGATTTAATGACAATGTTTAACCTAAATTTTTTTTTTGTACTTTTAATCCACATTTTAAATCTCCAGGTGCTCCACTATCTCCGTTATAATCTGGGAATCCATCAAGTTGAGGCATATGGTATGTTCACAAAAAGTGATAAGAATTTATCGTAGAATTGTAAAGTGAAATAATATACAGGGTATTACCTTTAAAAAAACTAATGACAAAGCCATAGCTCTTGAATGAGACACCCTGTATACAAAATTTTTATTGCGAAAATTGCCCAAATAAAAATACTAATCGACCTGTCCGAGGATTTTAACATGAAATAGAAACCTAATTTTTTAATGAATTTGTTCCTTTCATCATGAAAGCACTGTATATATATATATATATATATATATATATATATATATATATATATATACATATATATATATATATATATATATATATATATATATATATATATATATATATATATATATATATTTATATATATATGTTTGGTTTTCGGATTTTTCCTTGATTTCTTAGACCTTTTACATATATTTTCCCTTTGATTTGTTTTTGATGGAAGTGCAGTGTGCTTGACAAAGAAATACGAAAAGTATGAGTAACATAGTACAATACGGCAAATTAATTTTCCGTATTGTACTATGTTAATTTAAATTTTAGCTATGGATGACAACAAAAAAAATTTCTGATGAAGGTAACAGTGATTGCTGAAACGTTAAATATATTTCTGTGGATGTAAATATAGATATACCATCAGTTGTATATAGACTTAGTTACCCAAGAAAACAAATCAAAGGGAATATATATATATATATATATATAAATATATATATAAATATAATTATATATATATATATATAAATATATATATATATATATATATATATATATATATATATATATATATATATATTTATCTATCTATCTATATATATATATATATATATATATATATATATATATATATATATATATATATATATATATATATATATATATATATATATATATATATATATATATATATATATATATATATATATATATATATATATATAGATATATATATATATATATATTTATTTATTTATTTATTTATTTATTTATTTACCAATTTAGGTTGCAAACAGTACAAAGTACCAAAACAGCATCCACTACGTGTATAAAATAAACTTAACCTACAAACTAAACAATTTATATTCTAAATAATTAGTACATAATAAACTTAATAAACTTAAAATGACAAGATATATATATATATATATATTCATTTGAATTGTTGTTGTTTGTGAACTATTTTTAACTTTTGGATAATTATTAGCAATAACAGGCTTGTTGAATCTCAAAGAACTCGATTTTATTAAAAGGTTTCTGTGGTTTCCCTTACCGACTAATAATAACAGATTTGAATGTTAATATTGGACTGAATAGCACGTAATAAATAACAGAGAACGGCCACAGCCGAAAAATTTTGATGAAACATAGTAGTCTTTTTTAACTATTCAAATTTTCTCAAATCAATAAATGTCAAAGAATTTTCAATTTCTCAAAAGTTTTGATAAAGCTACGAATGTCGTGGCGCAACGTAAAATTTTAATAAAATAGAGTTTTTTTGAGATTCGCCAAGCCTGTTATTGCTAATAATATCAAAAAGTTAAAAATAGTTCACAGGCAACAACAATTCAAATATATATATATATATATATATATATATATATATATATATATATATATTTATATATATATATATATATATATTTATATATATATATATATATGTATATATTATAACGTCCACTTTTTAATAAAATCGAGTTCTTTGAGATTCAATAAGCCTGTTATTGCTGATAATTATCCAAAAGTTATATATATATATATATATATATATATATATATATATATATATATATATATATAACGTTCTCACCAATATATGACCCTTAATCCAATAGTATGTTATTCATGTCGCAACAGATTTTTACACGTTTTTTTCTTGAAAGAATGATTGTTGTTCGATGGAGAGTAATGTTCACACTGCTGCTCTTCACTGTTGTTGAATATTCAAGTTGCAATGGCTCAGAAACCTAGGTGTTCCTTATCACTCGCAGAGAGCAAAACATCGTTAATTACGTTGACGAAAATCCTACGACGAGAAAATTAGACACTGCATTGGCTACAATTTTAAAATTTAAAGATAAGTTTTCAGAAGAAAGTGGTTTGCCTGTATATGTAGAAGATTAATTCGTGAGTTTTGTTGTGCGAATCTTTGAAATTAACAACAAATTAGATACATAATGTATGTACCCCACCAAGATACCTACATCATTATTAAAATTTTATATAACCTACCTATTTGTTTTAAAATAGAAAGTATATACAGTAATTTGATAAAAATGTTATCATTTATTAGTAGAAGTTGTTCGCTATAACAAGATGAGTAAGTAATGTTGAAGTGAATAAAACTATTTTTTTACCTCTTTATAAAAAATTTTAGACCAACCCAACCTCAATATAACAAACCTCAGTTTAACGAATCACTTGATGTAACGAATATTTACTTGTTCCCTTCCGATTCGTTATATCAAGGTTGCACTGTATATATATATATATATATATATATATATATATATATATATATATATATATATATATATATATATATATATATATATATATATATATATATATATATATATATATATATATATATATATATATATATATATATATATATATATATATATATTTTTATATATATATATATATATATATATATATATATATATATATATATACATATGGTCTTTCATTTTCGGGAAAAATACGACTAAAAATCAAATTATATTTGATATTCGGTATTGAATCTAATGAAGATGTAATATTTTCAGTGAGATGTTGCCGGATCGTGCAGGCTACTTTTTCTCCGTCTAAGTTACCTACTTCGGATAATTAATTCAATATATCAGTTTCTGTCCATTCCTTATCTACAGCCATGAAAATTGTTTCGAAACTGCCCGAATCAGTCAGGTTATTGTACACACACATTATGCCTGTTCTCTAAAGAATGTCTATTTTTCGAAACAAATAGAGACTGCAGTTTTAAAACTGGCGCCAGTTATATTAATTACTTATATTTAAATACACGGAAAGATGTACCTTTCAAGCATTAATAATTATTTCCATAGAATACGCCGCTCACTCGCTCTTCGACAGTGTATCAGTGATGACGAGGAGATAGAAGAGGACAATGACTTCGCAGAAGTTGCACGAAGAAAATTATTGAAACTCGCTATACGCTCGCTGAATTTTTAAATGCCTTAATGATATGCTCGAACTGTCAGGATTCATTTTCGACCGACTCAATCTTGTTGTATTCACAGGATGTTTTATATTCATCTATGAGGGACATCACTCGTGAGAAGTTCTTCAGATGTAGGCTTCACTAATTAACAGTTGTTCCTAAGAAACAATAAAGCCTAAATTTCATTGAGATACTGAAGAATACGCGACAGACGTTCGTATAATTAAAATAAATTCGGGTTATCGAAATTTATAGAAAGTTGAACAATAGTGGTTCAAAAATGGAGGTATAGAAACTGGTTTAACAAAATATCGAAGTGGTAGTAGCAAATTTGATCATTTTGAAACTATTTACAATCTGTTGATTATGAAATATAAAATGTAACAAACAAGGTAAACAACTTTCAAATATAAATATAAATTAGTTCTTTGAAAATATAAAAAGTAGAAGAGGTAGACAGATTATTCGATTAAACATATCTAGTATTTTTGAATATTTTCATAGATTTATTAAAACAGTAGAGAAATATTCATCCATCCATCAAATACTAGTGAAAAATATTGTCTGACCATTGAACAAATGTCATCAGAATGAAACGCCATTACTGAAGTTATTCTTCATTCACAGAAATTACGTTGAGATTCCAGTATTATTGAAATTCGCCAGTAAAGGGGCATTTTCATATTTGAAATGGCTGTCTCTAGAAGAAAATGACCGGAGAATTTTTGAATTGATAAAATACAACCTCTTGTTTAATTGTTAATTAATAAATCACAGGATTACCCAAGTGACCAATAGATGAATAAAATCATTTAAGTTAATTTAGAGGGCCTCAAGAGATGCGAAAAGCTTGTACTACCTACAAACGTACAAAAACGCATGTAATTTCTACATGAAAATTAAGGCGATGAGAAAAAACATTTGCATCCCTTTAATATCAACTGAATTCTCATACACATTTTCAATCTTCTAACTGAATGTGGAGTGGCTGCAGAGATGTGCAATGCTCGAAAGTCCATCGCTTAAAGTTTCAACATTCAAAAACAAAAATATTAACTGAAACCCTAGTGTGCACTTCTCTAATAGCAAATCTATCAACTTGCCATACTTCAACCCTCTGACTTAATCAGCAGAAGCCGTGTAGCTTCGCAAATCCTCTAAAACCATGGAAAAAAAAGAAATCACTACATTTAATTGACGGCAGTTAGGAAAAATAGGTGAAACTACTACAATGCACTTTCCGAATATCAACTCAATTCAAGTTAGAAATTTGAACCACTTAATTCAACCTGGATGAGCTGTAGAGGTACTCAAAACCTCAAACTCAAAGAAACAAGATATATCTTCATAAAAATGGCGTCGATGAGAGCAAAAGTTTTATACGGACAAAAGGCACTTCTTTAGTATAAACTCATCCACGTATGAATTTCCAACCCTCTACTTCTTTTTGGAGGGGGTTCGGGGATGCGGATGTCCTCGGTTTTTTTAACTCCATGCAACCTCCATAAAGCACTAGGAAGGCGAATTTCGGATATGTTCGACATATATTGCCACCGGTTTGAAAATGTTTCGATCATGCATTTCCCCGCCACTCCCTTGCTCCAAGTTCTGACTGAATTTACCCTAATTCTGATAGTTTTGTTCTCTATCAAGAAACACCCTAAATATCAAATTTCAGCTCATTTCGCCTGATGATTGGAAATATATATATAGGTATATATATGTATATATATATATATATATATATATATATATATATATATATATATATATATATATATATGTATATATGTATGTATATATACATACATGGGCGTTGGAAAACAAGTTCAATTACAACAAAATCAAAATCATACATTCATTTTTCAAAAAATATAAAATATTAAAACATGTTGACAATACAAATAAGGAAACAAACTTAAAGTATAAAGATATTTTTTCAAGTTACTTATTCTTTGAACAATAACTGCATTCTTCTGCGACGGAGTCCGTATTTATTAATTACTGCATCAATAAATGCTGTATTTTCCCGAACTCTTACGATGAATACTCATCATACAAAGTCCGGAAAGTCTATCATGCTTCATAGTCGATCTCAGCCATTTCTTGACGCTTCTTGATATGCTGAAGGACCTCTCAACTATACAGGTTCTGGCTGGAAGAGTTAATCCAATTTTGATTGCTTCCGTTACAGAGATCATATTGCCCAATGAAAATTTAAGCAGGTCGATATATTTTCATTTGTCGATTTCTGGAAGAGTACGTTCAGACATCTTCCACATCTCACACAAGGTTATTTCCTCTGACAGAAAGTTATCCAAAAGATCACCGTAGAAGTCTTGAATAGCGGCTGCTACTTCTAAAAATGTTTTCAAAGTCATGCTCCGGATAGTTTTTGGATGAAGTTCATATAAGTTGTAGGTACCTTTTCGAATTTTTTTTTGATTGATCCTTCAGTTACTGAAATAGACCCTCTAGATATGGAATGAAAATTCTTCATCTATAGTACTCGCCTAACGACATTGATGGATGATTTTCTGGATTAATCTGTTTTGATGCTGAGCGGCATCACCAACTCAAACCCCAACTTTTCGGCGTCCTCTTTTCCTTTTTTTTAGAATATTTTCAAGTTCAAGGCACATTTTCACGTTCAGTATTTTTTTTAAATGAAAATCAATAATTATAGTTTAATTTTTAAACATATTATACAAAAAAACTGATTAAAACTAGCATTAAAAATAAATTTAAAAAAGTAAATTCTCGCCAGCGGCGCTTAACCAGAAAAACACACTCGGGCCCCCGTGTCGTGCTGTCCAACTGGCTGGCGGCGCCCATGTATACATAAGAAAAATATCGAAAATCATGGTTCAGAAGCTCTGAAATGGATATAGAAACCGTAAATTTTCGATACAGTAAAATATTTTATTATTTTCGAAGATAATATGACTAATCAGGCATAAGGACCCAAGGTCGATAAACATTTTTATGTATAGGGACATACAATAAAGAATGGTTATTATTATTATAATATAAATTATATTTAATTTACGCATTATATTTTCGTCAACAAGAATAAAAATCTATTCCAAAGAAATTATGATTATGCTCATGTTGTCGCGATGTGACTTGTATTTTATTTTGCCATAAAATCAGAACGGGAAGAGACGCACGCCCAGGAGAAGTTGTTTTACAATTGAATATTGTATGGAAATGTGAAATCGTCCTCTCACTGAAGCAGCATGTAAAAGAATGAGTGCCTCAATTACTTTCAGGTCATTTCAGATTACTCTACATGTACGAAGTGGGCATGCCTCGATGAAAAAATAAAAGACCGTCGAAATAAAAAGCACATCAGCTGTATATCCTAACCGGTTTGTTGTCTCTCCTTCCTTTTCTATTCGTGTCGGTGTACTACAACTACTGCTACTACGTAGTATATTTGATTTGTCGATGTCGATGTTGTGGGCTCATCTATTTTTCGGATGGTCTAGCCTAGCCTAAACCAGTGACATAATAGCCCGGAGCACAGATGGGCCTAAAAAAACTACTTCCCTGTACGCGGATCATAAATTAGATAGATCTGGTTTCCAATCTCTCCGATACGAGTTCGCTGTTTCATCGTCACGTTTCATTTAATTGATCTAGTCTGCAATCTGAGGAGCAAGATCTTCAAGATATTTCACGCGTGTTCAGAAAGATTTCTGTGGATGAACCCTTTCGAAAGTTTTTCCGTCCAGGGCTATATTCATTGGAAGTGTATATCTATTCCATTCTATTGTCATTCAAATATAAATGAGAAAAAAAATACTTTGTTTTTTATCACAATTTTTATTCGATTGTTGAGTTTCATAGTTCTACTACATTTTTAACTGAATCTTTTACTTCAATGCAGCTAGCCAATTTTTCAATCTCTTCAGAATTTAACATTTCTTTAAAGTTTTCAAAGTGTGATCCAGGACGAATACTCTGTTCATTGATCCTTTTGTTGTAATTGTTTTCGTAAAATACTATCTTTGTATAACATACTTTTGTTTGTTGTTTTTAACGTATTGTGGAATACATAAAAGTTAATGTAATCCTCACTCCCTATCTTCAACAATCTGGGTAAGGACTTTCAATAAAATTTTTCGACCGTTTCGCAAACAAAATTTAAATAAATGGTAAAAAAAGTTTAACGATTTTCACATATAATCGTTGAACTCAGAGTTCCATTTAACAATTGATTTTCATCGAGTAACGGCCTCATCAATTCAAATATATATATATATATATATATATATATATATATATATATATATATATATATATATATATATATATATATATATATATATATATATATATAGGGTGTTCGACACCGTAAAAAATTGGATTATGGGTTTTTAGAGTCACGGTTAAGGAGATGAATGTTTTTGAATGTTTATCTCAAGTTACTCAAAATCCTTCCTTTGAACCCTGGTTAGTTTTTCATTACTGCCTGTTAAAGCACCATTTTTTCAAATATTCTGTAATATATGCTTGTTCAAATAATCAATAGTTTCTATTGCATTCGAAAGTACCAAATACGAGGTTTTTTAATCCACAAGATTAGTGAGTTTGTGTACTAGGTAATAGTTTAACCCTTGTTCAAAAAAAATGCAATTCTTTTTCTCAAATATTCCGTAATTTGAAGAAGAAAAGTGTGTTTTATCAATGGGTAGCATACTTTTTGTATTAAGGCCATCAAGTAGAGAAGTTCTTGAAATAACATGAAGCTCTTAGTTGATGTTAGTTTTTTCAACATTGAATTTTGAAGTTGATTTTTTTTTCACAAAATTACTAATTTTGTGGAATAAAGAACCTAGTATATCCCTTTGGTACTGTTAATTGGAATAAAAACCATTAATTATTTGAACAAGCATACATTACAGAAAATTTATAAAAAATGGTGATGCATTATCAGGCATTAGTAATGAACTAAAGGGCTCCGTAGTTCAGTGGTCAGTGCGTTGGGCTACTGAACAGAAGGTCGGTGGATCGAATTCCGGCCGAACCAACGAATTAATGCAGAGCCACCTCTCGGTGGCAATGGCAAACCACCGAGAAGTATTCTGCCTAGTAAAGCCTCTCAGTGAAGACGTTCGGAACCGTCGTAAAACTGTAGGTCCCTTCTATTCGTGTATCACTGTATCACGCACAGCACGAATAGTTGTAGAGAGGTCGCCTACGCCCGAAACCGGGTACGGCACCGAAAGAAGAAGATATCCCTTTGGTACTGTTAATTGGATTAAAAACCATTAATTATTTGAACAAGCATACATTACAGAAAATTTATAAAAAATGGTGCATAAGCAGGCATTAGTAATAAACTGACTAGGGTTTAAAGGCAGGATTTTGGCAAATTTGAAAAAAAAATTTTAAAACATATCTCCATAACGGTGACTCTCAGGATCCAGGATCGAAGGGTGGAAAGGTAGCAAATTACCCCAACAATTCCCATGAAATTTCGACGGTTCATCTGCTGAACCTCCCGTGTATATATATATATATATATATATATATATATATATAATATATATATATATATATATATATATATATATATATATATATATATATATATATAATATATTATATATATATATATATATATGTATATATATATATATAATATATATATATATATATATATATATATATATATATATATATATATATATATATATATATATATATATATATATATATATATTCCTCAATTATGATTGTGTGTCCGAAGATTAACATTGTAGATGAACAAATTGAGGCACACGAATTGCAGTAATTTGAATATATACATTATAAGAACTATTGGTCGAATTAAAAATTGGGTTCTTTTTTGGTCAATAACATGAAAAGACAAATAGTCTTCTAAGAAACTGGTGTATGTAAATTAAAATGTTATTATATTGGTGAAACTAGTAGAAACATGGATACCAGATTGAATGAGTACCACATTGGACGAACATAAAAAATCAATCATCCAAAGTGAGAACTTCACTAGACTATAGTAACTTTGCATAAATAATAACCGTTTTATCGATATAAATAATCCGGGTATTTCATTTATTGACAAAGGAAAAAAAATGGACCTTCTAGAAGCTTTAGAGATTACGTCGGCCAGCTCCAGGAACTTACGCATCACTAATAACCAAATAGACTTCTGGATATTCCCACTCATAAAACAATAATATAAATAGATTTCTGCATTTTCAAACCCGTATAAAAACCATTGATAATGGTTTTATAGCCCGAATTAGATATGTCCATTGAATGAAACTATTTTGGTGGAATTAAGCGTTTTACTTTAGTCGATTTATAACATATATATATATATATATATATATATATATATATATATATATATATATATATATATATATATATATATATATATATATATAATTTCAAATTATTCTCATATAAATTACCTACGTTGACGACTTCCTTTTATTATGATTTCGTGACCATTAAACAAAAAATCGGAATTATTGATGACCAGGGAACATCGCTTGCATGACATCGGGTAAAAAATACCGTTCGTAGAGGAAAAATGCTGTCATTGACTGAAAGAAAATCCCAGACTGATCAATTATAGTAATGATTGTGTACTCATACGTTATTTGCAGTGAAAACTCGATTTCATTGTTTATATAATTGACAACAAATCTAAAAAAAGATATAATAATTGGTGATTTTTTGTAAGTTAATAACCTGAATAAACGTTCATCAGGGACCTTGGAAGGCACTTTACTAGAATAGAGGAAGGGAAATGAAGTATTAGTAAGGTAATTATATGCACTGCACGGTTTTTGCAGATAATAAATAATGATGTCAGAGTTTGAGTTGCAGGTGTTTATATGACATGTTCATTATGTAGGAGAGTCTGTATTGTATTGATTTTTAAATAATGGAACTCATCTTCAATGGCCTACGGCAGAAGGCTACTGAAATTATTTCAACACATTTTAAAAATTATAAAAATTATTTTAAATATACTTCAAGTTAATTTCTTTTCCATATGCTTTGGATATACTCGTGGAATAATATATATATATATATATATATATATATATATATATATATATATATATATATATATATATATATATATATATATATATATTAAAAACTCAAAAAATAGTCAACTATGTTTTATTGAATTTTCTGTAACTAATTAGGAGCTATTCAGTCCAATCTCAGCAGTCAGGCCTGCTAATATCAGATGGTAGGGAAGCGTTTCTCATCTTTTCAGAATTCGCGCAATTGCAAATATAATTTTCATCATTTTGAGTTTTTCGACAATAGTAAAATAACTGGGACTGAGTGAAATATTGGGTGGTTAAAAGGCAGGATTCGGGAGTCGCATTCTATGGTTCTGGTAGTTGACAAATCAGGATAGTGAATCTGTGACCCAACCACATTGTTCAATGTTCAGTTGACTGCTTCAAATAACGAACTATTCACCTTGATTCGATTGTTAATTTTCTATTGTGATTTATAGTGAATTTAAGTGTTTCTTTTTCTTGTATGCTATCATCAATTAGTTCAGTTGATGTTTTGTTGTTGTTGTACAAATTATTCATCAACTCTGCTAAGATTAATATCGTTTGCTCCAAAGCCATGTGGCTTAGTAGTTTAATCTCAACTATTTGCAAGTTTTCTAAAGAGTCATGTCATTTTATCAATCTCATATTGCAGTGTCCTGAGGGAGGTTATGAAATTATAATCCAAAACTCAGAGAGATATAAAAGTAGTACACATACTGAAGCTTCTACTTCTTCCATGAATCCCCTTATGTATATATATATATATATATATATATATATATATATATATATATATATATATATATATATATATATATATATATATATATATATATACTACCGTATATTTATGTATATGTATATTATAGTATGCAATCAAGGTTACTGCTATATATACATAAAAATCTAGAATCGTGACCATGTTTGACACCACATGGATCAAGATTACGTGTAGATATTAGAACAAATAACATTCAAACTCTTTGTCATTATTCAACGTCTGGCTTCTGTATTTCGTGATAGCTGGCCGTGTCTCTTGGGTTGCCAGATGTCCCCCCAGCCTACGGTACAGGCGCCTAGCTTCTGTTCGGCTCTTCGGGTGTAGAGGTGAACTTAAGACCTATTGGAGAACGTCATAAAATTACGTAACGTTATCTTGCAACTAGTTTGCTATTACGCATTGGGCGAGCGATTTAAAAGCCTACATTATAAATGCGGATCATATTATTAATTTTTTTAAGTGTGAACATTGAAGAAACATTTGCTTCAATTGAGAATAACGTTGAAACGCATTGAATAAATTGTACTATTTATTAAATTCGGGAAGGGTATTATAAATTTGATATTGCACTTTTGAACTTTCGTAAATTCTGTGTACAACAAAGTTCATTTGTATATTAAAATTCAAGAAGGGGCGTTCGTAATGGGATTTTGCAAAGTATCAAGCTTAGATATTATACAATACTTTTCACTACTATGGATTACAAAATCTGATGAGTAGCGACTATATCAGGAAATCATAAATATATATTATTTATTTGAGAACATCGAAAATCATATAGTGATTCAGAAAACTTATGTTTCCATCAAGAAAAGATTTTAATCTTTTCAGGAGTTCTAAATAGCTAATTTAATAATAATATTCCATTACATTAAGCTTCTTTCTACCGATATATTTCTATTTTGCATTTGTTTTATACTTTCACAACATTAAATACTATACTAAATAAAAACGCCGCTAAAATTTAAAATGTTGGGCTTCTACAGGAATGATTGAGATAAAATGAATTTTAACTGCTCTTTGCAAATGAGCAATTTTTTTCTTAGTGTTCGTTACCTATTTCTAGAATTCAAAGAATCTTATGTTTTTGTTTTCTTCATTCAAAGTGCTTCACAGTTAGGCAAAAAGGAAAGGCAGCGTATTTAGTTCCTCCCTCAAGTAAGTATGTGTGAGGTAGGCAGGGTGATCGAATTATGAGGAGGAACTCCTTCAACTAGATCATAGAATGTATTTTTATGCTCAAGTGCATTGAAGATGGGTGAGAAAGGTTAATTTGTGTGAGAAAGGAGGTGAGGTAGGGTTCAAATGATCAATATTGGTCCAGCATGTGCCTTCTTGAGTTTGCAAGCAGTGAATTACTCCACGAGGAAGCTTTCGAGAACATCTAAAGGCAGGATAGAAGATCTTGGGGGTTTGATCATAGGATATCCTTGTATGTACACATGAATTAAGGATGGGTGAGACCAGATGACTTATGGGAGAAAGGTATAGAGGTGGGGTTCAGTAGAGGGAGATGGGGTTCACAGGATGAATACTGGCACATAATTCGAGTCTGGAACTCTACTGAATCTCATAGTAGACCAATCGACCACCCTGGGGTTTATACACGTATCTACCCAAATGCTAGAAAGCGAGCCTAAACACTAGGCTGACTGAGTTTGAATGATCGAATAGACTGGTCTGATTTCGTCGCACTTGGCAACTCTGGCCGTTTAGACATGGGATATCATCCTTTATTTGCAGGAAGCAATATCGCCACAGTGAGTCTGAATGGCATTTGTCATTTTGTGGTGTTTTGTACATTGTTACACTGAAATCTGTTTTCTACCTTTGTTATACTGTTCATAATTTCCTATATGAATTCGATATAATATCAGACATACTACAACATCACTTATGTAAATAACAAAGCGTCAGTTCGAGGTCAGTTCGGTGTTAACATGCAGAAATTACCGCAGCGTTGTGGAAGATAAAATGTCAATTCTTCTTGCGATAAAAACTCCGCTTACTTGTAATTATAATGTATGTTTCTCGTTTATGTTTGTATATTGAAAAATGAATATAGGTTCTATTCATGTCCGTTTTTATGATGAGATTTTTTCAGTCGAACACACGCTCGTCATATTTCATAATAATCATGGACAACTCGTCAGCAAGTATCTAGAATCATCACGATTTGAGCCAGAAATGTTGATGATAAATCCATTCACTCACTTCCAATCAAAAACTGGAAAAAAAAGCATTTTTCAAATCAGTATGTTTATCCATAAGCTAACTTATTGATTGAGTAATTTACTCTAATTATATATTGACCGTATAACCATTTTAAATTATATTTGAACTTTTTTTATATTCGGGTTGACTTTTGAAGATCTGCTTGTAACTGAAAGATTTCATTTATAGAACGGGATTTCTAATTTTTTTTCACAATTGGAGTTTTCAACAATTACAAGATTGGTGTTGTCTCATTCTAGTGGATAACAGGAAAAATTATTATTATTATGATTTTGCTCATTTCATTTTCATGGAAGTTTTTCTTCAATTTACATTTACAAGGTATATAATATTCGTATTTTGATGAAGTTGAAACTTAAACTCTGAAGAAATTGATTAATTGTTCAGTAAAATTGAGTGACGCTATAGAAGAGAAAAGCAATTTATAATTTGAGTGTTTTGATGTTCCAATTAAATAACTCTCACTTGTTTTGAAAGAATTTATGTGTAACACATCCTGTACAAAGAACATTTCTTTCTCAAATTACTTTATTACTGATTTTCGAAAAGTAATCGAAATAATTTTTCTAGATAAGAACACCTCAAATGGTGAGGTAGGTGTTGCTACCGAGTACCGATTCTATATATTGAAAATTTTTTATAAATAAAGATAAATAATATAGCTAATCAATGAAAATGTAATTTATAAAACAATGAATTTCAACTCAAATCATCAAATCAAATATGCTTTATTGTCTTAAAATTATACATATTATTGACAAAGCCAAAAAATAGTAACTAAATAATGTAAAACATATAAATAAACACACATCAATCAAAAAATATACAAACTAAACAATGTAATACCTAGAAATAAAAATCACAACACATTTCCTAAGAAATATATACAAACTTTGCAATAAATCCTCCTCAATCGAAACTGATGCCTGTGTTATTCAATTTGGTCATATCGATCAATCAGTGCTCAGAATAGTAGTCCTCTATAGAGTAATAAGGTCTATCAATGGAGGCCTCGGTAGACCACCGGTAAGGCGTACCGCTTGTAAGCCGAGGATGTGGGTTCGAGTCCCACCTTGCTCTTGGGTGTTGTGTATGTCCGGAATTTAGTGGTGCTGTTTGGGGAGTTTCAAATATTTTTCCCATCGCCCGCAATTTTTATGTAGTAATTTCATGCGTTTTTGCACTTATTCAAGCATAGTGCATGTTTCGATTGGCTTAGGGGGTAAGAACATGTTTGCGAACAAGAAATAGGGTCAAATACGACCTAAGTAACGCAACACTGATGCTCACTCGTTTTTTTTGTGTGTAGTTAATTCTTCAACAATATTTGATGAGGTAATTGTATTATTGTGTATACTATGTAGAGTTGATATTTCTTGTAACAATCTAAGAAAGTTCAGTATATGTAAAGTGGAAATGATTACATTGGGTATGCCAATTTTCTCTAAATAATACCGATTATGCTCTTCTGAAAGGCTTCGTAAGTATAACTATTGAACGCCACTGCAATGAAAACACAATCATAATATATGTTCAATGCACGCATATTGTTACCATAACAAGTCTTGTGCAAGGTTAAACAATGCACCAACTTGCTTTAATATAAGCAAGTACGCTACATGCGATTATTATATCACGGAAATCCTTTTTTCTTCTATTTGTTCGATAATAAAATTGAATGAACCGAATTCATCAGGACATCCAAGGTTTTATCTGTTTGAATTATGTAATTTTAATTCTGTTGAGTGCCCATCTTCTCTTTCATAAAATTAAAAGTAAATATTTCTTAACCGACTTCCAAATCTCATCTGCCAACGCGAATAATTAAAAATTGGATTTTAATAAAAAATAAACATATATATTTATGAAAATATATATATATATATATCTATAATATATATATATATATATATATATATATATATATATATATAATATATATATACATATATATATATATATATATATATAATATATATATATATATATATATATATATTATATATATATATATATATATATATATATATATATATATATATATATAATATATATATATATATATATATATATATATATATATATATATATATATATATATATATATATATACCAGGGGCGGCTAGTCAAAGGAGGCTAAGGAGGCTAAGCCTCCTCAATAATATTCCGTGTATCACTAATATATTATATTGAATAGTCAGCATTCAGCATATTCATATTAATCAAAATCATATTATTTTATGCACCTACCTTCCTTTCAACCTACATTATATAATATAATTTATTAATTAAGATAGAAGGTATTTACTTTTACTGAATTTCATTCATTTCAAGATTTGTGGCAACGCTGCGGAGACTTAGAAAGGTATATTCTCAACGTTCATTATGCCTGCCACAGAAAAGCAAACAACGGTGCAAATACTCCGAATGAATACTTCATTGCAATAGAAAAGCAAAACACATGTAAATGGCAACACCGATAGAGACCCAGACTCATACAATGTCGACCAATCACAACTATAGAATTTCGCGTGACATCGAGTGAATTCGTTGGAAAGCATTAATTGAATCGTAGTGTGATCGTAGTTACTGATGGTCGTAAACAGCAGCGTGTTTACTTATATTGCTCGCGAATTGTTTTAAAATGAGTTTGGTTACTGAAGTTAATTTCAAAAATGTCATTGGTGACTTAGTGGAATATTTGTTATCCCATAACTTTAGTGCACTAAGTTATGAGGATAAAGTTTTGATAAAAACATTGCGACCTACCCCTGAATTAAACAATTTGGTGCAGCGTAACAGACAACAAAACCGCGGTTTTAATACAAGGAATTATGAGACACATCCTTGCCTAACCAGATCACAGGTGAAAAATAAATTATTTTGTTGGCAGTGTTTACTTTTTACTAGTGAAAATGTCTCTGTTTGGGGCCGCTTAGGATTTGAGGATTTAATTCTATAACTAGTTGAAAGTGAGGAATTTTTCACCGATAAAGTAACTTTAAATACAGCACGCGGATTAATATCTTACTTACAAGATTAATAGCTTAGGGTGCTTGTTTTACTTTGATTTTCTTTAAATTATAAGGCGGTTGACCTTGAAATCCTAAAAATTTTCGCCTATGGTGTATTTTTTAACACCTCTTGTAGCCTCCTTAAACCAAAATCTCAAGAGCCGCCACTGATATATACATATATATATATATATATATATATATATATATATATATATATATATATATATATATATATATATATATATATATATATGTATCTATATATATGTATATATATAATTATTTATTCGAATTGTTGTTGCCTGTGAACTATTTCTAATCTTCTGATAATTATTAGCAATAACAGGCTTGTTGAATCTTAAAAAACTCGTGGCTTTATCAAAACTTTGAAAAGTTTTGATAAAGCCACGAATGTCGTGGCGAAACGTCAACTTTTTAATAAAATCGAGTTTTTTAAGATTCAACAAGCATGTTATGGCTAATAATTATCAGAGGATTGTATATATATATATATATATATATATTTATATATATATATATATATATATATATATATATATATATATATATATATATATATATATGTTCAGAAAGATTTCCGCGGTCGGAAGTATTTGAAAAACTTGGTTCACGGAATGAACCGCGTAAAAGATTTGAAAAATCTCGTCAGAGTCAACTGAAGTTGACTCTGAAGAGTAGGCAGATTGAGACTTCAGAGTTGACAGGAAGCAATACGGTTAGTGGAGTAGGCAGGTTGAGACCACGCAATCGTATTGTTTCCGATTCCTCCTAAATTCGATTCGTGGAGTAGGCAGATTGAGGCCACGAGTCTGAATTATTTCCCTTCTAATTCTCCTGAAGATGGCTTCGCAAAAGGAGCCGAAACGTCGAGATTTTTCAAATCTTTTACGCGGTTCATTCCGTGAACCAAGTTTTTCACATATATATATATATATATATCGATCGAAAATTTAAACAGGGGAGAAAAGGGCAAAAGGTGTTCCTATATATTATGCATTAATGATAATGAAATAAATTAACAACGTTTTGGAGTTATTGAATGAAAAAATTAATATATAAAGAAATGGTAATGAAATTGAAAATAATATTTTTTTCGAAAAAGTTATAAAAATAAATATTTCATTATACTAGAAAAGTTGATGTTGAATAGCAACTGTTTTGTATGAACAAAAATTGAAAATATTAATAAAATTTGTTCCCTTTAATTATTCATTTTGATACCTGATTATCATTATGCGATTCACAAACAATTCTCCACTTCAAAATTATACGTAATCTATAATAATCCACTGTTATTTCACTTATTTCTTCATATTCACATGAAGTATCTTGTTAACATTTACAAATACTGGTACTTACCTGAATTTAACATCTCTATCCTCAACTTCTACTGAATCACTTTCACAATTTATTTTTTATTGATAAAATAACAACATAAGGTTTATAGAGCTGATGCGTCTAGCATAGCTGCGGTGTCACAGTTTTAGGCCTAATTTTCATTAGCCATATGTTTGGAGTGTAACAGGAGTGTATGCAGGAGTACATTGAATGGACAATGTTCGATTATTGAAAATCCTATGAAAATTTCGGATTGAATTTCATATGATATGAATTTTTGCTGCTAACAGATAATTATCTAAATATATATATATATATAATATATATATATATACATATATATATATATATATATATTTATATATTATATATATATATATATTATATATATAATATATATATATATATATATATATATATATATATTTAGATAATTATCTGTTAGTAGCAAAAATTCATATCATATGAAATTCAATCCGAAAATTTCATAGGATTTTCAATAATCGAACATTGTCCATTCAATGTACTCCTGCATAATAATAAGAATCATGAAAGAAAAATTCACCTTGCAAATCAAAAAAGAGTTTTATTATTCATATTTGGATATCATCAGTATTCTGCAATCATTTGTTGTAATGGAATTACCATATTTCACTTGATGAAGTTAATTATATTGAGATTACGTAAACTATCACTTTCAATAAATAATGAATACATTCAAGTCGTACAGTAATTCCAATGAATTTATATTGCTTGAGTACCAAGATGAAATAACGACGCTTCTCAATAACTGATATGGAGGTAAAATTCTTACTACCGAGTTGCTTCGAAAGATATGGTTCCTATGTCACATATCATATTCAACTTTCGAGCAAGTCATACGAAATTATCACCGAAATGATGATTTAGGAAGTAAGATCTGTGAAGCGTTTTCTAAAGGGGCATGATATTGCGTTCCAAGAGAACCAATGAAACGGGGTTCGTGTGTAAGGTCATCAACATCTTAAGCAAAGGCAACTCAGAATCAAGTTCTTCGTATCGCTACACTTATAAATGATGGCTGTTTCAACTTGCCCCCAGGCTATCAGAGGCAAGCAAGCTAACACCGGGAGCTGCAACAAATAAACAAAAAACAGGTATTCAGGTCCGTATCTTGGCTTTTACTTCCATTGCTCATATTGCTCAAGTTACGATTATATAATCTATATTTTCCTGAAGACAACAGAAAATATATGAAGAAAAGAATGAAATGCTAGGAAATTCATTCGAAAAATCGAAATCAGTCAACCAAATGTCCTAATGGAGCTAACTACGAGGGTCCCGACGCCAGCGACATTCCAATCCACACTCAGGAGATGAATGTTAGAAACATCGAGGTGATCATCACAAAAGGTAGACAGATTGTTTGGGACTTATTGGGTCCTCCTCAGTTTTGTCTATCTAATCTGGTAACCATCCAAATCAGCATTTCATTTTTTAATTAATTTCTGCAAGCTCCAACAATAGTTCATATTTTGTTTATATAGAAATATATATATATATAGGTATATATATATATATATATATATATATATATATATATATATATATATATATATAATTATTTATTCGAATTGTTGTTGCCTGTGAACTATTTCTAATCTCTTGATAATTATTAGCAATAACGTCAACTTTTTAATAAAATCGAGTTTTTTGAGATTCATCAAGCCTGCTATTGCTAATAATTATCAAGAGATTAGAAATAGTTCACAGGCAACAACAATTCGAATAAATAATTATATATATATATATATATATATATATATATATATATATATATTTATATATATATATATATATATATATAATATATGTATATATATATATACATGTATATATATATATATTATATATGTATATATATATACATGTATATATATATATATATATATATATATATATATATATATATATATATATACAGTGCTTTCATGATGAAAGGAACAAATTCATTAAAAAATTAGGTTTCTATTTCATGTTAAAATCCTCGGACAGGTCGATTAGTATTTTTATTTGGGCATTTTTCGCAATAAAAATTTTGTACACAGGGTGTCTCATTCAAGAGCTATGGCTTTGTCATTAGTTTTTTTAAAGGTAATACCCTGTATGTTATTTCACTTTACAATTCTACGATAAATTCTTATCACTTTTTGTAAACATACCATATGCCTCAACTTGATGGATTCCCAGATTATAACGGAGATAGTGGAGCACCTGGAGATTTAAAATGTGGATTAAAAGTACAAAAAAAAATTTAGGTAAACATTGTCATCAAATCTGAAGAATGAAATTTCACATGTACCATCTGAATTCATTCACTGGTGCTGTATAGTCCGCAGTTTTCACGTTTTTAACGCTCCAGGCACTACACTACTTCATTGTTTGAGAAAATGCAATTACTTGAGAGAGAACGTATTGGAGTACTTATGATGATTGGTTTTGGAGATAGGGTGCGTTCACAAGAAGAAGTCTGCAATCTATTCAATGAAAATCATCCTGATCGTCCGCCAATTACTAGATCGACAGTCAGCAAAATTGAATCAAAATTCAGGAGATACGGCCACGTTAGAGATTTACCTAAAGGAAGACCACCGAGAGTATCTGAAGAAACAGTGCTGAACGTTCTACTAGAAACCCAAGATAACCCTCATACATCCATTACTACAATTTCCAATAATTTCAATTTATCAGTAGGGTCCGTGCATAAAATACTTAAGGTAAATAAGTATCATTATAAAATTAAGCTGGTACATGAATTATTAGAAGACGATTTTGACCGCAGAGTACAGTTTTGTGAGCAGATTCTTGAAATTCATAATCAACATCTAAATTTCATTACAAACATAATTTTTTCTGATGAAGCCACCTTTACTTTAAATGGCCACGTCAACAGACAAAACTGTAGGTATTGGGCGACCGAGAATCCTCATTGGATGCAAGAATGCCACACACAGCGGCCTCAAAAAATTAATACATGGGCAGCGATTGTTCGAAATCGTATAGTTGGTCCCTATTTTTTTGAAGGAACACTAAACGGAGAGGACTACTTGAACTTTCTCCAGTTCGAACTCATTCCGGCTTTAGCTGTTTTGTTTCCTAACCCACAAGATCCTGACATACCTAATAACGAGATATGGTTTCAACAAGATGGGGCACCTCCCCACTATTCAATCGCTGTTCGACAATTTCTTGATGCAACTTTTCCCAACAGATGGATAGGACGGAGAGGTCCGATTGAGTGGCCGCCAAGATCACCGGACATAAACCCATTGGATTTTTTCTTATGGGGTTATTTGAAGTCTAAAGTTTATTTGAATAGACCAAATAATATTGATGATCTAAAAGAGAGAATCAGGCTGGAAATAAGACTTATCAGTCCAGAAGTAATTGAAAATGTGCAACGGGAAACATTGAATCGACTTCAAAAATGTCTCGAAGTAAACGGACAACAGATTGAACATATGTAAAAATTAAATTAGTAATTACATTTGTGTGTTTTCATATCGTACCTCTCATTACCCACTATCTCCGTTTCTGGTAATCCATCGAGTTGAGGCATATGGTATGTTCACAAAAAGTGATAAGAATTTATCGTAGAATTGTAAAGTGAAATAATATACAGGGTATTACCTTTAAAAAAACTAATGACAAAGCCATAGCTCTTGAATGAGACACCCTGTATACAAAATTTTTATTGCGAAAAATGCCCAAATAAAAATACTAATCGACCTGTCCGAGGATTTTAACATGAAATAGAAACCTAATTTTGTAATGAATTTGTTCCTTTCATCATGAAAGCACTGTATATATATGTACATGTATGTATATATATATATATATATATATATATATATATATATATATTTATTTGAATTGTTGTTGCCTGTGAACTATTTTCAACTTTTTGATATTATTAGCAATAACAGGTTTGGCGAATCTCAAATAACTCGATTTTATTAAAATTTGACGTTTCGCCACGACATTCGTGGCTTCATCAAAACTTTTGAAAAATTGAAATTTCTTTGACATTTATTGATTTGAAAAAATTTGAATAGTTTAAAAAGACTACTATGTTTCATCAAAATTTTTCCGCCGTGTCCGTTCTCTGTTATTTATTACGTGCTATTCAGTCCAATATTAACATTCAAATGTGTTATTATTAGATGGTGAGGAAAACCACAGAAACCTTCACCCACGTAATGTACAAAATAGGTTTAAAATATTTGATTGTTGTCTTTAAAAAGACATTACCTGTAATTTTGGAAATCACATGTTCTAAACTATACTTTCTTTTTAGAAAAATTGAAAATTCTAGATGTTTAGATTTTGTCTAAGAAGATGAGTTGTTATGGTTAGAGTTTGTTTGTTGAATTATTTTGTTTTGATTTATTTTGTTTCTTAGAAAAATTAAAGAATTAAATCTGCTTATATTGAACTTAAATGTTTCATATCTGTTCTATCATTCACGACTTTATTTAAATTTTTTTGAATATGTAACATTTCTAAAATTTCTCTGCGTTTTTGATCTTTTTCTATTTCTAAAATTTTTGTGCTATTAAAGTTGAAACTAAAAAAAACACCTCTTCTGCAAAAATCTCATGTTGTTTATAGTTTACCCTGTAATAATTGTAATAAATCATATATAGGACAAACTTTTCAAAATTTAGAAGAAAGATTAAAAGCACACAAATATACCAAAACACAAACGACAGCAATAATAAAACATAAAAATAATGAGAATCATAGATTCAACTTTAATGGCACAAAAATTTTAGAAATAGAAAAAGATCAAAAACGCAGAGTATTTGAGAAATGTTACATATTCAAAAAATTTCAATAAAGTCGTAAATGATAGAACAGATATGAAACATTTATGTTCAATATACGCAGATTTAATTCTTCAATTTTTCTCAGAAAAAAACATAAATCAAAACAAAATAATTCAACAAACAAACTCTAACCATAACAAATCATCTTCTTAGACAAAATCTAAACATCTAGAATATTCAATTTTTCTAAAAAGAAAGTATAGTTTAGAACATGCGATCTCCAAAATTACAAGTAATGTCTTTTTAAAGACAAAAATCAAATATTTTAAACCTATTTTGTATATAACGTGGGTGAAGGTTTTTGTGGTTCCCTTCCCATCTAATATCCACAGACCTGTCTGTTGATGTTGGACTAAATAGCACGTAATTAATAACTGAAGACGGCCACAGCCATAATAAAAAAATTTTGAAAAACAGATAAATAGTACTATATTCTTTGACTTTTCAAAATCAAAATAATTTGAACCTATTTCGAACATTACGTGGGTAAAGGTTTCTGTGGTTTCCCTTACCATCTAATAATAACAGATTTGAATGTTAATATTGGACTGAATAGCAGGTAATGAATAACAGAGAACGGCCACAGCCGAAAAATTTTCATGAAACATAGTAGTCTTTTTTAACTATTCAAATTTTTTCAAATCAATAAATGTCAAAGAAATTTCAATTTTTCGAAAGTTTTGATAAAGCCACGAATGTCGTGGCGAAACGTCAACTTTTTAATAAAATCGAGTTTTTTGAGATTCACCAAGCTTGTTATTGCTAATAATTATCAAAAAGTTATATATATATATATATATATATATATATATATATATATATATATATATATATATATATATATATATATATATATATATAAATATATATATATATATATATATATATATATATATATATATATATAATATATATATAAATATATATATATATATATATATATATATATATATATATATATATATATATATATATATATATATATATATATATATATATATATATATATATATATATATATATATATATATATATAACCTCTCGATAATCTTTAGCAATAACAGGCTTGTTGAATCTCAAAAAACTAGATTTTATTAAAAAGTTGACGTTTCGCCACGACATTCGTGGCTTTATCAAAACTTTTGAAAAAATTGAAATTTCTTTGACATTTATTGATTTGAAAAAATTTGAATAGTTAAAAAAGACTACTATGTTTCACTAACTATTTTATTATTTTTATGTTTGTTTACTATTCAAATTTTTTCAAATCAATAAATGTCAAAGAAATTCCAATTTTTTCAAAAGTTTTGATAAAGCCACGAATGTCGTGGCGAAACGTCAACTTTTTAATAAAATCGAGTTTTAAGACATTCAACAAGCCTGTTATTGCTAATAAGTATCAAGAGATTAGAAATAGTTCACAGGCAACAACAATTCGAATAAATAATTATATATATATATATATATATATATATATATATATATATATATATATATATATATATATATATATATATATATATATATATATATATATATATATATATTATAACATAAAATTATGTATAAAATACGAGGAAGATAATTGAAGAAATTTGAACTAATAATCGTCCAGGCGGAGGTGGATATCGCGAAGTCTTGTTTGATTGATTTTCACTAATCGATGAAATTTTCCGGAATGATATTAAGGAGTCGATGACTATTTGATTAGATTAGATTTATTTCATCTTCAAAATAATACATGGTACGGCACCTACATCAAGAGAGTATATCAAAATTAATATTTAAAACAATAAGTGTCGTAATTCATAAATCTGCTCAATGACACTCAAGGCATTCAACACAGATAATGTCAGTATAAAATTCAAATCTCAATACCCTTATACATTAAAATTCGTTCTCTATAAATTCATACAGGGTGTGTATTGTCTTTTGAAAAAGCAACTTCCTCGCTTGTCGTGTGTACACCTTTTTCGGTAGGAATGTCATATTCTCCGGAAGATGATTGTACAGTTTCAATCCCAACAGTTTAGTATTTAGTTGACTTTTAATTATACTGTGATATGGTATACTGAACTCATGGCGATGTCTTGTGTCGTATGAATTTTTTCTTATTTCCATAGATATAATTATGATATCAAGTTCAGTTCAAAAAATGCAGATGTGACATTAAGTTTACCTTGGCTTCTGTTTACCTCTAATTGCACCCTTCTTTTTCAGGAGTATGCGTTGTGATTTTCATATGAGGTGACAGAATGAAAGTTTGAGAAATAGCATAATTTTCTCACCTCAAAAATTCATGTCTGTTTAATTATTCGAATGGTGTAAGTAGGTATAGACAGTTTCTTTTTCAACAGGTCAATATGGATGTCCCAGGTACTACTTAGATTTAGTCGTGAGAGGTTCAAAGAGCTTTTTTTTCTGCTTGTGGTGGAGAGCATAATTTATTTTCTGAGTATTTCATTTGTTCAGATTTAGTCCTTCTGATGTGAACCATTTTCCGGCTTGGGGTACTGTATTTTTTCTCAAGTCGTCCCATTTTGTTGTCTCAGAAGCTGTGCTCGAAAAGCTGTTGTCATCAGCGTATAAAAAAGTCATACTGAAATTGATAATTATTATTCATTAAATAATTCACATAGGTGATAAATAACAGGGCATCCAGAATAGAACCTTGTGGCACCCCTATATCGATTTTCCTAGAGCAGGATATGTTGTTTTCCACTATACTACTCCACTTTCTATTTGCTGTCAAACGCCTTTGCCAGATTGTAGATCTTTTAGGTCCCAATCCATGTTGACCGTCGTTTCATAAAATTTCTCGAACAAGAACAATTATTAATCTTCTTTTAAGAATTTGTTCCAAACTTTTTGAAAAAATGGGATCTAACTTAATGAGTTCCTCTTCACATCTCAAGCAGCTCGCTTCTCCATCCATACTTGTGGGATGAATAAAACGCGCGACCTCTTACCAATTTCTCCCATCAGCAGAAAAATGAGAATACACAACTTTCAATTAATTTTTTTTCGCAATAACCCTCCTCAATCCATCGAATTCATGTTGGTAATATTTCATTAAAAATAGTAATTTACATGTTTATAACTAAATACTTATTATTATCATTATTATTATATCAGCAAACCCCCATCGAGAGGAAAAGAAAGTTTTTAATATTATAATTTCAACTAATTAGCTAATGATATAAAAATACAGAATAATACATTTTTTTGTCGGATGCAAAACCTTTGCATTTCCCAATAATCTTGAAGTTTCATTTTTCAATTTCTCATATCTGTAGCCTTTCAAATTCTATATATAAATTTAAATTTGAAGTAGAATTTTGTTATTTTTGTTAGTCATATATATGCTGAGTACGTTTCTGTACAATTCAAAGTTGAAATCAGATTATCCACGGCTATAGTACTCATATATGTAGAGCTACAGGTTTCTTTCTATACTCTCTTCGGATCTGACCTTTTTATGTTCACTTGATGGCGTGTTTGATTTAAGAATTGTGGTGACCTGCCTTTGTAAACATAACCAAATTAATATCATTTGAAAGATATTTTGGTTTCATATATATGTATATATATATATATATATATATATATATATATATATATATATATATATATATATATATATATATATATATATATATATATATATATATATATATATATATATATATATATATATATATATATATACCTATATATCCAAAATTTATTTTCAACTCAAAAAATCATGATTTTTATTTTTCTTATAGACAAACTGCATCACTCCTAACTTTATTTCAACAGTCTCACACAAACTTCATAATATGTATATTATATTATATTATAGATGTTTTTTAATTTTCACAAGAACATATATTCGGTGTTTATTTATATGGCTTCACAATAATTCCTATTAAAAATGTGTTATCTAATTATATTCTACACTAGGTCATTTCTGAAGGATCCGATTTTGAAGTTTCGATTTCTACGCATAAACATGTTCTGTTCCTAGATTTGTTCCTTCAGTTAATAGATCGAGGAAGTAGTATATGATAAGAAAATGTCCCGACTGCAATTAATCTTATGATTTAATAGAACGCTTGTATGAATGTCGCGACAATTTCAAACAAAGAAATATATCGATATTGCACAAGTTTAATCTCAAGGAAAAATGTTCTCTTTCCCCCCATGTTCTATTATCGTTGCGTATTTATTATTAGTCACCACTTCCACACTGTATTCTCTTGTTCTGAACACATTAAATATAAAATTATTGGAAATCCGAAGTTGTTATTCTATCGTTCGTAGTGCAGTAAACTCGACTGACCTATTTCTGTATTAATATTGTCATTTTAACTCGTTCTTCAAGCTCTAGTTAATTGAAGAGTAACTGAGTGGAAACAAAGGCTTACGTAGCTTTATAGAATTTGTATTTATCAATCCTATATCCTTCATACTTATTTTTTAACTTATCTTAAATATAGGTACCTGAAAAATTGTAGTCACATTTGATTGATGATGAAAAAAAAACATTCGTTGAAACTTGAATTTTCATACGAGGATAAGATGCAATGAGTGAACCCCAACTAATCAAAATTTACTTCACACCGTTACTCCAAAATACAATTTTTAATATTAGAATTGCCCGTTAAGGCAACCAACTTGACATCATCCATCATGATAAGACACGTATCCACGAGTGAATTTAAAACCAAAATATTCCAAAAGTGACTTCTAATCGTTTATGCCGCAGAGTTTTTAAACCTTTCAGTATTCGCTGCCCAATTTTCCATCATAATTTTCATCGCTCCCCCACATACAATAAAATGTAACCAGTGGTAAAATATTTTGAGATTTTCGGCTCTAAACCTAGAGTACAATACAATACAATACAATTTATTAATCCCAATAAGTATTCTTAATACAAATGAAACAAGTCGAAATAAAGATAATACAAAGAAAAAAGTTTGACAATTCAAAACAAAGAAAAATAGCTTCAAATATTACACAAACTTACAAACTCACTAATAGAATATGGTTCAAAATCAATAAGATATTTATATAGGTGCTTGTTGAAGACCCCAATACTTTCAGTTAACCGCAGACACCTAGGCAATAGGTTAAAAATTCGAATTGCCATATATGAAGGGCCATTAGCAAACCTAGAGCTATAGTGAATAGGTAGATGAAACAAAAATATTCGTCGGGTTGCGTTTTTATTTATAAATTTGTTAAAATAATGCGGATGCAGTTTTAAAAAGATCATAAGTCGATAGATATATAAAGCATGAAACGTTAAGATATTATTAGCTTTAAAAACACCACAAAGACAAGATCCTCTGTAACCTAAACTGAACATAATTCCCATAGCTCTTTTCTGTGATAAAAAAATATCTTTCGCAGAAGGCGAATTACTCCAGAAGATAACAGGTACCATATGACATAACAGACTGAATTAGAAAATATAAAGTGCGAACACAATCGGAGTTTATCCTGCTTTTGATGACCACAAGGGTGTATAGTACAAAGTTTAACTTTTTCCTAGTTTTATTAACATGTGGAGACCATCCTAGGTGTATGTCATTTAATACCTAAGAAATTGACCATTTCTCCTAGAAGGATATTGTAGTCATCATTAATACTCAAAGATGATGGGCAAGTACTTCTAGGTTTATTACCACAGAAAACAATGCTTTGATTTTTGCTCTTATTGATGACTTAGCTACTGTCACTGGGTCACTGCACCATTTGTCCATCTCCGCAGCCATCGTACCAGCAATCTTTAAGCACGATTCAACATCAGTAGATGCAATGATGAAGTTGCTAGCGTCAGCGGAAAAAATGGGTGTGTATCCAACTGCATAGCCCACATTGGGAAGAGTGTTTATGTAAATAACAAAAAGTAAAGGGCCTAACAAAAATTACGACCTGAAAGAAGGTCTCTTGATTTCGTTGTGTGTGTGTAATTTCCTTTCAGTCAGTTTATCAATTTTTTTTAATAATTGTTTCACTTGGATATGCTACGACCTTAGAAAAAACAAAAACAAAAGTATTTTCTTGTATGTGTGTGTACTTTTCCTTTCTGTCACTTGAGCAATTTTATTAAAAAATAGTCGCGCGCCCCACAGATTAAGAAACTCTGGTTTATGGAATTGATCAGTTATAAATTTTTATAAACTTTCAGATTCAACTACATTATCATATTTACTTGATGTGCATTCAACGTAGATTATGTTTCCGCTGCCATGATTCTGAGTAACGCTAATTTTGTCACTTTCATTAGCATATGTATATCATATTTCATTTTTTTTCATGTAATTGATATCTTTTTCGATACTGTACTCTTTTCATTCATTTTGCTTGGGGCGTGATCTATTGAAAGGGTAACATTAGACGTAGTTTTCGATTGCAGACGAAGAGGCACAGCATCTGAAAGGCGAATAATGCAACAGGTGCAGTCTATTTTTGTAATATTCGTGATACGTTGTGTATCATCATGATTGGTTGTTCAGACACTTACAAGAACTTGCAACATGATTTATTTATTATGGCGGAATGTAGATTTATCTTTATTTCTATATTACTATCACCTGAAACTGATTGTGCTTGATTATTTTGATGATATTAATTTCTATATAATCAGCATATTTGCTGAAATTATACCAGGACATGATGAAGTATTCGTCGGTTGGAATTTCTTCATAACGTTTCGCTAGCATGAGTGGCGAGCTTCTTCAGAGGTAGTTACACCTCCGATTCTGGATGTAGACTGATCTACATCCAGAATCGGAGGTGTAACGACCTCTGAAGAAGATGGTTCTACCCCTGAAGAAGCTTAAGAACGTTATGAAAAAATTCCAACCGACGACGACCCTTAAGCCCGAACCAAAACAACGCTAGTTCAACTGGTCACGAAAGCCTGAACCAATTTGCCAGGACATGATTTCAGAAACCTATTTCTAAAAATCTTTATATGAGACTGTTTTACTTGATTTGGATAATATTTTTATATGATAACTTTTACTGCAGCTTTCAGAATTTATGTGGCACCCTTATCGTTCATTATTAAATTTGAAAGAGATTTTCATTCTGTACTAGCCCTATCTAGCTAGCTTAACGTTGTCATTCTCCTTAGTATTTATTTATTCCAATTCATGAAATACCATTGAGTACCGATTTTCGTAGTAACCAGTAAAAATTCAAAACTTTAATTTTTATTTCCAGCCAGTGTTTTCAACTCTTATGTTTGATATCGAGGAGACCTTCGAAGTCAGTGCTTCTATTAATTTATGACTGTTAAGATATTCTGTGTCTCATACTTTCAAATTTTCATACAATAAACTAATAAAATTTTGATTCTACTCTATATAGTCTACCTATATAATAATTTACAGTTACTGATAATATGCTTAAATCAGTGGACATATGCTGATAGAATCATTGGCTTCAGAATTGTGGAGCAGAGATAATAAAGATATCTCATAGGAAAGCAAATTGAATTGTTCTCAGAAAATCTTTAAATGATTTTCCAGAACGCCAAGCGTTCCGCGAAGTTAACGTTGGATTCTCCTGGTTACACTGAATGCAATGTGTTACTACTAAACTTACTACGTCTTAATTGTACGTAAGTGCATGTTTTATTATGACGGAAAGTAAATATTTACAAAGAACCGCCTCGGGCTAAAATCGAGAAGGACAACAACCGCTCAGAGCTACCTGTGTGTCGTATAATAATGTTTCAGATGTGAAAGGTAATAGAGTTGGCTCTATTGTCAATCGGCCAATGTGCAAGGTGAACTGCAACGAAGATTTTATAATAGAAAAGGGCCTGCCTGCATACGTATAATGGTCATCCACCTCTACACCGACGAAGGATAGCATGCTCGTTTCGTCAAAACAAACCCAGTCTTGCTCAATCGAAAAGTTTATTCAGAATCGACCGTGAGGAATTGCAAATCGCAACCGCAACTTGCAGTTATATTTTTTTACCATCGATACGTCACCGAAATTCACGCCAGGGATACAGTTAGTTGACGACAATTTCTCCTCGAATTACCTAACCTTATATTTATATCTAATATTCACTTTGATACAAATATTGAGAATTAGCTAATTGGAACAAAGTTTATCCATATGTGTATATAACTTCAACATAAACAATTTCTTTAAATTATTCCTAGAGAATAATTTCATATACCTAAATAGTTAATTACCACCTATAAAACAATATTGATGATGTTTTACAAAAATATACAGGAATATTACCCTATTGCAAAAAACATAAAAACTCACTTAGCGACTACTTCGCCCATGCAACGAAAATTAATTGAAAAAATTGTTACAAACAGGAAGTGATATTTTCCTCTCGGTTGTGACTTGATTATTCTCAAATGCACATTCGGAAGATTCTATGAATAAACAGACGTCAAAAAATATTCAGAAACACGATGAAAAATGGGGCACAGGTATATGGATGAAAAGAGTAAGTTAGCAACAGGTGCTGACCTACCTAACCTACCTGCTTCGCAGACAGGATAATTCACATGTCGACGTATAGAACGTCCTATGGGTTTCGCCCTGCAAGTCGTGAGGTCATTCTATCGAGCCCTCACTTGTCCCTTCACCCTAAAAGAGGCACAGGCATGAGGTGGTTTAACCTAGACAGTTCGTTTCGTTTTTAGGGCGCCCCGCCTTAATCTTTCATTTGGTTGCATAGCTGCTCACTGGCTTCGAACAAAAGGGAACTTAGGGCTCGAGTCTGGACAAAAAAGTGAATCTGTATTTACAATCACAGGTGTCTCTTTTGTATTACGGCCCTAGAGAAAAGCAGATTTCGTCCCAAATAATCGGTTGGGGTTCTCGACCGTACTACTATGCTTTCACTCACTATGCTGATTTCAATATGTTCAGCGATCCTATAATATTGACATATGGACAGGTTTCTGTTCGATCATTGAAGAAGGGGTTTAAAATTGAAGATTCAATAATAAAAATTAAATTGAAATTACGAAAATATACTCTTTACTGCCTTCAGTGAAATCGTATTTATTTGGATTGTTTGATAAAACAAAATTTAAGGGATAGTGTACTTTTACTCAGATCTTCCATTTTATATACTGATTGCTGTTAAAAAATTACCATGAATTGATATGGGAAAAAACCTATTTGTGACAGAATTCTACTTCTTTATAATTGTGTCATCAACATATAACAAGAAATAAAAAATTGATCAAATTTTAAAGTAAAAAGAACGTCAAGATTAATGGGCGGCCGTTCTGTTTTTGGTGAATCTTAATCTAAAATAAAAAATGTTTACAATCTGTTTTTCAGTTAAACAGATATATTAAAACTCTACATACGTCTCGGGTTCTCGGAGAATTCTCGAAAGTAGTACTAGAGATACTAAACAATGAATTAAATGTCTAGCAAAACAGCAAAGGCTTTATTTACTGCTGTTGAGATATAGAATTACTTTTTTAGTGAATAATCAAAAAAAATGCATCCACAGTCTGACAGTAAGCTTAGCCCCTGATAACAAATTTGTGTCAAAAAAAAACCTGTCAAATAACGATAAGTCACAGATTAAGTTGACTATGTTGATATGTCCTAGTCACAATATAATTTGTAGTTATATTGGCCAATTATCAAATAATATTTGCAACTAATTTTCATAATTTATTATAACAACATCCTTTTCAAGTTGGTTGAACTTAAGCAAACTATTATTTAATGCCAAACAAAAAAATATACATAAAAAATCTGGGATGTAGACAATTGAATGTGGTGAATGCCCAACGGCGTACTTTGGACAAACCGGGCGAAATTTTGAATCTCGTTTTGAAGAACATATTTCTTCCGATAGGAAATCTGCAATAAATGAACATATTAAAACTACAAGGCATAAAATCAGAATAGAAGATCTTAAAATTCTATACATATTTGCAAAAAATGAACCACATTGAATCTGTTGGAAAGTTTGGAAATTAACAAGCTTAGAAAAAAACCAGAATTCCAAACTGTAAATAACCAATAAGACCTTAACTCTTCTCCACTCTCAATCTTCAAGGGTTAGATATAAATAGTTTTACCTGATATGTAAATAAATAATTTCCGAATGAGGAACTACTCAATGAATATTAGCTTATGATGAGGCTCATAATTCTATGAAACTTTATTGTATACCTACTTATCACTGGCCAATAAAAAAGATATTCCAGTAACAAATAAAAAAATCTTCATGAATTTACTGCTCAACAAAAATTAACTAATTTAATATAAAACGGGCCCAAATAATCGATAAATATATTATAACAAATGAAAGATTGATGAATCCTGTTCAGGATAATTCTGGAACTATGTTGCATGCATTGCCAATTGTATCGCGTTATTAGTAGATTTTTATAGAACTTACTTTTATATAAAAATACTCTTTTTTCATCAAATTATGATAGTTCTTGCCTTATGTCTTCTTATTGTAGAAATAGTTACACAAGCTTTATACGTTACGCCCGTAAATTAAGCTTCACAATGAACTTAATATAAAATATTTTGGTTGTGTCGATATCATAATTGTAACAGAATCCCCTATTTTCTACGACTTGATTGAAGGAATCATGTTATGTCTTTTCCCAAGAAAGCGACGTGTGGTGAATAAATTGAATTCGATGGGCCCTTTTATCCAACTTCGTCCCTAAGAAAGCAATATCTATACCGATCCAGTGTATTTACAAGACGTCGAAAACGCATTGCATTAAAAAACATCAATCGTGAAATTGCACAAGTGTATTCACATTTGTTCTTTTAAACATAAGAGATTATTGTTAGTTCATTAATCAGTAGTAAAGTTCTTGAATGAACAACTCCTTCTATATAATTAAGTTTTTGTTCAGATGATTGGTACAAATATATTAGAAATAATGAATATAAGAGGGCAATACTTCAAATTTTAGGCAGTTAACATAATACTCGTTCAAGGATTTCCAACAAACGAATACCTTAATCTGTTTACATCTGACTATTGATGCGACCCTCTTGATCGCATATGGGTTGCATAAATCGAATTGTTCTGATAATTTTTTTTTAAATGTGTCGTTTTCTCAAGTTGGTGCACAACTGCTATCGGTATGGTAAACGTTGGTTTCAATTCATTATACGCGACTACTTGTAGGTTTGACCATTGCATTCAAAGGGAATGAACGCATATGGCATCCTCATCCGAATCGGTCCTAATCGAATCCAGAACAGAAGAAAGAAGTAACTCGTAGTAGAATCATGTGTAAACAAGGATCGACTTGGCAATAGAGCATCGCTCTCCTCAGCTGACACCTGCAGCGTGTATCTCCGCGGGGAGGGGAGGGGCCACTACACCAAGCCATGCACTCGCCACGCTCGCGACCTCCCCTCCCCCGCCAACCATCACAAATCCCTTAGACACGACTAAGATATACACACTGTAATAATCTTTCGATGGTAGATGTCCACTGTTGTCAAACCTCGATGTTATACCATAAACGCGGTATTTCAGATTATAAAGTTAACCTCTAAGTCGAAGATAATTTTTATCCATGATGAATAATTAGTCCGTCTTGCCTAAAAGCACAAAATACCCTGATAATTTCAGTTTAATAAATTTCAGCGCTAGAATTAGAGGTTCACTTCTTACAATCCTGGGTTGAAATCTAGACGTTACTAAATACCTATTATATATACTTTTTTTAAATATTTCATTCGATATTATCCATTCAAATGATTCATTCTTAGTACTTACACTTATCGCTTTTGGTGGCGCCACTCTTCATTGTGAAGAGAAAAAATGTTGAATATCTATGGGTGTATCTTGAAATTTCCCCTCCCGATAAAAAAAAAATATAATTATGTGCGACAAATCCAAAGTGTTCGAAAATGGTTGGTTAGTAAATTAAAAGTACAGGTAATTTCATGTGTAATTTTACTTCTAATCTAAGCTTACACTTCTTCAGCTACCCTGATGCTATGAAATTAACCCTCCGTGACTAACATACGTTCGTAGTACACCGTAGCTAACATCGGTCTCAGAGACCAATTACAATTAAATGTTGATAATTGTTTCATAATGTCCAATATTTTCATTATTATTTTAGATTTGGATTAAGTAAACACTCGTTGACGATTTTTGATAATTTTATATTTTATTTATAACTTCAGTCCAATAAACATAAATAAATTAAATTTCCTTAATTAAAAATCATAAACATTTTTATTGAAAAAATGAAAAGAAGAACAAATTCTGAAATGAATAAACAAAAACAGATAACTCTATAAGTATATACTTAAAAACAATAGTAAAGTACCAAGAACATAAAAGCTACCGTAAACTGAAAAAGCAAGATTGAATCAAGTATTCATTTTCAAGCTGCATTCTGAGCACAGTGGAATTAGATGTTCAAGGCACATGAATTCATAGCAGAAAAGACAGCTGTACTTTGTTTTTCTCTTCTTTTTAGAAGCATCATTTCAAAATCGCCATCTTCCAGGCTATCATCACTATCTTCTGTAGCTTCATTTTCTGATTCATCGATCGATTCTTGCCATAGGCGTTCTAGTCTTTCTTGCTCCTTTTCATAACTCCAATCAGCCATTTTGTTGAGCAAAATGTTCTATTTAGTCTTTTTAAACGAAACGGGTACCAAATATAAATTAAGACGCCTGTTTCATAAAAAAAAGGATATTGATTCACTGAGTATTTTCAGAAAATTACTTGCACATTTACTAACATCGGTCCACAAGACCGAAAGTGATAGTAACTAAACACATAGGCGTCATGAACGACTGTCGTAGTACCACTTAGTGTAAGGTGACGAAATAGGAAACTACTGAAACGCGCAGAATCATAAGTTGGCGCGGTATCGTTTTAGCGAAAAAAATTGAAGTTGTCGGTTTCACAGACCGTATGTTAGTTACGGAGGGTTAAAAAGGGCTTAATGCATATCTAAAATTCTGGGTACCCAAGTATAAACTTCACTCGGTTGGTGCTTAAACTCGAGGTTTCAGTACCATTTTCCAGGAAAATGGTGGTACCAAATACCGTAATTCTCTCGAATGTGATAAATGTAACGTGACAACGCTGCACCTGCCAGATCTTAGTCGTGTTGTAGCGACTATCTGCGCATTTAATCAGAGCTGGGTGCATCGGCGGTCGCGGGGGCGCTGCATGGCGTGATGTCGTGACGTCACCAAGGGGGGCCAGGAGAAAGGGGGCTCAGCCTCGGCCACGTGTTCCCTCGGCTTGGACCGGCTGTGTTGCCTGCACTCTTAAAGGGGGGTACTGACGACATGCATCAATGGCGCATTATTGTTGGTACTTTCAAATTTAGGCAAATTCGGTAATCGGTAGGAATTTTTTTTGTTCGATGTCACTCAGGCTATTCCATATTGTCTTGTTCGATTTGGTTCACTACTACACCTTTTCCTATTTTCTGTATAGGTGACAATTAAAATCGTTTTATCTCATATCAATGATAATGAAATGATTATTTTACATTATATTTCCATATGAACACTCGAGTTTCATTCACTGTTCATTTTTTCACATATTCCTGGTGTATCTATCGATCATATAATGTGGTGTAGTTACTATAAGCTTCGAGTTATTTTATGGGTTCGAATCCTGATAGTGACAGAAGGTGTTCATTAAAACTTTGTAAGGTCATTTGATCTCCCCAGTCACCCATATGTTTTTAGACATATATGTAATACCTCATTATCAAAGATGACAGAATAATAAGTTAAAATTAATCTCATTAGATTATGGCGTTCTCTAGAGACGAGATACAATGTCGACAATCTACTTTCTACTTTCCTTATGGCATATTTAACAGAAATATATAATAATTATTCTGATTTTCTATATCCACAGAAGCTGAACAACCTATGCTTGTGAAACTGGATGATGGGTGTCTCCCTTAAGGCCTGTACTACGCGACCCACAGATCAAGGACAGTTTTACGAGCTTCTGCATAGTACTTGTCTTATTGTATCTTAGAGTACGATGCGTGCAATGAGAGTTTGCTGCGCAGAGTGCTCTAGCTGAACGCTGATGCATGCAAGGCAAGGCCAGTTTGATGACGATATTATTGCATTAGGGTATTATTATTATTACACAATTATAAATTAGCTCTACGTTTATGGAAGATAAATCGTTGACATCTGACAGTTTTCATTTTTATTTGTATATATATATATATATATATATATATATATATATATATATATATATATATATATATATATATATATATATATATATATAAATATATAATATATATATATATATATATATATATATATATATATATATATATGTATATATAGTATATATATATATATATATATATATATATATATATAATATATATATATATATATATATATATATATATATATATATATAATATATATATAATTTATATAATATATATATATATATATATAATATATATATATATATATATATATATATATATATATATATATATATTTTTCAACACGAAGAAACTATTTTTAAAAATAACGATTTTATTCAGAACGATGTTTACAGGTTGAGAGTTCAAATCAAACTTACAGTTCTATTATTCTAATTGTGCTCTCTAGCTAAAAAGGATGAATAAGCATTTCATATATATTATGCGCAGCGTCTACAACTACAATTCAGCATTTTAAAAGGGAGATACAGGCTGTCTCTCATATAACTCTTCCCCTCTTTGGGAAAGTTCGTTATTCCTCTTAATGAGGTGACGAATCTTAGTATAAAGTTTATATAAAAAGAAAAATACAATTACAATGACAATAAACAAAACAAAAAATGGTAACTATGCTAAGAGTTGTGGGATGTGGAGCCCACTGGTAAATGTCCTCTAATTTTGGGACTTCTTCTTCTTTAATCATTGATATGTCGGTAGTATAAGTCCAATTCGTTTCCAACGGGATGAGGTCGACTTGGGCGTATTTATGAAGAACCTCTAATGGGTATATCTTCTTGAAACCATTAGATACTTCCATCTTCGATTTGAAATAGGTCCTTTTGAGGGTAGATTGGTATACGGCTACATTGATCCTTAAGTGTAGCTAGTACATGTGTAAGGCATTCTGGTGGTTTGGTCATGTAATCTTGTTTTCCAATGTAGAAGTTTTCTACTTGTTGGACTACCTCGGTACTCCATATAATTTTCTTGTTGAGTGTTAATCCATAGGATTGAAGGTGGGGTACACTGGTATTTTGGAAAGGTAAGTTGTATACTTTGTACAGGTCATATTCAATTTTTGAAAAATAGGAATAGTGATACTGAAAAGAATGTTAAAATCTTTGATAAATACTCTAACGGTGCATGCTGCATAATAATCGCTGAAATGCGTAACAGGCAGCAGTTTTATTTTCAGAACTTCGTTAAACGTTGATAGCGGCAGAATATTCTCGTGTAATAAATGAATAGCACTTCCTATTTAATTTACCTAATAGAATAGATATCTCGTGTGAATAGAGAGTTATTGAATTCATTCTCAAAGCCACATTTTGGGAGTCTCTTAATTGATTAGTTTTCTTTATTAAGAAATTGATAGTGTCGACATATTTTGACTGTGTATCTGAAATTATTTCGGCGAGCGTTATTAGAAAGAGAATACGTACAGTGGTCATCTGAAAATAAGAAAACCAATTAGTGTTTTCTTTGTTTAATTTTATTTTTATGATAAATGTGTTGATTCCGAGGATTCTTTATTTGAATGTCGCTTATAATATTAATGGGAACTTTTTTGAATGGTTCTTTGAGTTTAGATTGAAAAGGAACTTTTAGGAAAGCATCTTGATCTTCATTTAGGTCTTTATTTTGTTGACGATTTTGATTGAGTTTATCAATGTTAGTTTCATTTTTACTTTGAGCCTTATCGACTACTAGTTTTATTTCTTCCATATTTTCGCGATAAGTTTTAATGTAATCCGCAATTTCTTCGTTAATAGTTTTCTCTATAGGCATAGAATAATTCAAGTCTCCTTTTACAATTTGCATGGGAGTATATTCTAGATTTGAATGTATTGAATTATTGTAGGTCATGATGGCTCTATTTATTCGTGCTGCTAAAGGTAATTTTTCTGATGAGAGACATCTTAGTTGTTCTATCAGTGTGGAATGGAATCTCTCGATAGGAGAATTTGAATTCGGGTTTAAATTAGTGATATAATGCAATGAGATTTTGTGTGTATCGCAGAAACCTTTTATTATTTGATTTTTAAATTCTGTCCCGTTGTCGCAAGTGATTCGTTCGGGAACTCCGTTATTACTGATAAACATAATTAATTTGTCCATAATTTCATTAGCAGTTTTATGAACTAAGGGGTAACACTGTGTGAATTTAGAAAAGGAATCTATTATAGTTAGACAGGTAGTGTTGTCTACCTTGTAAGTGTCTACATATAGGTGAGAAAATGGTTTCGAGCCAATTGGCGTTGTTTTGAATATTAATTTGGTCGGGGTACGTTCATATTTGTTCTTTTGACAAATTTCGCAATTATTTATGTATTTTTGAACACTTTTGTCTAGGTTAGGCCAATAAAATTTTCGTTTGAGGGCTTCAATATTTTCTTGCATGCCGCGATGCCCAGATTTGGAAATATGGTACATCTCAATTTTTTCAAGCTGATCTGGTTCTTTCTCTACGTCTTCCACAAGAACGCTTGAGATTTTGAGTTTGAATGCTTTTGCTTTGAAATTATTTTGTAATAGTTGTATAAAAGGTATTTGTATTTCTTGGTGTTTGAAAAACAAACAGTACGCTTTTTCAGGCGACAAATTTTCACGAATGAATTTTATGAAATCGTCATTCTCGCTGACGGATACTATCATACGATTACGATTTTTGAAGAGCTTTAATCGTTGAACTAAATAAGATTTAGAAGTTTTAATAAATACGACTTGATTTTTATAGTAATTAAGAGGTTGATCTGTATATGGCAACTCTAACGTAGGATTTTCAAGGTTACTATGCACGGTTTCAGGTTGCGTTATTTCCTCTGTGTTATCTTGGAAATTCTTGAGAAGAATATCTAATTCTTCGTTACTCATACCTAAGTCGTCAGCATTTATGTTGGGAAGCATAGAACTAATTTCGTCTTCTGAATTGTTTATTTCGTTTGCTCCTTGTAATTGGATACGCGATAAAGCATCTGCGTTATTCGTGGTGCCCTTTTTATATTTAATTTCATAATTGAACTCTTCTAGTTTTAATTTCCATCGCATCAGGCGCGAGTTTGGCTCTTTTAATGAATTTAGCCAAATTAATGGTTTATGGTCTGTATAAATAATAAATTTCGTTCCGTACAAATACGGTCGAAAATGCTTAGTAGCCCAAACAATCGATAATAATTCTTTCTCGATCGTCGAGTATTTAATTTCTTGATCAGTTAACGTTCTGCTGGCGTATGCTATCGGTAAATCATTAGGAACATTACCTTGCGATAAAATCGCTCCTAAAGCATAATTTGAGGCGTCAGTCGTTAAATTGAATGTTTTTGAAAAGTCAGGATAGTTTAGAATTGGATGATTAATTAGTAGGTTTTTTGAGGTCAGGAATGCTTCTTTGTATTCTAAGTCTGTTAGGTCGATTTTCGAGTCTTTCTTCAAGTACTTAGTCATTGGTTTAGTGACTTTAGCAAAGTTCGGGATAAATTTACGATAGTAGCTTAGCATACCTAAATAAGATTTAATTTCTTTAAATGATCTAGGTAAGGGAAATCTTTCAATGGCTTCTATTTTCTTGGGATTGGGTCTGATACCTTTATCTGAGATAATGTGACCTAAAAATTCAATTTCGGTTTTAAAAAATTGCGATTTGTCTAATTGAATTTTGAGATTTTCGTTCTGCAAGCTTTCTAAAATATTATGAATGTCGGCCAGATGTGATTCTATGGACTTTGAAAAAATAATGATATCGTCCATGTAAACATAACAATTTTTTCCGATGAAATTTTGTAAAATATTGTTCATTAGACGTTGAAAAGTACTCGGGGCGTTCTTTAGACCGAATGGCATCCTGAGGAACTCATAATGCCCATTCTCTACAGTGAAAGCTGTCTTCTCTATACTCTGCTCATCTAATTGTATCTGGTGAAAACCTGAAGCTAAGTCCAGAGTTGTAAAGTATTGTGCATCTTTCAGCTTATCTAGTATAGAGTCTATTTGAGGTAAAGGATATTTGTCGTCTATTGTTTTTTCATTCAATTGTCGATAATCAATTGCCATGCGCCATTTTTCTATATTAGACTGGTCTAGTTTTTTCTTCACCATAACTACAGCACAGGACCAGGGAGATATGCTGGGTCTAATAATGCCTTTTTCTAATAATTCCGCAATTTGTTTCTGAATTTCCGCACGGTGTTTTTCGGGGTATCTATATATTTTCGCATGCACAGGAATTTCATCTTTAGTTCTGATATAATGCTTGATTTTTGAAGTGAAATTTAAGGATTGTCCCGGTAATTTCAGGGCGTTTTCAGTATTATTGAAAATTTTAATTGATTGACTCTGAATTTTCATAGGTGAGTGTGACAAATCTATTGAGTAAGATAGTTTTCTAGGTATCACTTTTTGGAAATATATGGTTATTCTACAATTTTAACCTTTTAAAAAATTATTCCGTAAGTCAATAGTAAAATTATTTTATCGTCAAAATTCGAAGCCTTCAATATCATCATATCGAGTATGGAATTTGTAAATTACGAAAGGAAATTCTATTTTTTCCAAACCAAAGGAGTCCAAGGGGAATAAAACTTTTTCATGACTCTTATCGTGTCCATTCGGGGTAATCAAATCAGTGTCTTCTGGATAAATTAAATGTGGTATGCTGTAATATGCAACCTCAGGGTCTATAAAGTAGACAGTGTATCCGCTATGTAAGAGTTATTTACATTGTGGATATTTAATTTCGATGTAAGGCAAGCAATTTTTTTTGATTTTGTCATTTATCGAATTTATGTCAATTGAGTATCCGAGGCCGTTATCTGAAAATTTTCACAATCTTCTTCATAGACTTCAGAATTTTCGTCCGAAGGATGCTTGTCAAGTTCGTAATTTTCATCTACATTTCCTTCGCTATTTTCCGAGTCGAGATTAGTAAGTTCTTCGGATATAAAATTAGTCGGTGTTTGTCTCATATTTTGAAAATGATTATAGCGTTGATTTTGATATTGATTACGCGGTATTTGCGAACTACCTGTCATTTGACGTTTTTGAGCTGTTGGGCTTACAGAAATAGTCGACATAGGAGTCGGTCTATTATACGCCACATAATTATTATTTGGGGTTTCCTTATTATTTCTTCCGAAAACCTGACTGTTCGTCGGATATTGTCTTTGCGGTAGTACTGTTCTTTGTTGTAAATGAATAGGTTGAGAAGGAAACGTTTTCGGAGGTGCAATCACTGGTTGTTTCCATGTTCTCATCAAATCTAGTTGTGATTTTTGAGACATATAATTCTCTATAGTCTGTACTGTTAAGTCAAACGTAATATGCGGTGTAGTCAATAGAGCAGTTTGTAGATCTATTGAGACATTACTTATAAGGACGTTTTTTGCTAAGTCTGAAACTAGTTGTTTATGTAATAATTTCAGAGCTTGGTCTAAAGTAGGTTCTGCGTCAATTCGATAATTAATTCGGATTTTATAATTTTTAACTAACTCAATGAAATCTAGAACGTCTTCATTGGGTTTCTTGCGCAGAAATTGAAGCTGATTTTTAAGTACATCGAGATTGACATGATCACCAAATTTATTCAATAAAAATGTTTTTATACCGATCCAAGTATTTGGTACATTAGATGATCGAAACTCGGCATTTGCTTTTTCAATTAATTTGCTTTTAATGACAGCCAAACAATATGTTTTCACTATCTGGTCTTCGTTAGAAAATTGCGTAAGATATTCTTCGCACGAATTCAAGAATGAATTCAACTCGGCTTGTGTTCCTGAGAATTTTGGCAATAGAGATCCAAACTCACGAGCTATCATTAAGCCGTTACCTTCAGCCATTTTAACTTTGGACAATTTAGTTTTTTTCTTTCTTGAATCTAAATTCAATCTATTCAACGAGTCTGCCAAAGAATCAATGATGAAAGTCAATTTAAAATAATTAAAATTTAAAACAAATTCTTAATTTACTAATGACCTGCTACAACTATTTGTTATAGGGAGTCTGTAGGTTTTGGGCTGAAAACCATGGGAAAAACAGGAAGTTGATTAACTACTGCAACTTACGTTCTGATCGTTATTCCAAAGTGGAGTCCTCGGCGCTACCCTTGACTATGCACTCTGTTGATTTCTTCAATGGTCAGTTGAACTCAGGACCGGTACTGCCTAATTTCGCCGTCACTGTGAGATAACAACTGAGCTTATGTGTTTTAAAATTCGGATTGCTCTTAAGAATTAATATTCACTTAATGCACTTCTTTTCACGAAGGATTAATGAAGCAATCCCATCCTCGTCGCCAATTATATTTTTCAACACGAAGAAACTATTTTTAAAAATAACGATTTTATTCAGAACGATGTTTACAGGTTGAGAGTTCAAATCAAACTTACATTTTTATTATTCTAATTGTGCTCTCTAGCTAAAAAGGATGAATAAGCATTTCATATATATTATGCGCAGCGTCTACAACTACAATTCAGCATTTTAAAAGGGAGATACAGGCTGTCTCTCATATAACTATATATATATATATATATATATATATATATATATATATATATATATATATATATATATATATGTATCTTTTTTTTTCTCATAGATGATTTTGAAGTTGACTATTCTTTCACATAATGATTTCCCATTTATAAACATTTGAAATGTCAGTAAGTGATAAGTGATTGATTTTTACCTTTATTGGTTTCGATCTATGTACATACCTTCAAATTGATATCGAACGACTGTTTCTGATAATAATAATGTTTCATTCATGAAAGAAAATGTTATGAAAAATTAATAATACTTATTAGTAAAGGTATTTTACACGATCACTTCAGTTCCCATTTCCGTCTCCGTTTCAGTAGAACTGTCAGTTCATCCATTTTCATTTCCCTGCCTGTTTCAGTTTAGGCATTTTACACACAGAATGGACTGATCGTTCGACTGACACGGAGACGGAAATGAAAACTGAAATTATCGTGTACAAAGCCTTTTAGATATTTGAAACCCATTCAATATCATTTCTCACCAATTAAAATATTTTGTCATTAAAAATTTCAATTAACATAATCGATTATCTATTGTTTTGGAGATAGTGACATTTGATTTTTTTAGTCCAGAATCTCAGTTCTGGGAAAAGTTTATTTTTATGCCATACCTGTCTTCTGACATATCTCTTCGTTCCCATATGTTATTTGTAGGTTATAAAAATCTCTAGTATTTCTGGTTGGCGACTATAGTTTATATTGTAATCAATTTAGTTTTATAAATGTTATAAAGTTATAAACCCCGCTCCTGTTGATAACTTACAATAATAAATAAAGTTGATGTCTTTTTCCGATTCAATGAAAAATTCAATCTGAAACTCATATAATTTCATATTAAAAATGCAAGTTGAAAATAATATATGAAGTTTATTATCAACAACAAAATTATTGAATCATGGTTTTTTCTATCTTCTTTCAGTTCATCAAAAAATGAATTGATTGTTTGCCTACACATACTTGTAAAATGTCATAAGATATAACTATGTATATGAAGCTTCTTAAATTATCAATTATCCCACTATTTCACTTAAAGGTTATTGAAAATCCCGATATTTGTAATGAATATTCTCATAAGCTCTCTCAATTTAACCTGTGAATTTTAAATTCCCTGATCTCCATCAAATGCAAAAACCATATTGGATGTAGAGCACAAAATACTACGGTGAAAATACGAATATGCATAGAACCATGATTACTATTATTAATGTGAGTCATCATTCATACATATTAAAAGATGAAAAATATAATTACTAAATAGGCGCTGAAGCGTGAAATATATGAGGTACATATCTTTTCCTGAAATATTATATACTTAACCTTTGAAATTTACTTACACTCTGAGGTACAACTGGAGAAACGGTTTCAGAATGTTTAGTCTAGTATGCTCTGAAGCGTAACATGCAATAACTTGTCAGGAAACAATAGGCAGTGCAACTAAATCAACGGGAATGATAAGAACTGCTGTGTAATGATTAGAACAACCTTTTATTTCTTGATTGGTGAAATAATGCAGTGGTATCATATAATAGTCAATCAGTGGTTTCAAAATAGGTAGGGAGTGGCAAATGACACCATTTAGCGTTACGATATGCACTGAGACAAGTAGTTACTTCAGACGTCAGGTTAGCCAGGATATTCGAGTTTGTTTGAGTGCAGGAGGCCTATATGCTTCAACAGAAAATAATAGGATAGCGATTACATTGGCACTCATCAACAAAATGATATTTCGACATTTCAGGGTCATCCTAAAATAATTGTTTTATTTTTTGAATTGTTTAGGATTAGGCCGTAACTTTGGTTCATATCCATAATAATATGATTAGAAACCACATGTTTCACTTCAACGATAACTAGAATTGAATCTATGACGCGAAGATTCGAACACCGTGGCTTCATCAAATGAAGGGAATCTTAGCATCACAAGAAAAACGTGAACAATAAGGAATTAAATAGTGGGGTAATGGGTATGTGATCCTTCAAGACAACTTGCATAAATCACAAGAAATAATGGATATAGGTATTCAGCAGGGCGGAATGAATCAAGTCTACTTGTTCACTCAATAAGTTTTCAGAATTCTTATACCTGTTAATTTCTAGGGTTTCCTAAAAGTTTAGTTTCAGCAGCCAAACTCAGAACGCGCAATAACATTCTCCAGAAACCTCGCGCCACTACATGTAGCTCATCGGCTTTCACGCTGAAATCATCTACTCTCGGTTTGATGTACTCATCAGCAACTGAATACTTCGCTCTAATATAGTTTAATAGCGCTCCCGTTAACCTAGTCGATGCACAACTCAATAAAATAATGATGAATGCTGACAACAGGAACAATCAAATCAACACCTACCTTCTGGATGTTTACGCTAAGCTATATAGCTCCTCCACGCCTTCGCGGGGAGCACGCCCTTGCCAGGGAATTCAAGAAGATCACCAGTAAGCCTCTACTACCAATCCAGTACGATATTCCCACACAGAAACCTACTTCGCTCCAGGTATCTTCTCAGAACTACAAAGTCAATTCAGTATACCGGATTGGACAAAACTGCTCGTGACTGAGATGGATGGAAAAACAATGAACCACTAGTATTTCATAAAATGCCCTGCTTATGCTTATTATATAGAAATGTTTCTAATTTTCAAGGTTATTCACGCGCAACTTTACGTATTTTTAGTGATTTTAGATTTTGACAACATAATTATTGTGTTGATTATGAAAAATAGAAAAAGAATCATAACCATACTTTAATATTTTGTTTTGGTTGTAAACTACCTGCCTAATTTCTAAAATTATCTCTCGGAGATTTGTGTAGTGTTGGAAATATCTACATTGGAAATGGCGAAAACAATTTATAGGTAACGTATTCACTAATATATTATGTTTTCTTGAAAAAGCCAATAAGATCTTTTTTATTTGTAGTAAAAAACAACAGTGGAATGTGGAGGTAGCTACTAGTTTGATTTTGTTATATGAAAACCATACATGTCTGTACAAAGTCAAATCAAAGGAGTATCATAACAGAAATTCGAGAAACAAAGCATATTCTGATATAACAAACAATTTAAATAATTATTATCCAGACATAGCATTAAATGAAGCCATGGTGAAAAATAAAATTCATACATTGAGAACCCAATACACCAACGAAATGAACAAAATAAAAAAATCAGAAGCTAGTGGGGTGTCTCCTGGTGATGTATACAAACCCACATTATGGTGTTTTGACTTGCTAAGATTTTTGGAGGATTCAGAAGTCATAATACAAGGAGAATCTAATTTGGTAAATTGAAACATATGAAACAGTTAGAGTAAGTGAATATTTCCAGTGTGTGTATTTTGGAAAGTATAACCTACAGCCAATACATTCCTGGTTAATTAAGTTCAATTATGACTAATTGTTGTTTCAGGAGTCAGAATTTGAATCTGAAATTATTTTTGATGGGACAATAAAGGACATTTCAAACTCATTTTCTCCTCCAGAATCTCATGATGAAGAGCAAAGTGAAAAGAGGCCATCATCTGTATCATCTTCAGTTACAAAAACTCCAAAAAGGTTATGCTCAAGTAATCCAGTAGAACCTCCACTATACAGAAAAAAATACTCCTGTCTTGAAGAAACGAAAACAAGAAGACTCGGAGTTATTAGACAATGCAACAAAGGCCATCTCTTCAATTAATGAGAAATCAGAAACAAATAGTCAAGATGCAGATATAGACCTTTTCTCAAGGTAGGTACCTATATTTGATCAAACATATATGTGAGGTATTAATCACTTTGTATGTTTCACTCTGCAAAAAAACATCTGATCTTAATTGACCTAATACTTTTATTTCCAGGTATTTGGCAAAAGAAATAAAAAAAAAATGATGAAATATTAGACAATTTCAAAGAGAATGTGATACAACTATTAATGGCTGCAAAAAGAGCAGACAGAGAAAATAATTGTACTGATGACTAGTGTTTATTGAAAATGTCAAAATTTAATAGTTTCCAGAAATTATCAGTACAGTGCATTTCAATATTAGGGTATCTTTGCATTTCCAATCATACTTCTACCGTATTATCCTCTGTATATTGAAATTGTTTTTTTGCAATCATATATCGATTTTTTCAAATTGATATTTTGCTCTTCAAGAACTGTTCATTAAAATTCATGTTTGTAGGATATTAGTTCTAGGTAATAAAAATGAAACAAATTTTTGAAAGAATTACTATTCTTTGTTCAAATTTTATCATCTTGCCATGCTACCCGTCCAACTCCATTGAAAAATATATTGTATTCCTCTCTTGTCTGAATTGCTGCAACTTTTGGTCTGTTTCCAGCTTGACTACTCAATCCATAAACAAATGTAAATTGTCTGTTGATTTCTTCTTCAGGATCTGTACCAGTATATTTTGTCCTCATTTCAGAAATGAGAAAATTATGCAAAGCCCAACATGCTTGTGTAACAATCTTCACTTTTTCAGGAAATACAGGATTTACATTCAAAAGAACTCTAAAACGATTCGCAAGAATTCCAAAAGCATTCTTTACCACACGGCGAGCTCTACTCAATCTATAGTTGAAAATTCTTTGTTGCTTGCTCATTCTGTGGAATGGGTAGGGCTTTAAAATATGAGTGGTCAGTGGAAATGCTGCATCTGCTGCAATTACAAATGGAACAAGTTGAGTTCTCAATGGAAGTGGTCTATCCTCAGGAAAGTTCAAGGAATTATTTAATATTGATTTATTCAAATCACTCTCCCTGTAAACTATTCCATCTGAAACTCTTCCATTCATTCCAACATTTATGTATGTGAATTTATATTGTGCATCAACTAAAGCTAATAATACAATACTATGTTTCTTTTTTTAGTTGAAGAAAGCAGATCTCTCTTTTCTTTGAGCTTGGACTTCTATGTGCTTTCCATCTAGTGACCCAAAGCAGTTTGGCATATTCCATAGCTCATCATATTGCTTGGCAATTTGCAGCCATTCTGCTGCACTAGAAGGCACCTGAACATAACATAAATAATCACAATAATCCACTCTATATAAATGAAAATACTTACTTTTAAATAATCTTTCCTCAATACATCATAAATTGCTTTACAAACAAAAGGAATGAAATAGCACTATTGGATATTCTGAAGTTATATTGTAATGACATGAAACTTTCACCAGTAGCGAGATATCTTAATGTTATAATCAACTTGTCTTTTGGTGAAATACTGTTTCGGAAGAAAGTATCAGTTTTCTTTATTCGATGCTCAATTTTTTCTAACAGCTTATCGAATGTAGGCTCATCCATTCTCAGGTAGTTTTTAAAGGTTTTCAAGTCGTTGCAATCTTTGAATTCTTTTGTAATTCCTAAGTTTCCCATTGTTTTATTTAACCATGGTTTGTTCCAACAAGATCTATTCCTCCTGTTTATTTCAGTGATAAAATGTCCCTTGAAGAAACTTTGAAAATTATGTCTCTACTGAAAGTATTGATGAATAAATTATTTTCACTAGTAGGAACTAAGTATTTTGGAGAATAGTGGAAAGCGATGAATATGAATACATTCTATATACACGTGCACTTATCGTTGTATGTTTCAATGAATTTTATTGTACCTATAATGAATAATACATCTTTGGCTAATGACTTAAGTCAAGGCCATTTGGGCAATTTTGCCTATTATGAAAAAAAAAAATAATCATCTTATTTGTATTATTCTGTATATAACAATCTTGACTTTTCATTTATATAATTAAGAAATATTTTGAATTGTGTACTCAATTTGTGCTGTACTGCATGTTGATTAGAGGATATTTCTATAATAATAATAACTTTATTTCAAGGAATCCTCATGTTAACAAAGATCAAGTGAAATAGACGCCACAAAAAATATAACTACATAAGTTTAGCAGCTTCAAAGTATTCGCTCAGCGAATATGGTTCAATATATATTTATATATATATATATATATATATATATATATATATATATATATATATATATATATATATATATATATATATATATATATATATATATATATATATAAGACAGTTTTTCAGTCTTTTTTTGAAAACATTCAGGTTATATGAAATTCTTAAATTATTTGGAAGTGCATTGAACAATTTTATGCACATGTAAGATGTATGTTTTTCCGTCAATGATAATCTGTGAATAGGATAGTGCAGATTTTCTGATCTAGTTCTATAATATGAGTTGTATGTACCTCAAAATTTTCCCTGTGTTTGAAAAAAAATACCAAACACTCAAATATATATATATATATAAAGCATACAGAGTTAAAATTCTGTTCTTTTTGAACATTCCTCTGCAAGACTCTCTAAATGACATATGAAACATAATCCTAACAATCTTTTTTTTTTGAACTTTGAAAATTTCATCTACCGCTGAACTACTGCCCCAGAAAATTATTCCATACCTCATAATCGACTCAGCAGTGGTCGTATTATTTCAAAAATCTATCAACATATAGACCCCAAAATGTTGTTGATTTTTCTATTACTACATTTCTATTTCCGAGCTGCAAGGTGTCTTCCAGATCTCGACGTGATTTATCAGTACTGAAAATTAATGCTGCAGTTTTGTCTTCATTTATTTTAAGTTTATTGGAGTAGAGCCAATTCTTTATTATTGTGAAAATTTCATCAGCTTTCTCTCTGAGAACCGGTATATATATATATATATATATATATATATATATATATATATATATATATATATATATATATATATATATATATATATATATATATATATATAATAGAGTTTGAATCACGGGAATATTCGGTCTATTGAGTGAAATATATGTTTATAAACTCATTTATTCAAAAAATTCCTCAATATTTCAACACTTTTTTTGTGTCTTCTTCAGGAAAAATCAAGCTAAAATACAACAAAAATAATGATAAAAAACATAAAGTAATGAACATAAAAACTAACCTTACTTACAGTTAGAGTTAAAATAATGATTTAATTACTATAATGTATAAATTATTGAGTGAAACTTATAATTAGGACCCTTAGTCAACATTAATACTATGTGGAATGAGAGGCTCGAAATTAAGAATCGTATGCTCTCTTGAAACTTCAGATATCGGTCTCCAGATGTCAATGTTATCATTCAAAACAATGAGGTGTGGGGGACAAATGATATTGATTTTATCTTAAAATATTCGTGTAAATTACGCTCAAATTGTCTATATCTGCCCTGGAGTTGATTGTATTACTGGTCTTATGTATGTGCGCCATTTCCAAGAATAATCTCTTTTTGTAATTATTTTCACGATCTAAAACTTTAACATTTCCAGGAAGGAGAAGATTGTATGCAAATCTCGAAACAGTTTTCACGTTATCCAGTTGAAGCAAGTTGGATGTATTAAAAGGACTGAAACGGCACTGGCTTGCAGGCTAATGCTCCCGTATGATGTGGGCAGAGGGGCAGAGAGGTACTAGGTGCGGGCGTTCGACTTCGTGCACATTGGCGCCGAGTTTTTGAAATTTCTATTGCGTCCTTGTTTCTTTTAGTAGGTGAATGTATATAATGGTGCGTTTCCACCGAATTGTTAGCAACTTTAGTGTTTCCAACTGTTTGCAACTCTCCAGAAAACTACCTACTTTTGTTTCCATTGTGTCCACACCGAGTTGCCAACAATTTGAGAAACATGTTAGTTGACAACAAGCTGTCCACCATCGGAAATGTCTCCGACCAACGATGATATTATGCTTAAATATTGGGTACGACTAAGCCTCAATGGAAGAAAAGTACAGCATCAGTGATAGCTTTCCATATACCCTTTTTTATATTTTTATTCTTATAATTTTCATCAGTTGAGTCCCATTGCAAGTGTGATGAATCAATCGACGTATCTGTTAATTCGTTCATCCACGTGACGTTAAGAGACATGTTTGTGTTTCGAACAAATGTTCCCGACTGAAAGTGTACCCACAGAGCGAAAAAATATCTGCAACAAGCGTATTCTTTTGACGTTTACCCTCAAAAACGAAAACACGTTTAACGAACAACATTTGTTTTCTTTGGTGGATACCCACCATAACTCAACAAATATTATAGTACTTACATATTTTTCATTCATTGAATTTTTTCTGGAAACTAAATCTATATATGTACCACATTCGCAAAATATCTAACGTAATATAATATAACGTAATATTTCCTTAACAGAAAATATATATCAAAAAAACGTGTGCTGTCGGGAAATCCTTGTCAAGAACGAAGCATATGATTTTCCTATTATCTCTCTGTAATGTATAAAAATAGTAAATACTCGAATCACATGTACATTAAACGTATGTGTACAGTAGAAACTTCTATCAAGTTATACCGATTTTATTAACCTACTTTTTCAAGTTTGTGTTACACACAAACTTAAAAATTCCACAGCACAATTGCAATGATGAGGCAATATAACGGGCGTATGATTTAAAACAAAAACAAATATATAAATTGTTCCTAGTAATCTATTGAACTTTCATAGTTGTGCTCGCAAAACTGTTGTGAGTATTTTATGTTTTCTATGGGAAGTCCGAAATCTTCCCATTTCGACAACGCCAAAAATCATGTTGTATTTCAATATTTTCTTTCACTCAATTTGTCAATCGTTACGTGATGATTTCTAAGAGTCATTTCCTACTGCAAGCTGTGTTAAGGAACTTTGTTTCAAAAGATGAATAAACAGGTTATATCGTAAGAGTCAAAATCAACCATACAACAAACACCGTATACATGAATATAAATAAATGAATACATATTATATATATATATATATATATATATATATATATATATATATATATATATATATATATATATATATAACTTTTATGGTTCCGTTTCAGATTTGTCACGAAGAACTGTAGATATGCGACAAAATAGAATTAAAGAATAAAACAGGGTTAAAATATCATAAGTGATAGATAAACACATGAAGATTTTGGGCAGTGGAATTTTGAAAGTCTTATTGGTCTGATGTCAAACGTTTTCATATATGATAGCTGAGTGTCAAGCTAGTAAACGTATGCATACTTGACTATACTTATCGGTTCAATTAGGCTTCGTGTAATTCATGTATCGTGAGCTAGTCATAATGGAAATAATAATTATAATAATCCCATACATCCATAATTATACTCATAGAAGAAGCAAGATGTTCCACTTGAAAGACGATCGTGTGAACTTGGAGGAAGTTTGATTAGGTAGCTGTTTTATAATGATATGTCCTATATTAAATCTCTCTTGACAAAGTCTCAAGATACTACAAGTATCGAGTGTCTTGAAATGAACGGATTATTGATCATTATCCTGGTTATATACGATTACCCTTGACTGGTGTCAGGTTAGAATTTTACGGAGGAGATTGATATACTCTGTAAAGCTGAAGAGATGTGAGTTATTTGTGGATATACATTTTCTTTCATCCTTTGTTCTTCTCGACCTAATTTACCATATGGGCGTATTATGAAATCTTACGTTAATGCTTGATCATTTTAAATGAATTTCATGCATGATCCTTTAAATTATCGGGACTTCTCAAAATGTCATCCTTTTTTACACCTTTGATACCTGATACACTTTGATTATATTATTATTCTTATCATCTAGGACGTCTGCTCAACAGACAGTCGAACTTCTGGTAGAGGTTTCTGCTTGCAGAGTACTAGAGCTGATCGGTAATACCGTAAAATTGTCAAAAGTTAATCAGATCCCGATGTAATCTCAGCACCCACGCCTATGAGTCTCCTTCTTGTTGCATCTGCGTGCATGTCGCACGCACTGTGCTGTCATCAACCCTCGTTGTCCTCCGTATTGATTACAGCATTTGCATCCTAGCGTTGCAATGTAGGTCAAGAATCTCTCTCTCTCTCATCACAACTGGACCATTGTTTTCTTTTGACGTTGTAAACTCAACCATTTCGTTTACTAAATAAACGGGATCAATCATTATTTCATCAGTCAGATATTAACAACATGGACTATATATATATATATATATATATATATATATATATATATATATATATATATATATATTATATATATATATATATATATATATATATTTATATATATAAATATATATAAATATTAGATTTATATATATATTATATTTATATATTTTATATATATAAATATATATATATATATATATATATATATATATATATATATATATATATATATATATATATATATATATATATATATACATATATAATACATATATATATATATATATATATATATATATATATATATATATATATATATATATATATATATACTTATATACTTATATACATATATACATATATATACAATATATATATATATATATATATATATATATATATATATATATATATATATATATATATATATATATATATATATATAAATATATATATATATATATATATATATATATATATATATATATATATATATATATATATATATATATATATATATATATATATATATATATATATATATATATATTTAGTTAGGGGGCGTTCAAAGATGAAAATCACTCAAAAATGTGGACTTATTTTAATAAATTCAGGGTAAGGCGAATCACACATCAATCTCAAATCAGTACGTGACGTTTAATCTATTATTGTTTATTGTGCAAGAAAAAGATGCAGTACAAGGTGTACAATAAACAGCTACTATGATGTTTTAAAGAATATCGAATGGAAAAAATTTTCAAATTTCGGGATTTCGGGGGGGGCCCGGGCCCCTCCCCTGAATACGTGCCTGTATATATACATATATATATATATATATATATATATATATATATATATATATATATATATATATATATATATATATATATATATATATATATATATATATATATATATGGTGTAAAAAATGACACTATATTGGTGTTGATTTCAAAGGTTTATTCAGGAAAACACCTCAGAATCCCGATGAAGATCTTCATATAGACCATCAAATTTTTGTTATGATCATTTCCAACAACTTTTTCTATGCAGTACGCAGTTGCCTCAAATGTTTTTCACATGAAAAAAAAACCCATAAGCTGTAGAGCTCCTTTACCAATATATTATTTCTCCCTCGTCTTCGTTGTTTTACATAAAAATTCGTAAACCAATTTCGTCAATTTCGAGGATATTAAAATGGCGGTGGTTACGAAAATAGTAGAAACCCTCAAACAATTTTTCCTCTACTTCACCTGGTATGCAAAACTCAAAAAACAAGAAATCTCTACATTGAAATGTCATATCACCAGAAGGCACTTCAATCCAGCTACATTTTGAACTATCTCACTCAATTAGGGGCGATAGATTTTTTTTAGGTCCATACACTGCCAAAAAGTTCTAAAAGACTGAACTAGAGGTATAAAACGGATAACTTTCGGGTAACAAAACTAGCCGAAATGGGATATTCCAATTCATAAACTAGAAATTAATTTTAAATTTGAAAGAAATAGAGGAAATATTGTTATTCCTATGCAAATTTTATTTGAGGATCGATTTTCTTGGAACATTTAAATACTGTTTCTGGTATCCAGAGCTTTATTAAACTTCTCAATACAATCAGAACATCAAGAAAATTCGAAAGGATTATTTTCGGACATCATGATGCAGATAGCAACATGTAAAGATGATGGAAATCACATTCAGAGTGATTTATGTCCAGTCAGTCCCATAATATATTATATTGCTTCTTGAGTAGTTTAGAATAACGTAAAATAAAATTCAAGCTTTAAGCAGACAGTAGCTCGATTTAGTTCGATATTGCGAACTGATGCTCTAGGGCCCTATTAACTGTTAACGAATGCTGTTGCTATGTTGTTGGAAAGACATAAACTGTACATCACTCGAAGAATAAATAAATCATTTTTCGATTAGTTTCAACGAGAAAATCTCTATTTATAAATCATGAACAAAATGAAATGAGTAATAGGTAAATCTTATTTTTCTCCTGGGAAAATGGGATGAGCAAGTTTTTGTTAGTTAAAGCATTTTTTTCAAGAAAATGATGGATTTTTCTCGAGACATAAAAGTTAAACTTCTTCATAATAATTTACATTAATAAATAAAATTTAGAATTATTATCCCATAATTCCAAGTTATACATATTCACCGAAGTTAAATGAACATTGATTAAAAATTTTCTTTTTGTAAATCAGTAATAGTCATTGCTATTTAGGAATATTGCCAATAAAGTAATTCCTATATATCTAATCAATTTTCATTTATCGAAGAACTCCATTACAATTGACATTTTCAGTAAATATTGAATAATATTTCTCTTCTTTAAAGTGAGTTTACAATAAATAATATAATTGGCTGGAATGATGAAATTTCTGGTCGCAATGACCATTTTATTATTAAATTTTCAACGGTCTTCGGTTTCTCATGATGAATTATACGAGAAGTCGAGAAAGTTCTACCAGCATAAAATAGAGTTATTGTCAGTAAATAAATTGAAAGGTCCAACTTGCGATATTCATCAGAAGAAGCCGTAATATGAAAATAGCTCTCTGTGCAGTTGCGGGCTAGTAATAAGATGAAGTTGGTAGCTAAATATGAACACTGTAATAAAGTAATATAGCGAGGTGATTTACGAGTATACTCTGAATGTTTACAACGCCCCTAGACCAGCTTGCAGTAAACCTAACGTAAAATTAAACTTACGGTAGTGGGTAACTACCAATACTAAATCGGTTACGAAGAGTAAGTCAGGTTTCCTGGTGAAATGGTATGTA
>JARQZK010004342.1:550000-560000 GCA_030704885.1 Cynegetis impunctata
AAAAAGCAACTCATCAGAAAGAAAAATGATCGCTGAGCTCATAAAAATTATTTTTCTAATTTTAACACATAAATATATAATCATATATAATTTTGAACTAGTTACTATAAAACTTGAGCAATATTCTAAAAATCTAAACAAATCCATACGCTCCACCGTAATTCACGAAACTATACCAGTATTCCAATCCAACTGCAACCAACATTACATTTTTTCGATGAGCACCGGCGTTTGAGCCACGAGTCCACATATTCCCCAATAACGGCAATGCGAGATGACGTAATTCGCGGTCGGCGGAGAAGACCGCTACGGACTCAACGTGTCTGGGCCCGCAACCCCCATGAAGATTACCTGTTGTATTGGCGGATGGTTCTGAGGGCTGTATTGTTTTTTTCTTTTCCCGATTTTATAAACTTAATGAGGTTGCGTGAGTTAGAAAAAGTTGTTTTTAGCAAATTAAGTTTGTAGGAAAAAGTTGACTTAAAAGATAATGGACGTCCGACCGCAGTTTTGAATATAATTCAGGAACAGAAAGGATTTAAAAATCGGCCGGGTTTTAGGCAAAAATTTGATGGAAACATGAAAGTGATGCTTTTTTTTTGATTTGTTTGGTTGATATTTGGAGGCGATGAAAATTGGATAAACGTAGGAGTTCGTGATTTCAAACATTTGGTAAAAGATTAGAAAACATGAAAATTCTCCACAGCATAAAAACAGTCTAGTAAGTTTTCGGCTCTTGGGAAATGTGAATATTGAGCCTTTTTTACGTAAGGTTTATGCAGATACGATAAATATCCGTTTTTTGCACCTGATTATTGATTCAAATAAATCGATAAATCCCTGGAAGATATTCTATTGGCTAAAGATTTGGCCTAAAACCCAAAACAGATACACAAATATGTATAAACCAATATTATTTGCACTCAATCGACTGGAAAGAAACCGTTGTATAATAAATTGCAGTATTGTTTTATCTTATTATAATTAATTCATTCCGATTGGTATTTTCTGAAAAAGTTGGCGTTGTGAAATAATTCGTGTACGACATGAGCGCTTAAGGCATGCTCATTTGGATTTTCCAAAATTTTTCTTACTACAAATAAAATAATTAACTGATTTATCAATTTTCTAATCAGCATATTCTCTAACTTCATATTTTGTGGAGGGAATTTTTTTATTGTCAGTCGTTCAAATATCAGTTATTCGATGAATTTAAACCAAAAGACTATATCTCTATAAGATATTGAACTAGTTTTTTATTTCATAAAAATTAGTCAATTTCAGTCATTATTTTTTACGCATAAAGAAATAACTTTCTGAAATTGAATTTGGCAATTTACAAACTGGCTGCAGCAGTCATGATTAGACAATCGATATTACCTATATCAAGATTGAGTTCCGTAAGATCTCATAATTATTAGGTACACGGAGAAAAAATTATAGCAGTTATCAGTGAAGAAAATATGTAAAAATAACTAAATTTCGACTAAAATATCGAATCGCTATTGCGATTTTCTGAAAATTCATGATCAATAATGTATAAGTAATAAAGCGTTTAGCAATTATTTATGTAGAGATGTTGAAATATTTATTATTTAGCACTGTATATGGGACTTCATTTCTATTTTTGTTAAATATTTTAATTTCTCTCCAATTTTCGAAATTCGTATGTGTATAATAATTTTTCTTTTCAATACATATGGGAGTCATTTCGTTAGTTTGCTCCTTATATATGCATGTATATATATATATATATATATATATATATATATATATAATATAATATATAATATATATATATATATATATAATATTATATATATATACTATATATAATATACTATATATACTATATATATATAACATATATATATATATATATATATATATATATATATATATATATATATATATATATATATATATATATATTTAACTTTCTAACTGAAAGAGAAGGCTGACGTGTCTATGTAGACGTCAATGTAATTCTGTGATTTATGTGAAAAGTTTTTAATTGTGTGATGGTAACATATTGATCCAATCATTTTGATAAAGGTCAAAGTAACAGACCAAAACGTTAATGAAAATAGAAAAATATATAATCGTAAGATTGTTTAACTGACACAAAAAGCCTACTAACTTTGTTCTTTAAATATAAATAAAATGGTTCAAGGATATAACGGAAATGACTATATATATATATATATATATATATAAATATAAATATATATATATATATATATATATATATATATATATATATATATATATATACATATATATATCAGTGGCGGCTCGTGAGGTTTTGGTTTGAGGAGGCTAGAAGAGGTGTTAAAAAATACACCATAGGCGAAAATTTTTAGGATTTCAAGGTCTACCGCCTTATAATTTAAAGAAAATCAATGTAAAACAAGCACCCTAAGCTATTAATTTGTTTTCACTTTCGAGTGTCTACCTTGAGACCTACAACTCCTATTTACAATATTCACAAAAACTCTTCTCAGCCAATTAATCAATTCATCTATTCATCAAATTTTTTTTTCTTTTACAAAATAGGTACCTTCCTACCTACTTAACGAATTTGTTAACAGCTGGTGAGAGCAAATAAAAAGTTATTACATATTTTTGATGATTAGCGGGATTCTGCAATCTTTAACGTTAGCAAAATGATCTATAATATCCTCATAAAATTTTTTGTCTTTCACCAAAGGTTTTACCAATTCCTTTTCAATAGACAACAAACTAATATTTTTCAAACGATCCTGGCTCATTGAATTTCGTGAATAAGTTTTAATTCTCTTAAGAGTGGAAAACGAGCGCTCTACGGAAGCCGATGTCACCGGGATAGAAACAATTAGACATAAGAGTTTATAAACTTGAGGTAAATCTTGATTCAAATCATTATCAAAAAATTATTTAATAGTCCTCACATGATTTTCATTTTGCCCCAAAATTTCATTGTCATTATAAACAACACACAGTTCACTTTTTATGACCACCTTATCAAAAAAAGTGTATTTTTGACATAAATTTTCCAAAAGGTTATCTGGAAAATTAGCCGAAAATCCGGTTGACAAATTTTTATTGAGTAAGTCGAAGAAATGCAGTTCTTTCAAATCAGAGAACCTTATTTCTATTTGACCCCTAATAGTATCCAAAATTTCATAAAATATTTGCTAATAGTGAAGCTCCATATCTGCGTAACTGAATTTCTTTCGTTTTGGGCTAAATTGAGTCGTATCATCAGTAGTTTTAAATACAGAAAATAGTTTTTTAAAATAAACTTCTGCACGAAATTCTGAAATATTTTCCAAAAGAAACTTGAGCCGATTTCGTGAGTAAATTACATCTGAAAACTTGTGCTGTAAGATTTGAAAAACTATTTCTGTTTGTTCAAAAATTAATTTAAAGATGTTTAAAAAATATATAAATTCCTTATCTTGTAAGTAAGATATTAATCCGCGTGCTGTATTTAGAGTTTCTTTATCGGTGAAAAATTCCTCACTTTCAACAATTAAATCCTCAAATCCTAAGCGGCCCCAAACAGAGACATTTTCACTAGTAAAAAGTAAACACTGCCAACAAAATAATTTATTTTTTACCTGTGATCCGGTTAGGCAAGGATGTCTCTCATAATTCCCTGTATTAAAACCGCGGTTTTGTTGTCACGCTGCACCAAATTGTTTAATTCAGGGGTAGGTCGCAATGTTTTTATCAAAACTTTATCCTAATAACTTAGTGCACTAAAGTTATGGGATAACAAATATTCCACTAAGTCACCATTGAAATTTTTGAAATTAACTTCAGTAACCAAACTCATTTTAAAACAATACGCGAGCAATATAAGTAAACACGCTGCCATCAGTAACTACGATCACACTACGATTCAATTAATACTTTCCAACGAATTCACTCGATGTCACGCGAAATTCAATAGTTGTGATTGGTCGACATTGTATGAGACTGGGTTCCTATCCGTGTTGCCATTTACATGTGTTTTGCTTTTCTATTGCAATGAAGTATTCATTCGGAGTATTTGCACCGTTGTTTGCTTTTCTGTGGCAGGCATAATGAACGTTGAGAATATACCTTTCTAAGCCTCCGCAGCGTTGCCACAAATCTTGAAATGAATGAAATGCAGTAAATGTAAATACCTTCTATCGTAATTAATAAATTGTATTATATAATGTAGGTTGAAAGGAAGGTAGGTGCATAAAATAATATGAATTTGATTAATATGAATATGCTGAATGCTGACTATTCAATATAATATATTAGTGATAACACGGAATATTATTGAGGAGGCTCAGCCTCCTTAGCCTCCTTTGACTAGCCGCCCCTGATATATATATATATATATATATATATATATATATATATATATATATATATATATATATATATATATATATATATATATATATATATATATATATATAATATAATATAATATATATATATATATATATATATATATATATTTATACGTGATATTAAATACGTAGGTATTTCATGTTTAGAATAAATCAAATCCTTTGAGGAAGAAAAATCCAATTTATATTGGTCATATTGTGTACCTCCGACTTATCTGCGCATATCTGTTGTTATGTGTGTTCACACCTGATGCCAATCTACGCAGTGGTTGGAGATGCCCGCCAATGTTGCCCGAGGAAGGTAGGTCAGGGCTATTTAAGTTAATCAGCAACGCTCGTGCCAATTATGCGTTTTATATAATTTGCAGTAGGTAATTATATCTTGAGTCGTTTGCGTAAAGTGACACAATAAACAGGTAATACTTATATTACCGTACCATGCAAACCATACTATCCTAGGGCCTCGAGAGTACTATACCAGGAAATTATGTGCGCGGCGCAGTTTCTGCCATAACGGTACAATTCTTCATAATGAACGTAACAATTATCAGTAAAGTTTGAATAGCTGCTGAAGGTACTTGTCGATTGAAGTACAGGCTGAATCTGCTATCGAGCTCATCTGATCTTTTTGGAAGAAAGTTTCTCATTTCTGAAAATGAGTTCACATTGAAGATTTGATTGATTCATAAATGTTACCGTAAAAACTCGATGTCAGTTGAAACTCTATTTTACTAGGAAAAACTAGTTTTCGCTAGACCCTTGTGTCAATTTCAGTAATTGTGACTACGGGAAACTAGAATTAACAAATACTCTTAGCTGATTCTAGTTTCGAACAAACATATTTTAGTTAAAACTAATGTTTACCATCCCATTTATTAAGCTCTAGGTAAATTTTGAATATTCAAGTTTAGTTAATACTAGATTTTACGGATTCTCCTAGTCGCAATATTCCACACTTAGTAACTTGTGAGAACTTTTATTGAAATCCAAAGAAGTACAAAGTAATAAACAGGGTACAGGGTTGAAAATATTGTTCTTAAAAGAACATTATGTTAACGTAACCTAACCCTGAATCTCTTACAACCGTTTCAGCTGATCCACTTCAGATGATGCTAGTTGTAAAGAGTAAAAACGGCTTTTAATGGAATAGTCTGGAATTTAGAGTCTTAACTAAATTTATTTGTTAGTTCTCGGTTTACCTTGTCAAAACTATATACTTGACACAAGACGCTAGTGAAAACTAATAAAATCGGGTTTCAGCTTTTAAATTATATCAGTCTTTATTTCAACAAATAACCATAGCATTGATATTAATATTTGTAAAACCTCCAACTTAGTATTAGGGGAAATAATCCGAACATCTTGGCATGACCTTTTTCTTCTTTAAGTGTCAATATAATATTCTTGAATAATACTTGAAAAAGATTGATTGTACGATATTTCAGTACCCGCGAAGGTATGACATCTCTACATTATTTATGTGACGGATTAAGGTACTTTACATTCTTGGAATTCCGTTATTTGCTCGTCTCATCACAAGTTCTTATTGTGAGAACTGATGACTTAAAACCTTCATAATAGATGCCTATGATGGGCATGCTATAAAGCACTCGAGTTGTTGGGAAGGTTGGAACCCTAATGATAATCCCTGAGGTACTTTTTGTACAAATGGCACTTAACATCGTTCAATGAAGGCATCGATCAATCAACTGAAGTTTTTAAGATTTTATCTGATACATCAAATATACTATATATTAAGCTAGTGGATATATATATATATATATATATATATATATATATATATATATATATATATATATATATATATTTATATATATATATATATATATATATTTATATCGCTATAGTATTATATATATATATATATATATATATAATATAACTGAGACTGAATTCTCTCACATCACTTGGTGAAACATCATAAAAAATAAAGTATAAACTTTAAAATAAAAACACTTGGCTTATGTTTCACAATATAAAAAATATTTAGATACTGTATTTAGCAGTAACGAAAAGTCGACATGTTTCGAGTTATGAACTCATTATCAAGACTGACTACAGGAGAGTATTAAATCCTAATTTATAAAACAGACAAAAGCAAAGGTGATACCTGAAAATCAATTTGTTCGTTTACAAGGGGTAATTGACTGTTATGGGCGGAACTTATTTCGAGAATATCAAGAAGGTCAAGGCGTTCTCCTTTGATACCTGAATGTAACAATTTGGTTTTGTTGAAATCCAGGAAGTGATTGAATTTTATACAATGTTCAGAGAAGCCAGTGGTATATTTGTTTTGTAAAATTGACTTTTTATGTTCTTCAACACGAATATTTATATTCCTTCCTGTCTGTCCAATATAGAAAGCAGGACATTCGTCGCAAAATATTTTGTGTAATTTTAATGTGTTGGTTACTGTCGCTGTGAATTAAAGTATCTGTGAAAGTTGGTTTTCTATAAATGTTGAAAGTAAGAGAATTCAAATTCCTAGCAATCTGAACGTCTAAGAAATTCAAGGTACCGTTTTCATTTTCTACTTCTTTTGTACCTTAAATTTCTTAGACGTTCAGATTGCTAGGAATTTGAATTCTCTTACTTTCAACATTTATAGAAAACCAACCTTCACAGATACTTTAATTCACAGCGACAGTAACCAACACATTAAAATAAAACTCAGTGCTTTTCATTCGTTCATACATAGGTTGTTCACGATTCCATTATCGGAAACAAATTTTCAAACTGAAGTTAATACAATTAAATTATTAGCCATCAATAACGGTTAGAATGAAAGTCTTATCGACAAGCTCATTGGGAAAAAACGAATAAAGTATTGTGTTGCATTCAATATACCACCCCAGCGCAAACTATTAATGAAGAACAAAAATACTTCCCAATAGATTATATGTGCCTAATTTGAGTAGCAAAATTTGTAACAGACTATCGAAAAATAACGTTGAAGACAATTTGTACAAATGAAACGAAACTTGAAGCCATTCTTGGTCAATATAAGAAATATCTAACATCAGAGAAACAGTGGTGTTTACAAAATATTTTGGCGACGAATATCCTGCTTTCTATATTGGACAGACAGGAAGGAATATAAATATTCGTGTTGAAGAACATAAAAAGTCAATTTTTACAAAACAAATATACCACTGGCTTCTCTGACATTGTATAAAAATTCAATCACTTCCTTGGATTTCAACAAAAACGGTCAAATTGTTACAATTCAGAGTAACAAAGGAAAACGCCTTGACCTTCTTGAAATTCTCGAAATAAGTTCCGCCATAAATAGTCAATTATCCCTTGTAAACGAATAAATTGATTTTCAGGTTTCACCTTTTGCTTTTGTCTGTTTTCATAAATTAGGATTTAATACTCTCCTGTAGTCAGTCTTGATAATGAAGTTTCATAACTCGAACATGTCGACTTTTCGTTACTGCTAAATACAGTATCTAAATATTTTTATATTGTGAAACATAAGCCAGTGTTTTATTTAAAGTTTATACTTATAATATATATATATAAAATTTTATATATATATATATATATATATATATATATATATATATATATATATATATATTCATATATATATATATATATATATATATATATATATATATATACCTATAATATATATATGTATATATATAATATATATGTATATATTTATATATATTTATATATATATATATATAATTATTATATATATATATATATATATATATATATATATATATATATATATATATATATATATATATATATATATATATATATATATATATATATATATATATGTATATATATATATATATATATATATATATATATATATATATATATATATGTATATATATATATATATATAGTTATTCATCTTTTATGAGCAATAACAGGCTATGGATGTTTTTCAAGCCACCATTTCTTCACGAAATCTGTGACTTTTTGAATTAGTAAAAAACTGTTACATTTATGAACTTTAAATAATTTATATAGTCAAAAAACAGACCAGGTCAGGTCTGCTGATATTAGATGGTGGCTACAGAAGCACTTACTCATATAATGTACCTACATCCATATATTCCTAATTAATTGATTTATAAATTAACAAACAAATAACTATGTATTGTCTTCTTGATGATGAATCTATAGATTTATTTTCATTAATATATTACATAGTTGCATGACCTTTGATTTTTAAAATTTCATAAATATTACCTTAATTTTACTCTTTCAAAAGATCATAAATTTTCTGACGAAACGTTAATTTATCAATGAAATGCTTTTTCTGAAACATCAATGCCCTGTTATTGCTAATAAAAGATAAAAAAATTTGAAATACAGAACTGTCATGAACAATTCAAATATATATAAAGATATATATATATATATATATCTATATATATATATATATATTTATATATATATATATATATATATATATATATATATATATATATATACAGGGTAGCGAGAAAGTCTGGCAACAAGCTATTTTCTCTGAAAATATTAAAGATATAATTATCAAATTCTGGGGTTATCAACGCGATTACATTTTGCGTTTTTTAGAGGATCCGTCAAAGTTTAGTGACGTCACCATTCAGTGTACCGCCGCCATCTTGAATTTTTTTAAATGGCAACGTAGGTCGAGTGATATATCGTAGAAAAGCTTATTTCTTCCTCTTTTCAAAAATACTTGATAAGTACAACATTACTGAAAAAATACAAGAAACAAGTGTCAAAAACTTAAAATATTCAATTTTCAACACATATCATATAACAAAAAAATTAACTAGAATATTAACTTATAATCAACAGTTTCTTTACAACAAGTGCTCAAAGTGTTAACCACCTGTTTCTTGGCAATAATACAATCTGTCTTGGAAGCTTCGAATGGAATTGTTGATAATTTCTGGAGAAATTCCTTGCATTTCAAGACGTATGCGAGCTTTCAAATGTTTGTTGGTCTGTTAACATACACGCGGTCCTTCAGGTATGTCCATGAGAAAAAATTAAGTGGACTCAAGTCGGGAGATCTTGCTGGCCACTCAATTACACCTCTTCGACCAATCCATCTCTGAGGGAAAGTTATATCCAAACATTGCCTAACGTTTTTATGAAAGTGCGCAGGTGCACTATCCTGTTGGAAATATACGTTCATATTTGGAAATAGAGCAGTAATTTCAGGTATAATTTGATTCAGTAGAAGATCAAGATATTTTTCTCCAGTAAGAGCGTTGTCGATGAAAAATGAACCAGTGATATGGTTTTTCACCAAACCAACCCATAAATTAACTTTTTGTGGGTATTGTGTATGGGCCTCATCCATCCATTGGGGATTAGAATCTCACCAGTACCAGCAATTATGTCGATTAATAGTGCCGTTCAGACAAAATGTAGCTTCATCACTGAATACAAGTGAATCTAAGAAATTATTTTGATCACCAATTTTCTCTAGAACCGTTTCACAAAACTCTTCATCTTCGATCAAAATCATCCCCAACTAATTCTTGGTGGTTTTTAATTTTGTATGGATGGAACTTATTTTGATGCAAAATTGTTTGTACCGACTTCCTGCTAATATCATGATTTCTTGCCATTTC
>JARQZK010004342.1:567500-575000 GCA_030704885.1 Cynegetis impunctata
ATCTATTTTATTATGTTCATCATGCAGTAATGGTAGATATTTGAGGAAAATAGCCGTATCAGGATAATTTTCTCAGAAGTAAGTTTATTTGTTTTTTTAGAACAAAAAAACAGTGCGCAGCAGAAATGCATCGCATCTGAGAGCGATTCTAACGGATTTAATTAAATTTTGAAAAATCATGCTTAAAAAGCAAACCTAATTTAAAAGTAGAACGAGATGCAAACGGAAAAATCATCAAGAAATGCATTGCGGTTGAGAAAAAGAAATGAAACCCACAAACGATCTTAAGTCAAGATAAACTCAATGTACTTACCACACTTCAAGCCTCTAACTCAATCTGTAGAAGCGTGGAGTTAGGCAATTTTTCAAAAACCGCGAAAAAACAAGTACCTAATATCTATGTGAAAATGGCGGCGGTTGAAAAAATTCGAACAAATTTTGATAGTTTCGTTCTGCCTCGGATACCAAATTTCAGCTCATTTGGTGCGATGCGAACCACTGCAGATATGTACCGGAAAGGAAAATTAGAAATATCTACGTAAAAATGGCGGCGCTTGAAGAAATATACCCAAATGTTGTTACTCTCGTTCTTCAACGAAAACAATCCCAGGTACAAAATTTCAGCTCATTTGACTCGATGGGGGCCGCTGTAGATGACAATATGTACCAAAATATGTATATATATATATATATATATATATATATATATATATATATATATATTATATATATATATATATATATATATATTGATATATATATATATATATATATATATATATATATATATATATATATATATATAGATGTATGTGAATTTGTTACCTGTTTACGTTATATGGGAACAATAAAAGTTTAGCTCTGACAGGTTAATTTAATTAATTATTATAAACGAATAAAGGTATCAAATTGTACGTTTCGGTGGTACATAAACAAATTGTCCCATAAGATTAAAAACATTTTAACACCATACAACATCAAAATCATAAACAAACCTCGAAACCAAATTAAACAAATATATAGCATGTTAAAAGTAGCAACACCCACAAACAAAAAGTCCAATGTGATATACAGTATACCATGTAAGGATTGTGATAAGAGATACATCGGACAGACCTCACAGAGACTACAGGATAGACTAAACGCACATAAATACACTAAAAACGCAAGTACCGCTCTCAACAAACATCATACTACAACAGGGCACACATTTGACTATGAACAAACGGTTATATTAGGAGTGGAAGCAAAACAAAAACAAAGGGAGTTTTTGGAAATGATTCATATACAATTAAACTTAGAAAACACGGTAAATGACAGACAAGACATTAAACAACTAAGTCAGACATACCTTCCACTATTGACAAGACCAGATACACGAACATAAAGAAGAAAATAAATGACAAGACAAATGACATGACATACCATATGACAGACGGTTTGTTTTAAATGTGTTTATATTAGTTGATTAAGTTTGATTTTATTGTGGATTTTCTTGACGAAATTATTGTATTAATTGATTCTATATGTATGTATGTTATATTTAAGGTTGTGTACCCTATCGTCTGATATATCGGCATCACTGATGATAATACGTTTTACAGGTTGTTTGTGATTTATATATCGAGTGCTGAAGAAGGTGGATGTACCACCGAAACGTACAATTTGATACCTTTATTCGTTTATAATAATTAATTAAATTAACCTGTCAGAGCTAAACTTTTATTGTTCCCATATATATATATATATATATATATATATATATATATATATATATATATATATATATATATATATATATATATATATATAATTGAATTATTAATTGCCGAATAATTTAAATAAGTTTAATAAAGTTTAATGGGAATTCAGCAAGGGCATCAAAAGTCGAATCTTTTTAGCTATACCAATATATTTCGACAGTACATTGCTGTCTTCCTCAGGGTCTAAAAACAAAATACAAAAATTATGTAACAAAGCACACTTTAGATTTCAAACCACTTACAGCTATTGATCAGTAAGTAAACTAAGCATAAAAAACATAAAGAGTATCAATTATTTAGCATAAGGCTGCAACGACTACAACAAAACTTGGAAAAAAATATATATGTCACGCGAATTAAAAGAACAAAAGTACAGGTTAAACTTATGTCAGAGTAACTGAACACTTCTATGGTCTTACACAGCGCATGGACGGGTGCCATTAATGAACAAGGAGATATTAGACAACTAAGTAATATATATTGTAACATACTCGAATGTGACAATAAAAAGAAGTGGTCGTAAGTGATAATGTTATGTTCTGTGACTAGTCCATGCGCTGTGTAAGACCATAGAAGTGTTCAGTTACTCTGACATAAGTTTAACCTGTACTTTTGTTCTTTTAATTCGCGTGACATATATATTTTTTTCCAAGTTTTGTTGTAGTCGTTGCAGCCTTATGCTAAATAATTGATATTCCTAATGTTTTTTATGCTTAGTTTACTTACTGATCAATAGCTGTAAGTGGTTTGAAATCTAAAGTGTGCTTTGTTACATAATTTTTGTATTTTGTTTTTAGACCCTGAGGAAGACAGCAATGTACTGTCGAAATATATTGGTATAGCTAAAAAGATTCGACTTTTGATGCCCTTGCTGAGTTCCCATTAAACTTTATTAAACATATATATATATATATATATATATATATATATATATATATATATATATATATATATATATATATATATATATATATATATATTTAATTCAATTCAATTCAATTCAATTCAATTTAATTTAATTACATATACATTTATGTTTAACAATTAGTCACTAATAAATTGAGAAAAAAACAATAATAATAAAATCTAGGCACCTAGGCGCATGCACCTGTATGTGCTACAATATAAAAAGAACAACATAATATACGTTTACAATGTGAGTTAATAGTGACGATAATAAATTTTTTGCATCAGACTAATTACAGAATATCTTTAAATAAGTCTGAGGTTGCTGAAACAAATTTTTTAGCTCTTAGTCGAAATATATGTAATTTGGTTATATTTTTTATGTTTGTCGGTAACTTATTATAAATTTTGGGAGCAATTGTGGTAACGAATCGTTGACTAGCATCACGGTGACATGTTGGAGTGATTAAGCTTTTATTTGACTTAGCTCTTGTGTTATGAGGATGTGTAGCAGTAGTTCTTAACAGTGGTTTTCTAAATATAAAAATACAACATGAGTATAAGTACAGTGTTCTTATGTTTATGATTTCATCATTAGGAGAGCTATCGGATAAAGAAATGGTTTTCTAAAAATCATTTTGACAATACGATTTTGTATTACTCTAAGTGGCTGTAAGGTTGTATCATATGAACCCCCCCATACGATTATGCCATATCGGAGGATAGAGTCTATAAGTGATTTATAAATGATTATTAACTGTTGGCGATTCACGAACTTTCTTAATTCATAAAATTTGTGTATAAATCTTCATAACTTGGTTATTAGAGATTGTATTTGCTCGTTTCATTTGGGGTTTTGGTCAATTATGATTCCCAGATATTTCGTTTTTTCAGACATACTTATTTCAAAGTTATTATTTATGTGTAGTTTAAATTCTGGTCGATTAACGTTTGTTATTAAAAATGCTATGAACGCTGTTTTGCTAATATTTAAGGAAAGTTCATGAAAATCTAGCCAGTTTTTTATTTTATTTATGCCCAGTTGGGCTTTATTTATTACCTCTTCCCAAGTGTGATCATTAAATCATCTGCATATGAGATTGCTGTTCCGTTGACATGTATTTTTAATAAAGAGTTTATATACATTAAAAACAGAATTGGCCCAAGAACAGTTCCTTAGGGGACACCTATCTTTACTTCTTCTGGGTCACTTAGTGTATCTTTTATTTTAACCATTTGTTTTCTTTGAAATAAATAATTTCTTAGGAGTTCTAGCACAATACCTCTCCCTCCATAATGTTCTAGAACATTTAACAGTGTATCATGAGGTACTGTGTCAAAGGCTTTCGCCAGATCAAGAAACACTGCTACACATTTCTTTCCTTTATCTAGATTAATTTTAATTTCATTGACCAGTTCAAACATTGCGTCACATGTGCTCGTGTTTTGTTTAAACTCATATGGATTTTCACTTAGTGTATCGTTTTTTACTAGATAATCATTCAATTTCACCTTTAAACATTTTTCAAATATATATATATATATATATATATATATATATATATATATATATATATATATATATATATATATATATATATATATATATATATATATATATATATATATATATATATATATATATATATATATATATATATATATATATATATATATATATATGTATATATATATATATATATATATATTTATATGTATATATATATATATATATATATATATATATATAAATATATATACCTATATATATATATATATATATATATATATATATATATATATATATATATATAATATATATATATATATATATATATATATATATATAAATATATATATATGTATATATATATATATATACATATATATATATATATATATTTATGTATATATATATAATAATAATAATAATAATAATAATAAATTTCATTGTGACAGAAAACTACAAAAAATTGAGACATTTCAGAAAAAAACACTACATAAAAAAACTATTCTGTTCACAATTAGAATTGACGTATTCAGTTGAAACTCATCTTCCACACGACCATTTTACAAAACTTAAAATCAGAAAAAAAAATTTACCTCATTAAATATTCTTACAACCCGCAACTGAAAAGATACACAAAAAAAGAAAAAAATAATACAAAACAATATTATTACACTCATTTATGTCTCCTTGTTCCTCATCAGTGCAATGGGCTCTGAGCCAAATAGCTCCTCAATTCCGCAGAAAATCTACTCAAAGATGTGCAACCTCTCAATTTCGGCAATAGAAAATTCATTGTCTTGCATATGTCGTACGAAAAACCTTTCTGGAAAAGCGCAGTACGATGTTGTGGGGGGGTAAGCAGTCCCCTACTTCTAACATTCAAGGTATGCACATCCGAACGAAATTTTATTTTATTATAAATATATACATATATATATATATATATATATATATATATATATATATATATATATATATACATATATATATATATATATATATATATATATATATATATATTATATATATATATGTATATATATATATATATATATATATATATATATATATATATATATATATATATATATATATATATATATATATATATATCTAGGTAATCCAACATGAAAAATGTATCTAAAATCGTGGTCTAGGAGGTCTAGAACGGATAGAAAAACTACTATACGCCTAAATTTGAATTGCTTCAACTAAATAAATTATAACTGGAACACGTGTGCGCTCTCAAGTATCTTATTTATTTGAATAAGCAATTCTTGTATACGTATATAATTTCAATCCATCAATTTATTTCCTATATAGTTGTATTGTTTTGTTGAAATACAATTTTATGTACAACAAAACTAATTTATGATAGCCTCCTGTCTACTACTCATGCTGACAATTTCATATAACCCCATCTCGTTATCTTGTTTGGTACCATACAAATGTTGGATGTTTTTGTTTTGGTTAGATCATGAATTGGTTAATTTTTCAGTTGTAGTTAATATATGTACGTCAGAATGCGTAAAAAAGCTTTGAAAAAAAACATTTATGTTATAAGCGGGCTACACACGGACATTGATGTGTTAATACATCAACGTGCAATCAAAAATGTGCAAGCAGATTGCGTACACACGTTCGAACAAAATCATAGTTTTGTTCGAAGAAGAATGTTTAGCTCTTGTGACAGTGGCGTGTACTGATGCTCTTGAAAAGAAAAATAGAAATAAAAATAAAGATTAACCGCAACCACTGCTTTAAAAATGCACAAATATCGGTGAATCGCCTCCACACGTTGAGAGATGCACGTGTTCATTTGAATGCGCATTCAAAAATTCAAGCGATTCAGAAAACATCCGGAGTGTGCATTCAAAAACGTGGGTATTTTTACATCCACATTAACGTTATTGGTTGCAGGTTCTTGGATGCACGTTGATGTGTTAAGACATCAACGTCCGTGTGTAGGGGCCTTAATTTACATTCGTATATTTTCCGAAAAAACACCATTTTTCAAAAAAAATCTAATCTATCTATGAACTAGGTATTCTTACAAGACTACGTAGAATTGTTTGTTTGGTAGATATTTCTATTTCAAATTGACTGAATTTGACAAATTTTGATAGTTTTGTTTTACATTAGAAAACACACTAGATACCAAACTGCAGCTCATTTGAAGTATTTGGAGCTTTTGGATCTCCTAAATCAATCAATTATACATTTTTGAATAAATAAAATATATATATATATATATATATATATATATATATATATATATATATATATATATATATATATATATATATATATATATATATATATATATATATATATATATATATATATATATATATATATATATATATATATATATATATATATATATATATATATATATATATAAATATATATATATATATATATATATATATATATATATATATAATATATATATATATATATATACACATATATATCCATATATAATACATAATACATAAAGAAACATTTCAACAATCGTGATCAAGTAGATAGGTATAAAACGGACTCAAAAACCACCCCCGCACCTCATTGTGTTGACGTTCGATACAGTTCAATAGTCTATTATTTTCCTTAAAAATACTACTTATAATATACTTCGTATTTCTTATCTAGGTTGATTTATAGGAACATTAGGGAAATATCATCGAAATACTCTAAATTGAAACCTTGAGTTAATTTTTTTCACTCATATCACTGGAAGTTATTTCCAAGTCTCATTGACTATTGACCTTTCCTCTTTTGATATTATTGACCTAACTTGTAATTGAGAGGTGTTTTGAAATTTTCATATCAAGTGATTATCAATGCAAATTTTTCAATTTATAACCGTAAATATTCCATAAGTGGCTACAAGATCGAATTTTTGATTCAGTCAAATTTTCGTATCGTAGCATTTACGATCGTTCGACTATGAGTAACAACAAGTTGAATATTAAGTAAGAAATAAATATTTTATATCGAGTACTTCACTATAATCAAACCGATACGTAAAGCAAGTCCCGTTTCGAGTTTATATTCTGTCAGAGATTTTATGGACCTTTCTACGATAGTGGGTAAGTCTTGAATGCGGGGTAATAAAATGGCATATATGGAGGAGACATTATGGTCGGGGATCAAATATCGTTAATGAAGATATGTATCCGTCAATGAAGGGAGCTCAAGGAAACTGCATTAGCATTTTCCGGAGTGGCTCCGGTTCGTCGGCAGCGTTCGAAAGCGTTCGACCATGGATAAGGGCTGCGATTCGCTTCTCTGAGAATTAATGTCCGACTGCCCTTT